>CM062296.1:98332708-98932708 GCA_031216915.1 Pictodentalium vernedei
GAATAGTGGGACGGTACTGAGCCGTATTGGGTCAGCTGCAGCCCGAGGTGACCTAATACGAGTTTCGTATTAGGTCAGTACGGCCATTTTGTTTCGACGTGGAAATTCCTCACCTCGCGGTGCTTCTATATCCATATTGAAGAAATTGCAGTACAATCAAACGTCCCTCCGTGTCTATATGTCTCATTTTCTCTCGTTTTATAATAAATTTATTGTGAAATTTATTTTCTAAATGTAAATTTAATTATTTGAAGTGAGAAATACTACTGTATTCGATCTACCGATAACGGATCAATCAAACGTCCCTCCGTGTCTATATGTCTTATTTTCTCTCGTTTTTAAAAATAGCGACTGCACTATAATGAAATTGTAAGAAATGAATCACAGCTATGAAGGAAAATATGCGAGATACATTTATTTTGTTCGAATTCTATATAATGTTTCGGACATTTTTTGCACACTCAAGACAAAGTGATAGTACGAAGAAAAGCGTCTATCGCTGTTGTCTGTGTTGTCAAGGAAATTATACACAAACAGGGAGACAACTGTGCACGTTTGTTACAACTTACATAGCGTTTTGCACCAGTTTTGAAAATGTGCCGGCGTTCAAATTTGATTGTTATTTTGTTTTTTCTGGCATAATAAATACGTTACAGGACGTTCAGGTGGCGGATGCGGTGTCATATGAGGCTCGGCAAAAACAATACTGGACTCGGCGTACCGCCTCGTCCAATATTGTTTTCACCTCGCCTCATATGATACCGTATCAGCCACCTGAACGTCCTGTAACTTATAATGTGATGCATGCACTGTGTGCGCATTATTCACCAACACACAAACACTTATTGGCACACTAAACAAGTGCACATGTGTTGAATGCGATTTGTACACATTGTGCGTTAGCACACACTCCATCAACTACCTGCCCCACGTCCCATGGCTCCGCATTATAGTGTTCGACTGTGCTTCTAGAGTCCCTTTTTCATCGTGTGTGCGTATGTGATACATGTGTTGTGCACACATTGTGCATTAGTACACAGGTACATGTCAGAACATCCAACATGTGCCTCATGTGATCAGTACACCGTTTTACACATTGCGTACTAGTACATAAGCAACATCTATGTACGATCAACATACAGTTACTTTTATCTAAATAACCCTAGCTCGGACTTGGTCTAGGCATTATATAGACTGATACAGGCTTGGATGAAGGTGGCGATCTGATCGAACATTTTAAAGATTTGGTCAAGGCAGATGTCGAGACAGTATCGGGAGTAGCTACTAAGCTTGTAGTAGTGCTACAATTCAGTAATAGTGAGACACTCTAGAAGAGGACGGAATAGTGGTAGCCAAGCGTAATGGTACATGGTAGTAATGATACAAGGCTACAAGGGTAATAGAAGACTATAGTACTGGGTAGATACAATAACGTTGGATCACACGACAGATGGTGGTGACCATAGGCAAGTCAAGTGGCCTTGGGACTATGAAGGGCGCGAGGTTGGTATAGACATTTGGAGCTGAATAGGACAGGGCACCATAACAATCTTCAAATGCCCGTATGTGCCTATCTGCTGCATGCATTGCGGCGCACACATTGTGCACTACCGCACAAGCACATATCGGCACATCCAGCATGTGCCTATGTGTGATACATTCTCATATGTAAACATCATACAATAGTATATAGACACATCTATGAAAGTCAGAATACTTTATAGGGCCGAGGAAGTCATAACACAGACAGGGCAGGCCAAAGAATGGAGATAATAACCTATATGATAGACCACAATAGGCAGAAGCAACGGCATTCGAAGGAATCCGGACAAGTAAAACAACTGTTGGGTTGTTTGTGGTAATTCTACGAAGTGACCGAAGTTTTTGGAAAATCCCTCTAGAAAAGTACTCCAGTTTAATAGGACGCGCCTTATAGGACTACGTGTTACCCAAAATGGGGGCTTCGTCAATTCCGTGTCGGTGCTTTCAGACAGCCATTGGAGACTTGGGGTGATTGTCGGTTCTATTTGGGTAATTAGATTTACTCCCGTTGAATCAAACACGCCCTCCGAACACACCGTCGTCATATTTGAGGGCTTTGGGTCACATAGTAACCACGTGCCTCCCTACAAATCAAGATGGTGGTCGTAGTCTAAAAATGGACGAGTCACCCTAACAAAACGCGCTGCACATGCGCAATGAGGCCACGAATGATCATGGTAATCACGTCAAAACATGGCTTTTCAAGCGGGCTACCACGACAACCAAACATGACGCATCTGGGTCACGTGCCTATGACGTTATAATGGGACCTGGAACACACGAAGCATGCTACTTTTACGTTTATCACCGTGGTCGACTGAAGTCCTTGTGTCCAAGAAGGTTCTATAATATGTTTATATAATCAAACGATCTACTGTCAAATGTAACATGAGATGGATTTATACTCTCTAGCACTATTGTATGTAAAAAATTACATGCAAAATAGACCGATAACGTTTTTATTTTCCAGATATATTATATCTGTATCACCCTTTGAGTGCAACAAGGAGCCATCTGCAATGATAAAAGCATTGCAGCTGGCACCTTGTTGAACCCAAGAGACGATATATAGAATTTTGGTAGAAATTAAGCAGAGATAAACTCGGTGTAACGAATAGGGCTTGTAAAACCATTACCATGCATCTGGTTTCTGTGAAACTCGTAAGCACCCTGATACTTTTTGGAGCCGGGGTATAACAAAATATCAAAGTAGTGCGTAGGCATTCAAAAGACACTACCAGAAACCATTTAAAACAACTTGCCCGAAACATCGTACGATGTATCGGGATGTGTGAATCGCCCCATTTTATCAAAATTTTAAAATTACAAATGGGAAGTGGAACTCCAGTTTTATGGGCAGGTGCGCCTGCTTTGACAACAATTTATCTGTATATCACGTTGGTCGAGTAAAGTCTTCGTTTCTAAGGAGGTTCGGTAATAACTTAAAACTACAACCCCATATGTGTGTGGAAGCAAATTATCACTGATCCTTCTTATCCATTAATTCTGTAATCAATCCATCTGCTGTAAACTATAACGTGAGATGACACTTGGCACGATTATCTAGCTGTAGGGAGATTTTCATCCGCCAATATGGGTTTTGGACAAGGTTTGTTTTCAGAGAATTGTTCTAGAGAAAAATCACACGTTGATTAATTTGCCCCTTCCATATATTATTTTCTTAAATGCGTTTATTTTTTCTGGAATGATGTGACTTATAACAATGTTTACAGTCCGCATTGTATTAGCACCTTTTGACTAACTGAGAAGGAACGGCAAAATATTCTGTCCAGATAAGGTTAAAATTCTTAAAACTCCTCTGAAATCAGGGGCTTAAAAAGACCGAAACAAGAATGCCGAAGCAGACTCGGCGGAACGTTTTTCCAAGAGTGTGTATTGTGTTTGTGAGTTTGTGTGTGTGGGAGTGGGGGGGGGGGGGGGGTGGATTGAGGACGTTAAAATAGGGCACTATACAGTATCGAAATTCGCATACGTTCGTGCGCGTGCGAATTCCAGTATAGTACAGCGCAATATCTTATCGGCGCGCATAATCAAAGGAAAGTAACTAATCGATGGATTGCACACTGTGGAACATGGACGCCAATTTCCGACTAAATTTGGATGACTACGGAATGGCGCTAATTCATATAAAGTCTTCGATGTATACGTATGGACGCTGGAGATGTTTCCGGCTGTCTGTAGAGTTTTTTTTTTATTTTCGGAGGAGAGGGACACTGTTTGTGAGGATAACGATCACCCTGCGATCTTTGCGACCTCTGCCACCATCCCCGACACCAGGTTCTGCAGCCACCGTATTGATGTATACTTATGAAACATCAATATTTATTTCACAGTGCCATTATCTGTTTTAGGATTATGCTGTAAGATACGGGGCTCCAAAACTGATGTTGATTATTGGAATGTCAACCTCGATTGACCATTCACTCTGAGTGGCTCGCATTCGACCCTGGGAGCTCCTGCTCTTGGAGCAGGTTCTCCTGGACAATACACGGGAGAAGCTAGCGTCATGGCTTACTAAGAGGTAGGTCTTTATGTTTAGTGGCAATGGAATCTTTTTATGAATACGGCACAAAGATAGTGACTTGTTCGGTCGGTGTGTGTGTACGTAAGTGAGCGTTTTTATGTATGTATATTAGGATATGTAAGTGTGTGTGTGTGTGAGTATTTTTGAAGGAGTTTGTTTCTTTTTCTTGCTTCTGGTAAAACAGCCTTCAATTACATTAGTAACAACACAAGTTATACAAACATTACATACAATTATATTATCTTCATTCCTCAAAATATTCTTTACGTGAAACTCTTGTGCAATGGAACTCCCACAAAGTATACGGACATTTCTGTTATTGGGAAACATGTTTAACTTGATTCCGTTCGGGCACGGGACGCTTACAGTACGACAGCCGTGGTCTCGCCATTTTCCACGGGTGCGCAATATTTCCACGGAAGCAAAAATATTAGATTCCAAACACTAATTATAAGCATAATCATCAAAAAATTAATTAATGAAGCACCGGTTACAACCCGGTGCTTCATTAATTAAAATTTTGCTGATGATTTTTATTACCTGGTAAACACATTAGTTAAAATTTTGCTGATGATGATTTTCATTATGTGGTACACGCATGCGTGGACATCAATGCCCACGTGTGGATTATTACCGTCCACGGCGACTGCGTTGTATGCTGTGGAGATAAATGTAGCTGAGGTGCGGTTAACATCAGAATTAATGTTCGTACACAGGAGCTGAGCGCAAATAATCAGCACTGCTGCATCCGACACCTCAGGTAAAGAGGTCAATCTTCAAACAGAAGAGATATGCAGTAAAGATGTCTGATGGATTACTGTTGTGTCGCGTTTTTGGTAGCTTTGGTCACAATACTAGGTGCTATAAAATGTAAATCGTGGATGGATTACGATGTTTATTCGTCCACAAATCTCACATGTTTTGTGTACAGAAACAAGAAAGCGTTTTGTGCAAGCACAAGCGCGCGAGAAAATGCCCATGAAGCACCCTTATTTTGTCCACATATCTTACAATTTCTTCGTGTTAGAACATACACAGGGAACATGAATGAATGAATGAAACTTTATTTTGCAGCGTACTCAAATACATTGTCAATTAACAAATAACAAGGTAAGTGCACACTACATGGAAATGGCATAGCCGGAAAGGCTATCTCCCTGCCTTTCCCATACATCAGATTTCTTGACACCAAAACCTTATCCTTTTGTCTTTTTCTCGATCGTTTTGCCTAAATAAGATAGTTCCCAGTGACCCTATCCCTAGCTTCCCCCGTAATTCATGGAAACCTGTCATGAGGACCTTTCGTAATGACCTTGCACCAGACATCCAGGCCAAGAGCTACACAGTCCCCTTCCCTCTCCTTCCCGAAGCCCCATCCTCCTGCATCCGGTGACCCGGGCCTCACCTCATACTCCTCTTATCCTCATATGGGGAGATAATCACTAGTGATAACCACAGGCGATCACTAATGATCATCATAGGTGATCACTAATGATCACTCGAACTTAGGTGAGGATAAGGGCTGTGTAAGGTGAGGCCTCACCTCATAGGCATCTTGTTCTTACACGGGAGATAATCACTAGAGCCCTGTGCGGGCCTGATGAGGCCATGAGGTGAGGGTTTTGAGTCATGGAAGGCCATGAGGTGGGGACTAAGAGGGCAGGAAAGGCAGTGAGAGCAATGAGTTATGGCCTCATTGAGACCTCTCATCATAGGCATCTTGTACTCGTGTGGGGCGAAGCTCACAAAGGTCCATTTGGGTAAGTTTCGGTGGGGATTCGGTGCAATAAAAGGTCCACTGGTGTAGATTTGGGTCATTGTTTGGTTGTTTGTGGTGATTCGCTGTACTCCCACTGAATTTAGCACACCCCAGAACACGCCCCTGACCAACAAGGTTAAGCTCCATAGCAACCACGCGCTACCCTAACAACCATGATGGCGGCGCCGATAGTCAAAATGGCAGGCGGAAGAGTGCGTCTCCTTAGAAAAACGCGCTGCGCATACGCAATGGAACCACGTGTCACCATGGCATTGACGTCACAAGATGGCAGCTCACGCGGGTTACCAAGTCAACCTCATCCCACCCCTTCTGGTCACGTTACAGATGACGTCAGATGAGAACCTACATGAGAACCTGATAAAAGGGCAAGAAGTCAACATCACATGTTGAAATCTCCTATAACTGGCACCGATAGGCACGTGCCATTTCAGATATATGCTCACAATACCCTATATATCACTATGACAATGACGTCACAAGGTGACAAGTTACTATATCGCCCAATAATAAGCAATGATGTAGCGTTACTACTGAACATGCGCGACAATGGTTTGGCTTCATTATCATTATTGGATGGTTGGTGTTTTATGACACTTTAACAGCTGATGTCATATTGTGTCGAAGATAGTTTTCAATTCAATTCACAGTATATTAATTACATATAAAGTACAGTAGGTAAACTAAACAATTCAAACACTGCAAGGAAGCGACAGAGCAAAGTTAGCCGTTTTCCTGTCACCCCTTGTAGAAACAGAAAAATTTCTCGACAGCAGATCGTGCATTAGAAAACAGATTTTAAGATCTATTTTGTGTTGTTAACAAAATAGCTGAGCATATAAGGATCACAGTTATTGAAGAAATATTGGACAGACCGAGAATACCTGATTATTTCGACTTGATTGTGTATCAAACAAAGAATAGTTTCACGACGAACTGAGCCAATGAATGTTATCTATGTAATATGACTATTCCAAAAGTTTTTAAGTATGTAGCCAAGTCTGAAAACCATGATCCTTTTGTGAAAAGATCTCGGGTTTCAGGCCACGTCTTACATGTACACTTGTTGGTGTAACTGGTTTTAAGTTAGTATTCATCTACACCAAATAACAAACATTTACTGAAACAGCAAGGAGTAAGTGGGAGACACTCCACAATAGCCTAGGCAATTGGTCACGTCGATTGGCAGCACCTAAGGGTAAAAAAGGCTCCCGAGAGAGTGAAGTGTTTATCTTAATTTTCAGCACTGTACTGAGCTGAACAGAACTGAACTGAAGTAAAGTAAAGGGGACGGAATCATGGCATCAACAGACATAATTTTTATTTTCCTATCTGGTAATTAAACGCAGTCAGGACAGTTTCGAAAGTTATAGCGAACATTCTCTGAATATCTGTCGAGGGATAAGGCCATCAGCTTATTTTTAAACTGCGGCCTGGTTAAGTTCTGTGTATTCTGATCGATTGTATTCCAAAATCTGGGGAACGTATAGAAAGGGAGATCTGATGAGATCTGGGGCATTTAACGGGAGCATATTTTTTGCCCTGTTGATGGCATACATAGCTCTATACACCTTTGAACAAACAATTGAGATATGGTGATTGAAGGATGAA
Organism: Pictodentalium vernedei; assembly: GCA_031216915.1. Lineage (NCBI taxonomy): Eukaryota > Metazoa > Mollusca > Scaphopoda > Dentaliida > Dentaliidae > Pictodentalium > Pictodentalium vernedei. The sequence goes on from CM062296.1 coordinate 98,340,184, forward strand.
TTTTCATCTTCGTGGACTCCAAGAAATGTTGCTGCTTTTTCATTACGTTGGTTGCCAATACGCTCCAGATGCGTGTCATCTAATCTTAAGCTTCTATTATCAACTTGACATGAATCATTGGGATGATGTAGCATGATGAATTTAGTTTTCGATGCAATTGGGATTAAGTGCCTTGCCCAAAAACACAACGCAAGTCGCCCCGGCCAGGCATCAAACTCACAACCTTCCGATCTAAAGACCAACGATCTAACCACTGGGCAGCCGCGCTCCCATTAATCATGACTGAATGTCACGTCTCGCATTACTTGCAGATTACTCAGTTTTCACACTAATTGTAACAATAATGAGCGATTTTTGTAACAAAACTGCGATTTTTTTTGTTACAAAAATGGGCGATGGCTGTAACAAAAGTCGTGAGCTCATTTTGTAACAAAAGTGGTTGATTTTGTAATAAAATTGGTGGGCTGTAACAAAATTTGGCAAGTGTTGCAACTAAAGTGGTAAGCTGTAACAAAAGTGGTTGTTGTAACAAAAGTAGTTGTAACACAAGTGCCTCAATGATACCGGACAAAATCTTCCAGCTCTTTCTAAAAAAATTGCGCGTTCGACTATGATAAAATGACGTTACCCCATAAAGTTTGGGAAAAACAATTCAAAACGCTTGTTTAAAAGGCCAATTTTCCCGAGTCTGATTGTTCACAATAATTTTTCTATCTCAATTAGTAGAAGTGAATAATTATTCATGGGGAAAAGTTGACGGAACACAGGATTTTCTGACATGCTTGCATCATCCATCAACCCATGTACTAACTGAAGATCACCAAAAGTATTTTCTCTAAACTATAAAACTGGTTTTAGCGCCCCCGTCGCTCCTAAACCTTTCCTACCCCAGCCGTCCCTACCAATACCGCGGACTCAATGCAACACTAAATTGGAAAGATTCACAACCTCACGATGATTGGAAGGTATTTTGATTCGATGATATTTAATACACAACGTGGAAGCGCGATGACTGAGTGGTAACGGCATGGGATTTTAGCCGATTCGATCCCCGCCAGGGATTACTGCGTTGCGTCCTTGGGCAAGACACGTCATCCCGATTGCCCATGTGGGTGCACGGTGGCGCCGTGTACGTCGATGGCGCACTTGTCTTCAGCCAGTGCTATCCCTGCTTGTGTGGAGTTGGAGAGTCTGGCAGTTGCTCGCCATTGGTCAGTGTTTCTCTCTGGGTACTCCGGCTTCCTCCATTCGTAAAACTGTCCGAAACGTGGTGACCCTGGCTGTCGAAAGTGTTGTTAAAACTCCAATAAATAAATAAATAAATAAATAAATAAATAAATAAATAAATAAATAAATAAATAAATAAATAAATAAATAAATAAAATACGCTCTTAGTCAGCCGAGAAATGTTGGCACGCTTTTCAAAATATGTGTCTCTGCAACAACTACTTTCTACCAATCTGTCTGACGCCAATACTTTCGAATTCAGGCAAATCAAGTTTTATCCACACCCACCCCACAACCCGTGAGTCATCATCGAAATGCCTCTGGTAAAAAAAACATACCGACGTTTGACCATAATTGTCACAGAGTGTTGTAAAAATGACCTGCCAGAAATCACAAAAAGGGGCCGATAACGGAACCACACCAAAAAGGAGGCACTCAGAATATTCTTCCGTACACATTTCGCGAAAATTGGAAAGATTGTAATGTCTATTGATTTGCGAGTGTTTCAAGAGAATATGACTTAATTTATAAAGTGAAGTCATTAATTTGAATGACTAAAATTCATATTTTGTTGGCATACGTAACTTTCTTACTAAGCTAAACAAGCAGCATTCGCATTCTAAAAGTAGCGAGGCGCTCTGAGCGGAACCCGCATAACACAAACGGCTACAGATATTTATATCGTTATAACGAAATATTATTTCCTTATAACGAATTAGTATTTCGTTATTACGAATTATTATTTCGTTACTTCGAATTAGTATTTCTGTATTACAAATTATTATTTCGTTACTACGAATTAGTATTTCGTTGTTATGAATTAGTAACTAAACTGGTGGCGCTAATACGTTTCAGTAAATAGTGACTACTTATATCGTGTGACTGTAGAAAAGAGAAGAGGAACGAAAGCAAAAAAAAAAAAAAAAAATACCTGAGGTGCGACGGAGGAATAAGAGCGTGCTGTTATGCCATTCCGCCGAGTATACAGTTAAAACTAGAAGTCCTGTCACGAACTGTGCGCTTATCTTGGCTTAATTGCGCGTAGGAATTGCGCTCAATTGCCATTTCGAATGGCATCCACAGCATGGCAGGTTCTCCTGGATACTTTTTGCAAATACAGGCAATGTTTCTGCCAATGGACCTCCGGATTACCCGGAGGTCCATTGGCTGAAACACTGCTTGTGCATATGCCATATGTACAGAATTCGATAGCCTCACTATGGTCATAACGCATAGATTAACGCGCAGATCGACGTGCTATTTGTGCGCATTTCATGACAGGACTTCTAGTTTTAACTGTATAAAGAGTTATCGTCCAAAAACACATTTGTGAAAAAATACCAGTTGCATAAAACAGGGACAGTTAACTCTGATAAGAATTCGGCAAACAACACCGACATCAAAAGTTATATAAGAGGATCAAACATCGATGAGGTACATTGGCTTACCGAAGATGATTTGTTATTCCGCTGAGTATTTTTAAAAAAAAGTTATTTAGCTTTCCCTCAAAACACTCCAGTTTGGGCATAGTTCTCTCTCCTTTTTGGTCTTCATATTCACCTTTGACTCTTTTTTTGTCTGAGCTTAACGCTAGACAACACACACATACTTGAGGCTATACAAATAGTGTCAGTCGCCTGTGCGAGAGCGACGCGCAAAGAAAGTTATCGTGTGTGTCTTCTCCATTTTGCTCAAAGACCAATCATCGATCCACCATTAATTACCAATCCACACGCACAGCATGCGCAATCAACCCCGGATTATTATTTCTGTGTTCTATGTAATTTGATCATTTAATTATTTCGTTAGAAATTATTTTACTTATTTTTCCAAAATACACTTAGTGGAAAATTATATCTAAAAATAATAAAATATGTTATTATTATAATGTCCTTAGTATTCAAAATTGATAATTTTGTTAAAGTAATAATCAAATGATGGGGGCGGGCTCCCTGCGCCTTAGAAAACTAGAACGAACATAACTATTCGAACGTTTTTGTTCCAAGTCTCCAGCCCTCTCCAGCCTCCTCAAGCCAGGGTCGGAAGGGGGGGGGGGCGGAGCTCGTGTAGCGCACCCCGGAAAATAGGATAAAAAGATAATAATTCGAATGTTCCAAACCTTCTTTTTCAAGTCCACGGATTCCTCCAGCCCGGAAGAGGGTTCCACAATCCGCGGGGGCGACCCCAAGTACTTTTCTGATTGTTCTCTTCCTGGAACTGGAAACCCCAGTGATCATGCGCAAACATAGGAATGATACGATGAGAAAACATACGTTATTGGGAACTGACGAACAACATGTCAGAATTTGCACGGAGATGTTCAAATAGCCGCGTTCATTTCGTTATAGACTGCCTGTCGATGGCTTTTGTAGTTAACAACGACTTCTTGGAGGTCCTTCGGGGGTGTCAAATTCATCTCAGTGGCAACGAGTTTGCAAAGTTTGCCAACTTCACGATCAGCCGGTCTCCTTCGGTCGAGCAAATATTGCTCCAGGGGACACGCATCAACAGCATGCGTGTACACTTCCACATCACCATCCCTGGCTCCAAATAATCCTGGTAGGTTGTATACCACACAAAATCGACCACAAGGTACTCTTTGTTTTTTCTGGCACTTTATGCGGTGCGTGTTCCATGTCGTAACGGTTTCATCTATGTTTTCCTGCAAAAGGAAAGGCATGTTAGAAAGGAACTGTTATTTCGAGAATGTCTGTCTTATTACACTCGAATCGAGCACATCTCCATGGGTTATACGTGTGTACACTGTTCACACATAAATGAAATCACTGAGATTCTCCGAAAATGTATGTATATTCACTTTAAACTTTTTTTTTCATTGTATTAAATTTACAATGTATGTGGTGATTAGAGCAAAATTTATTCCAACTTATATATTGCTTCTCTCTCCAAATATAATTGATTTAACGTGAACTGTAAAGATAGGCCGTGCATTGTAAAATACCGGAAGCTGCACACTAAAAACTAAAGTGTTAAAACTGACACTTTCAAGGTGTTAAACCCATTCTAACTCTTAGGGTTTGATTTTAACACTCAAAGTGCCATGCTTTAAGCACTTCGACATTACAATCGTCAGACATCTGAAACTTGAATGGATGGCACTTCCCATGTGTCTAGCATCGGTGGTTCTACCAGAATCGTCCATAATTTGATTTGCGCTTGGTGGGTACATAATTAAAAGGACACAACGCAGATGACGCGGGTCAGGCTCGAGAGTTCGAGCCAGATCCGCGTCATCTGCGTTGTTTCCTTTTAAGTGTCGCGACATTGCACTTGTCAAGTGGTATTATTGTAACACCTGTTAAGTTCTGGGATATCTACACTTGAACAAAGTGCTAGTTCAGCACTTAGTAAGTGTTAAATACAGCACTTCAGGTGTAGTTTTTAACACTTTAGTTTTTAGCGTGTGCCGTTGCCAGTAAGACCGCAAAATTTACATTATACCTTATCCAAACGTTCCGTAAAGTACCGCAAAATACCGTAACGTTTAATGGTTTAACCTCTTAAGTTACTCTCATCGTAACCCTTGCTACCGTAAAATATAATATTTTGTTATTATTTTATTTAGAGCGAGTCATTATTCCTAAGGCCCGATAGTCCGAGCGTTCGATAATCCGAAGTTCTGATAGTCGGAAGATCCGATAGACCGAAAGTCCGATATTCCGAGAAATCAATTTGACAGAACATTACCATCCCTATGGACTTTGCTTTTTTTGTATATAAAAACTACGTACTTCGAGCAATCTTTCAGTAATGATTTTAATCTAAAAAATGAAGCGGTTTACTAGCCACAGCGTTGATGGAATAATTGCGAAACGGACAACCTCATTTCCAAATATTTAGGGAAATGACTTACATGAGCTGCAATCCATCGTCAAATCCCTCCATCACTCAGACATTTGTTCATTGTTAAACATTCGTTACATTGTGAGCTGCTGTTCATTGCACTCCTATTTTTCTGGTGTTCGATTCTGTAACGTATAGCATATTTATTGAATAAAATATTGTTTGAACAAAATATTTATATTTCGCACGATGAATGTGGGGGGGGGGGGGCGGAGGAGGGTGGATGGGGGGGGGGGGGGGCGATGGCGTTGTGGTGACCGGTTCTCGTCAGAGACCGAAGTTAAGCAACGTCGAGCCCGGTTAGTCCTCGGATAGGTGACCGTCTGAGCGATCGATTCGGACTCCCGCATTGCGCCCTTCGGCAAGACACCTAACCCCGAAAGTCCACATGGGGCCACGATGACGCCGTGTACTTAGGCGTACTGCACGTCAATGGTGCGCATGACTTCAAACAGTCTAACCCTGCCTGTGTTGCAGTACGGAGTTACGGTGTTGGGGAGCTGGCAGCTGCTCGTCGTTGCCTGGTGGTTCTCTCCGGGTACTCCGGCTTCCTCCACCTGTAAAACTGTCACGGTCATGATTAGCCATTGTGCATAAGTATGTGACCTTAAACACCAATAAATAAATAATAATATAAATAAATATTTATTTAAAGAACGTTGTTCTGAATTGAATATTAACCATGACGATTAGGTTTGCTCGCTACAGGGAAATATAGAATTCTTGCGCTATGTTTTATAAATCAATGATATTTATATATACATATAATGAAGTCTGTATAAAACGAAAACATGTCAGGATTATATTTAAACTGATTGTTGATTCAGGATGTGTGTAACGGAATCCACACAAGGTGAAAAATATGCCATTGTAGCTTCCAGCTCGAACTGTATTGGCAATACCCAACATTTGCGGATTTGACTCAGATAATACACGAACAGTGCCGCGAAGTGATGTTTTCACAAAAAGCAGTCACTTACTCGATCAGATAGCAAACACATTTACAACAGTTCATCAATAAAGAAAAATAACATTTAACCCTTTGAGCTCCAGAGGCCGCTTTTCCGGTCCAGTAACATGATACTTCCTAATTTCATTAAGTAGGTTGACTTTTGAGTGAAGGTGTGTTGTAGACCAATCAATATTTTCAACGTGCAGCCCCAAGGCTGCACGTTGAAAATATTGATTAGTCTTCCCCCCAATAAAGAATATGGACTCTTCCCGTTGCTGCCATGGAACTTATATGGAAGATACCACTAGGGTTCAAAGGGTTAATGATGACAAGAAGCATAATGTTTTTATTTCTGTTTATCCTTTGAACCCGATAGTGTATTCCATATCAGTTCAATATTCATCAGTTGAAAGAGTTCATATTCGTAATTTGGGGATAAACCGATTAATATTTTCAATACGCAACCCAAAGGTCACACGTTGGAAATATTAATTGGTCTACCACCACTTTACCATATAAATGTATTGACAAAATATTTACTTTATGAAATTGGTACAGAACATGTTTCCGGGCCAGGAAAGCGATTTTCTGGTTTAACGCTTTGCACAAGGCACTGGGTATCAATATTAAAAAGTTTATTTCTTTGAAAAAAAAAAATTCAAAACATGTCACCAAAACCACATCATGTGACCCCCTTATTGGGTTTAGCTCAACGCACATGATATAGTTTTGTTGACTTTTTTGAAAAATATTTTCTTTTTAACTGCTAAGTTTGAAAATTATTAACACGGATGTGGCTGATTCAGTAGGCAAATCAAATTCTATCGAAGAGCGAATAGAAAATTAGGACCCGATCGCGACCCCGTCGCTATTTCATTCAACCCTTTACCTAACACGAAAGGTAGGCGACATTTAAAATAATATTCTTAACTATTTTTTTCTCTCCATTTTCTGTGTCGAAAAAATAACATATGACCCCTTATTGGAACGAGCTCAACGAGATTGTTTACATGAGATGCCATAAGCTAAGTTTCTGAGACAGAAAACTAAAAAAAAATATGAAAATTGAATGGTGATTTTGGTGAATCGCATTGGCCGGTTTTCCCCGTTACTTTCGGTAAATGGTTAAATATTCCCTCGCCTTAGGAGTCAGTGTAAGATCAAATAAAGATGTGAAAAACCTGTCAAAAAGGACATGCCGACGATTTTTAAGTATGTGCTTGTTTGTGGGGGTTATTGTTTCATTTTTAGGCAGACATTGACTGTATAAGACTTCCTGGGGATACCTGTGATGGGCTACCTCCATTTATCTGGTTACCCTTTTCTGATCCGGTATATAGTATTTAATGGCTTCACTACTGTGTATTGCTACCCAAAGGCATTGGCGAACACGGCAGAACAGTTAAGTTACTGGAAGCTTAAACACGTCCGAATAATCCAAAATAATTGAACCTTGTTGAGGCCTATGTTTATCATTACTTTGCTTCGTAAGGTAGCATTGTGTGCTGCAGATTTAATTTGGCTGGAAGGGGGGGGGGGGGGGTGTCTAACATGCTCTTTTTGCTTCCACTCTTATGACGCGACTACCCTGTGTGTGCATTTTTACCATTCTCGATAAGACGACGATGTTAGTAAATAATACATTTGTGGCACTGAAAAAAACATAAACAGGTAATCCCTCTATTTTCCAGATACAGTCGTCGCTACACAAGAAGTTCAAGTTTCCGATTTTGATGGCATTCTCAAAAAGAAATAAATAAATAAATAAAAATAAAAATAATGCATTAAATATAAAAGCTATCGCGAAAAACGACATACAGCTATTCCGCATCCCCGACTTTGTTCAGAGAGAGAGAGAATATTCAAAGGGACAAATTAAAAAAAATGTTGAAACACATATTGTATTTTTCACACGGAAAACTAATCACGAAACACGCAGAGCATACAGTAACCCTAACACTGAAAGTGAAGCTAATTTATATGTTCTTCATCAGGATCTCTTGTCAATGCTTTCCGTAACACTATAACAAAGTAATGTTTCGCGCACCAAAACCGAGAAATACGTCGAAAATAGTGGAATTACACACCAAGAGGTAAACGGCCCAAGACGGCTCTACTCCAGTGATTCAACACACAACAACATTCAAACCTCCGTTCAAACCTACTTCGACGAAGAAAAAAATGAAATCTAACCTGGACACTGGGAAAATGCAAACACAAAAATCAAGTCAGCATTTTTTTCAACACATAACTGGGACAGGAAAGAATACCCGTATTTCACTATAAATGAACAGTCATCTGCGAGTATATTTCCACAAAAGTCGGTAAACAAACAGCCCATAACGGCAACGAATGCCTATCAGAATTTGACTTGTGTGATCTGAGAGCTAGATTGCAGAGTATACTTTCATAATACTTCAACACGTTTAGTCTCTTGCACTCTGATGTCACGCACTTATTGTTTTGAATAGAACTAATCACCACATACAGTACTGCCGCCACTAAAACGAACAAAGCGACCGGCTAGCGATCAGGTTGAAATCCTCTGCCCATTATCTACTCATGCCCTCAAGCCACCAGTCTAATTCTGTAAGAAATGGGACGCTGATATGGCGTGCAACTAGTCTAAACCACAAATAGGTCATCCACGGTGTTTAGCTTCAATCGTCTGGAATATTTCAGTTGGTCGGAAAAGCGAACCTGCGGTTCGCTTTTCCGACCAACTGATATATTCCCGACGATTGAATCTGAAAAGTTTTACAAAGATTCATTTGTGTGAATCAAAAGGAAATTAAAACGTTCTCTCAATCAAGACTTGATTGATAAACATTTTGATGACATTACAGTCAGAAACGAAGACTCACCACGCGCGTAGTTTTATTATTACGTCACGTATCGTTCCGTAAATTATGTCAGAATCTTGATGTTTTCAACGTAGAATTAAACACATATTGATTGGAGCATCTATATTTATTTATTTATTTATTTATTGGTGTTTAAGGTCACATATTTCTGCACAATGGCTAATCATGACCTCGACAGTTTTACGGGTGGAGGAAGCCGGAGTACCCGGAGAGAACCACCGAGCAACGGCGAGCAACTGTCAGCTCCCCAACATACTAACTCCTCACAAGCAGGGTTAGCATTGGTTGAAGACAGGTGCACCATTGACGTGCAGTACGCCTTAGTACACAGCGTCACCGTGCCCCACGTGGGCAATGGGGGTGAAGTGTCTTGCCCAAGGACACAACGCGATCGCGGCAGGTGGGATTCGAACCGAGGACCTCTCGGCTTGCAGCCTCTACCTCAACCTACTGAGCCACCGCGCCCCCTGGAGCTACTATAACTGGGATCTGAAAAAATACTTGTATTTCTTTGTGAGTAAAGGAACTTCACATTACAACAACGGTCGTTTGCACGCAAATTTCCACAAAACGTGGGTAATGTTCACTAAACAAAGAACCTATAATAGCGTCTAATTCCTATCAGAACTGGAAGATTTTAAAATTACAGTGCGAATTTCCATAAGTCACTCTGGATACGGCGTGAGGGCATGAGGGCAGACGACGCTGTTTTTATGGCAAACGCCGTTTTGGCGGCCAAGTATGGTGTCTATTGTGATTTTATTTTTTAAAATTACGAAAGGCAAATGCTGAAAAAGACGTCGAAAAGAGAATGTGAACACAAAAGCGTGAGCCTGGGACCACCGACTTTGTTTATGTCATATCTCTGGTATTTGACTGCTGATTTTCAAAATGTTTGCAACCTTCTATTTGGGACCACGAGTACTATCATATCTTAGGATTTCGAAGTCGTGCAGTGAAATTTTCATTTTGACGTTTCTCGCCCGCGACAGAAATTTACGTCACAGAGTAAATAATCATCTGTTAATTTGGGATATATTTTGTCAAGGCTTGACTTCATCTATTTTCCTAGCCGCCTGTTATCAATTTATTGCAATGTTTTGTACTTTGGTGGTCGGGCTGTGAGAAAATAGGAGGCGTGCAGCCCGCCGTTGTTTACACGTCATATCTCAGGTTACTGGCGTCGGATTTTCAAAATTTGAAAGTAGGATGCGGGCATTGATATTAGAAGATGAAAGAAAAATGTATACTTGGTGAAAAGTAAAAGATCAGGTTCCATTACATTCAAACCCGGATAACCGTTAACATTTGTAGCAAATTGTGAGAATAGGTTGAAAACTGAGGCCGTGATTCGGTAAATGAGAGAATAAGGCAAATGATCCCAATAAGTCATTTCAACTTTGTTGAATGACTGAATTAGACTGGTGGTCTGAGTGCTTGTTTTCTTCTACTATCAATAGTGCAGACTATCACCTGAGAAAGAACTGTGAATACATAGTAACTCAGATGCTAGTTTTCTTTCTTGTTCATGACGCAGTTTTCATTTTGTAATATATTATTTTTGGAATTTTGAAAATAATATTGATACTAGTTTGGGAATAAGATGAGTGACAAACTGACGAGCTAGCCGGTAAAAAAAAAGTAGAACTGTATTACAGATTAGTATAGTAAAGTATCTAGTACAGTCTGGGCAATACGGGTTGTTACATGCAATTTGTGTTTGATAATTTGAGAGAAGTTTTTGTGTTAACATCTTCTTAAAAGACGATTAGTAGCATTTCTTATACTCGATTCCAGGTCGTTCCAAAGCCTAGGGTAATTGAAACAAGGAAGGTAATCTAAGGATTTTGTTCTTGGTCTGCAGACGCGAATCGATACCGAGTACCTGGTTGGTGGTGGGACCAGTAGTATTATTATTAAAGAGTGAAAACATTGCATTTAATGACTGGGGAAGAGATCCATTTTTCCAATCGAATAAAAATAGCATGGCATGGAATTTGAAAAGGTCTGTAACTTTCATTAATTTATCTTGAGCAAATAGAGGGTCAGTATGGGCATTGAAACGTGCGTTATTAATTATGCGAACTGAGCGTTTTTGTAGTAGGAAAAGTTGGTTGGTTGATTTAGAATTCCCCCATATCTGTATACCTATACTAGATAACTGTGTATCAATGCGAAGTATAAAATTTTCATGACATCGTGGGGAAGTATAGATTTGACCCTGTTGAGTGCATAATTTGCGCATGTTATCTTAGAACACAGATGGGTGATATGTGATTTAAAGGACAGGTGTTCGTCAATATTAATACCAAGGAACTTAATAAATCTTTCATCCTCATTGACACCCACCCGTTTTAATACTGTATCATTGATTTTTATGGATTCGTTAAAAGGGGTTGCCCTTTTTGAACTGGGATTGATTAAAATATACTTGGTCTTCTTGCAGTTCAAAAGAACTTGATTAGCGGAACACCAGCTGATTAGCGGAACACCAGCTAATATTTCCAAGGACACAATAATATTAGATTCCAAACACTAATTATAGGAATAATCATCAAGCATTTAATTAATGAACCACCGGATACAACCCAGTGCTTCATTAATTAAAATTTTACTGATAATACTTTTTATTACCTGGTAAACGCATGCGTGGACATCATTGCCCACGCGCGGATTAAGACCAGTATACGGAGGCTGTAATGTAGATACACACAGTTTGATAACTGGAGACGATGAGTTTCAAGTCTCCAGTGGGAGAGCTGTGGCTCAGTGGTTTGAGTAAAGGACTTCAAACCCAGTGGTCCACGATTCGATCTTGACTGGTGGTAATGGTATTGTGTCTTTACGCAAGGCAAATGACACAGATGCCCACCTGGGGACATGGTGGCGCTGTGTACTAAGACGTACCGCACGTCGATGTTGCACTCGCCTTCAACAAATGCTAAGAGTATATGTTAGTACGTTTTGGAGCCTGACAATTGCTTGCAGCTGCTTGATGATTCTCGCCGGGTACCCCGGCTGCCTCCACCCGTAAAACTGTCCGATACGAGGTGGTCCTGGCTGTAGACCGTTTCGTTACAACCCCAATAAATAAATAAATAAATAAATAAATAAATAAATAAATAAATAAATAAATAAATAAATAAATAAATAAATAAATAAATAAATAAATACGGTGGCCATTTAAATGTTTTTCTCTTTGGGAGATCAAGACGATAGCAACAAATGCTATTACTCACGAATATCAAGCTCAATTCATCACGTGAATGCCATCTGAGGCTTCTAGACACTATATCAAGTCTTATATCTTAATGAATGCCAAGACAAAACCATCGGTCATTAACAAACAGATAACTAGAGGGCGTCCGGCCAATAAGCATACCCACGCATCAACTAGCGTCTATTCGTCCTTTGGACCATGTGATATAGACCTCTAATCCCGAAAAAAGTAATCCTATATCACTGTATGTTATACTGATACTGGACGTCGACAGCCACAGTAGGTAAATGAATATAGCCGAAAACGTATATAAATGAAAGTTGTTGCCTTGACGTTTGACTCTAAGAAAACTAAGAGAACCATTCATGCTTTTGGTCTGATGAGGAAAGATGGAGTTGTTTTTTATGTTGTGTTTTATCTGGAGCACAAACAAACACACACCATTGTGTACGTATTTGATAATTTGACATTGACCTTTGAGCTCCTAGGAAGACATTGTATCCAGTCCTAAATCCTAATTAATGCCAAGACACAACCATCGGTCATTTACAAAGAGAAAACTAGAGAGCATCTGCCGATATGCATACCTACGCCTCAAATAGCGCGTGACCGTCCAATAAACCATGTGGTATTGACCACTAATATAGCTACCATGTATCAGATATGTAGAAAGTTCAGTGCGTAAACATGCTGCTGTTTTGTGTTTAGAGCACAAACAGAAACAAACACACACACAGTCGCACACACGTGCCATTCAAACCCTGTCCGAGCTTCGTCTATCATCGATGTTGGCAAATTGTTGAAAAGGCCTGTCAAAAGACCAAGTGTCATTGATAGCTTTCAATGATTCGAGTGGCTTAAGAGTTAGTTTGTCGTAAATATCGGAATATCATGATATAAAGAAACTTCGCAGCTAGCGTACGATCGATCTTTATGACGTCCGAGGAGAAATGTTCTTGCACGCAGAATCGCAACATCTCACACTAACCAGTACACTGGAAGTGAAAAGAAGATACGTGTGCCTCTCTGTGTAACCATCCAAACTTGGGAATTATCCTTAAGAGTGGCAGTAGCAAAGGAACGTCTCATTGAGGGTCTCACAGCATCCGCAACATCATGTTGCCGCATTCAATTACTTTTGTAAGTAACACTGCAATTTTTTTTTTAGCATTTGTAGTTGCTGCATCCGACGAATTTGTTCAAGCAATTAATGTGTTCATTTGAGTCCCCCAAACCCTCCATTTCTTTTGTTTCATCCTTTGTTCTATTTTAGTTTTAAATGCCACGTTTTCTTATTAATTTCGTCTTATATACCTGCGTTCGTGTATCATATCAACAAAGCTGTTGTGGGTCCTATATTTTTGTTGTCTTTACCCATCGGATACGCAGTTTGACATTTCTACATAGTGTACTTTCGTATATTTATTGATTTGGGCCTTGCAAGACTTGGAAATTCGATTCGATTCAAATTCATGCAGATAGTTCCATTCAGTTTGATTCGAGTTGTATCGATTCGCAACTTTTCGAATCGTCGAAGTGGTCTTTAAAGTCAACCAATTGTCTCACCTGGAAATCATCTTCTATCGTCAGGCCTCCTGCACAGGAGACCTGATGCTAGAAGAAGAGTTTGAGGAAGTTCCGTTTCTACTGTGAATACGTCCTGGTAAATTCCATTTTTTGACTTGACAACATAGTCGCGACGGAGCTGAATAATTGAATAGTGACTGGAAATATTTACGGGAGTAAGAAGGTGTAATATTTACAATTTGAAGAAATCCATGAGATTCTGTTTGAGACCCAATTCCATTTGAACTGCTATACCGGCTTGTTCACGGGAATTGTATCCACCGGCAAAATTCAGATAAGCGGATTACTTTCGAAACAACGGAACTTTTTGAAACCTATTTCGAAACAAGATCCCCCTCCGCGTTTTCCAGCCTTCTCGAATATTTCGAAGTGTACTCAGCTTTCATCAAGCAAACATTAAAGTGAATTTAGTCAGACCTTTAAATGTCCTTTACTTATTTATTTATTTATTTATTTATATATTTATTAGGGTTTAACGAAATATTTACAGCCAGGGTCATACCATATTGGTGACAGTTTTAATGGGTGGTGGAAGCCGGAGTACCCGGAGAGAACCACCGAGCAACGACGAGCAGCTGTCAGCTCTCCAACATCGTAACTCTGAACTCTGCATCGCGACACGGGCAGGGTTAGATTGGTTGAAGACATGCGCACCATCGACATGCACTACGCCTTAGTACACAGCGTCATCGTGCCCCCAAGTAGGCAGTCGAAGTTAATTAAGTGTCTTGCCCAAGGACACAACGTGGGAGCACGAATCAGTCGCTGAAATGGTCACCCATCCAACTACTAACCTCGCTCGACGTTGCTTAACTTCGGTGATCTGACGAGAACCGGTTACTGCGACACCACCGCGCGCCCAAATGTCCTTTACTCTCTCGCTGGATAACGCATCGGCCATAACAATTACTACACATCAATTAGACAACGCGATTAATTTCTAGTCGATCACTAGAATGAACTGAAATTAGGGTCCTGCGAATCACACATTTTCGATTCAAGTCGCATCTAATATCCAATCAGGTCTATTATCAAAATCGAATCGAATCTCGAATCGAATCAGGGATGTCCAGAAGGTGGCTGATTGGGGAAAGAGGGATGTTGTAAGCCTGATTTGTTGTGATTGTGATGGCTCAACTCCCGACTGATAAAATATTCCAGCTACATGTACATGATCAAGGCATGTCTTCGTCGAAAGCATGCCTTGAAGATGTAGCTGGAATATTATCCAGTAGAGGTTATAGTTATAGTTCAAAAACAGAAACGAGAGCGTGAATTGTCCGTACTATGTACTGTTCATGAGTAGCCTCTAGCAACAGCACATCTTCAAGATTGCTTGGAAACTTGAAATTTGCGGAATGAAAATTGGCTCGTTCTGGCATTTTGTGATTTTCAGTTATAGCTTTATGTTTTGTAGTAAGATATGCACCCCCCCCCCCCCCCCCCACTCGCATTTATATTTCGTTTATATCTTAATGCAAATGAGTTTGGTTTCATTTAGAGTTGAATAGAACACATAGCACATCCTTTTGAGGAAATTCCTTGAAAATAATAGAGCAGAACCTAAAGTCAAAGAGGGTTGAATTGACAAAGTCTTCACTATCAGAATTATTATTATCTACTGACTAAAGTGAATTTTTTGATTTGATTGGTTGATAGATACGTGGTATGAGACCATATTCATTGAAACCCACGACACGTCCGCCCAGCCACTGACAAATTTCCCATACCCAGTGGAAGCCTCGGGGGCGCGGTGACTCAGTAGGTAGAGGTGCTGGCTGCAAGCCGAGAGGTCCTCGGTTCGAATATCACCTGCGGCAACCGCGCTGTGTCCTTGGGCAAGACACTTCATCCCCATTGCCCACGTGGGGGCACGGTGGCGCTGTGTACTAAGGCGTACTGCACGTCGATGGTGCACTTGTCTTCAACCAATGCTAACCCTGCTTGTGTGGAGTTAGTATGTTAGGGAGCTGACAGTTGCTCGCCGTTGCTCGGTGGTTCTCTCCGGGTACTCCGGCTTCCTCCACCCGTAAAACTGTCATGGTCATGATTAGCCATTGTGCAGAAATATGTGACCTTAAACTCCAATAAATAGTGGAAGCCTCGTTCCAAAATCTACAAATTGTCCATACCCCGTAGAAGACGCGTCATTCCAGTTTTCCAGTGTACATGTATTATATTTTAATTTTTTATCTCCAAAATATAGCTCATGACCCCTTATTGGAATGAGCTTGTCGAGTACCCTCCAATGTTGAGTTCATAAGCTATGTTTTTGAAACAAAAAAGAAAAAAAAAGAAATTCAATAAATTTTTTATGCTAGTCATATCGGCATATTTTCACAAAAACTCTTTTGCACAAAAATTCCACTGAAACCTGTATGGCTCAACAATGGAAGATAAAAGATCTCATGCTGTGTGTGTTCACACATGAAATAGACTGTACTTCTAAAACGGAAAGTCAATAGATAAATTCGTTACCCCATGTCTGATCACGTGGTACGGGTTTTTACCTACCCGAAGCCAGCCGTATCCCATTCGGCCTCCGGTCTCATGGGATACGGCTGGCTTCGGGTAGGTAAAAACCCGTACCACGTGATCAGACACGGGGTAACTAATAATGTACAATTTCCATCTGAACTAAGACAACAAATATGACTGATAACAAGCTAGGGAGCGCGGTGACTCAGTAGGTAGAGGTGCAGGCTGCAAGCCGAGAGGTCCCCGGTTCGAATCCCACCTGCGGCAACCGCGTTGTGTCATTGGGCAAGACACTTCATCTCCATTGCCCGTGTGGGGGCACGATGACGCCGTGTACTAAGGCGTACTGCACGTCGATGGTACGCATGTCTTCATCCAATCTAACCCTGCTTGTGTTGCAGTGCCGATTTACGATGTTGGGGAGCTGGCAGCTGCTCGTCGTTGCTCGGTGGTTCTCTCCGGGTACTCTGGCTTCCTCCACCCGTAAAACTGTCACGGTCATGATTAGCCATTGTGCATAAATATGTGACCTTAAACATCAATACATATAAGATAACAAGCTATATTCCAATTGACGGATTTGAAGGAAAATGAATCGGGAAGACGATTTAGAATCAAACCGAATAACTAACTGATATTCGAAATCAATCGAATCTTGAAGCTTCACAGGACCTAAATTACTTTAGCATTCGAAAACATTCTTGCACTCAAGGGACAAGAAGCAATTACCCTTTAATTACAGTTAAAACTAGAAGTCCGGTCACGAATTGTGCGCTTATCTAGGCTTAATTGCGCGTAGGAATTGCGCGCATTTGCCATATCGAATGACATCCAAAGCACGGCAGGTTCTCCTGGTTACTCATATCAAACGCAAGCAATGTTTCTGCCAATGGACCTCCGGGATACCCGGAGGTCCATTGGCTGAAACATTGCTTGTGCACAGGCCATATATACAGAATTTGATAGCCTTACTATGGTCCTAGCGCGTAGACTAACGCGCAGATCGACGTGCTATTTGTGCGCATTTCATGACATGACTTCTAATTTTAACTGTATTACTGTTAATGGATGACATTTGTACAAAACACATCCGATAATAAAAAATGTCAATGTTTGGCTAAACAGAAGATTATGTCCCCTCAATGGCAAGACCTTGTTCCAATAAGAGATTATAAACAATGTTTTGAAAGTAAAAAACTGAAAAAGTCGAATGACGATTTTTTTTTGTGAATAGCGCTTGACGGTATATGGGCGTTACGATCGGTTAACGTCTTAATTTCAATTCCTAATTATTGCATATGGATGTCCTAATTTCCTGTCAGTAACTGCTAATTAGGACACACCGTGTCCAAAGTGGGATAGATGGATCATATTTCAGGAGTTTTAGGTGATATCATAACATCATGGGAGTTATAGCGTAGTAAGCTTGTGTGTATAACATACAATATGTTTGTTCTTTTGATCAATTTTAACCTTTGTTATTTATGATGTTTTGAAGTTTCGTAGTGAAATAAAAGTGCTCAATAAAAAATACGTTGTTGTTTTTTTTTAAATTCTCATCCTTACCATACAATGGTGGAAAAATTGGACACATTTTTCTTTCCCATCGTGAGCCTCGTGCGAATATGATGAATGTTCGTTTTACTTACCTCCTGTTCTTGGCCTCTGATTTTCGATAGAAGGTGAGATCTCGGAAAAATTATACTTGATAATTATTTTTGATGGACTCTTCCCTGCTTTAATAGATATAAAAATACAGTATAACTATTATATAAATCTATTAAGGGGGTGAAGAGTTGTCAATAAAAAATAATTATCAAATGTCATTTTTTCGAGTTCTCAGCTTGTGCCGAGCACATGTGCCCGCTTCAGTGTTCCAGTCCAGATGTTGGAACTAATTTTCAAGTTCTGGACAAGGTGGCGCTTTCTCCGGCCATTTTCCACTGTTTTTGAGTATGATGTTTTCCGTGACCCCGTTGTTGAGTAAACTAAGACTGCATGCGTATTTGTCGTTTACTAAATTGTAATCGTACTGTCGATTGATTCCTTTGGCATTCGGCTCATGTAGGTGACTGAAAAGATGTAACGTGCTGGCAGCCTGACACTCGAAGTTTACGAGTTTTATGTTCCAAATTAAATATACATTTTTCTGTAAATAAAGACAACATTCTATTTTTCAATGTTGATATTAAAATGTATGTTTCATAAGGTATGGTACAGTTAAAACTAGAAGTCCTGTCATGAAATGCGCACAAATAGCATGTTAATATGCGCGTTAATGTACGCGTTATGGCGCAAGTAAAGCTATCAAATTCTGTACATATATATGGCCTGTGCACAAGCAATGTTTCAGCCAATGGACCTCCGGGTGACCCGGAGGTCCATTGACAGAAACATTGCATGTGTTTGCTATGAGTAACCAAGAGAACCTGCCGTGCTTTGCATGCCATTCGATATAGCAATTGCGCGCAATTCCAACGCGTAATTAAGCCTAGATAAGCGCACTATTCGTGACAGGACTTCTAGTTTTAACTGTACCTCAGACAAAAATAGAAAAAAAAATAAATAAAAAGGATGATTTTCATGTGCCCACTATCCATCTTCAGACAAATCTACAGTCATCTTCGGTAAAGACGTAACTTCCCCAAATTTCATCTCCTGGAGTTGATGACGATATACCGGTATACCGCGGTATTTTTTTCAATACCGTCACCGGTATTGAAATTCCAATACCGTGAAGCCCTAGATGGATGTCGAAAGTAAATGCCAGTAACTCCTATTCAGGACATTCTGATCTTTAGATTTAAATGCAATAGTTGTTTTGCAAAGCGGAATAAAATGCTGAAAACGAAATGAACAATAGAATGAATGGTAACGGGGTGGAATTAGCATTAACATTCTCCAAATTGAAAAACTTTGTTTGAAAAAAATATGTTCCAATAAGACTAAAGTTCTTGCTGTCTTCTTGTACCAGGACTCGCTAAGTTTTTTTATGTTTACGTTTCTAATGGCGTATGTTACAGTCTGGCGTCACCAAGTGAAATAATTGAAAAAAATAACAATGGGGAAGATTCAAATACTGCCAACAGAAATCGTATTTTTCGAGGCCAATGATCATTCTATAAATATTTTCCCACAACCTACACAGGGGGAGGCCACCAAAAATTTGCAAGGCGTGACGTGGGGGTGGGTGGGTCTCTTAGGTGCGCCAAAAATGTGCATTTCCAACCTGTGCAATGTTTTGAATTTTTTAAAAATATATCAATATATCAGCTAATATATACCATCATTTGTGTTTCAAACCTCAAAGATGATATTGTACATCACAATCTTGACATAAATACAACATCAGGAGGCTTTATATGTGAGAATATTGGGCTTAAACTGGGAAAATGTCACACGTTAGTAGGGGTGGATGCCTTGTTCGAAATGTAGAAAATGTACAGACAATATTTTTGGAACAATTCAAATGAAAAACTGTTCCCGTATATGTACACCTGCTCTGGCCAAGCCTGATAATGAACAGCTTGTCCTTTGTAGATTGGGGCCCACAGAAGCCCACAGAGGTTTAAATTGGTGGTACCAGTTTAACCCTTTACCTAACAGGGAAAAGCAGACGACAGTTCCAATGAGGGGTCATAACCTATGTTTTTGAGACAAAAAAATAAAAAATAATAAAAATTAATTGGTGATTTTTTAGAATAGCGCTGGCCGGTTTTGGCCGTTACGTTGGGTAAAGGGTTAAGGACATTATGAAAAACCCCTAAAGTCAGCTGTGCCTACTAAGTTTATAAGTTTATTTTGGATTTTAATGGGAGAGTGGGGGGTGGGTGTCTGAGAACGGTAGTAGAAAATTTGCACGTAGTGGGTGGGTGGGTGTAAAAAGGAGCCGAATAAAAAATAAGACGTCACGTCTTACAAATTTTTAGTGCCCCCCCCCCCCCCCACCCCCGTTGACCTACTTATAAAAAGGTCGTGGTTATTCCATTCTCTCTCGTCTATTGATTTCGGTTGTCCTGTGACGTCGTGTGGTACACAAGATTTTTATTCACTAAACTTGTGATCGTTAAACTTGGCTTGTTCATTGAAATGACGCTGCTTATTTCAAAATGTGAGGGTTGGGCTATGGGCAGGGTCTCATTGCAACATATACGTTATTATGATGAATTTGTGGTAACATGGTCTGAGGTTTTCGGCTCGGAGCGTATGTTCAGCATAAGCCCCGACCCGCAAACCTCAGCCCATGTTACCGTCAATTCACCACAATAACTTGTAATGTAGTGAATTTGTTTTCAAAAATAACATCGTCTAAACATTGCAATGCATGAAAATTGATGTCAGAACTACTGAGTCTGTTATTGGTTGGTTTTGATTCATGGAAATTACAGTACAGTCGACGTGGACTGGTCATAGTACACCCCTGGGCAGTGATGTTCACGCATGCGTTTGGCGAGCAATACAAAATCATCAACAGCAAAATTGTAATTAATGAAGCACCGGGATGTACCCGGTGCTTCATTAATTAAATTTTTTATCACTATTCCTATAAATAGTGTTTGGAATTTAATATTATTGGGTGGATGTATTGCCAACCCGTGGAAAGTGCTCAGTCAACGGCAGCCGTGCTGATTGATTTAAAATTGCTCGAATGTGTAGGATTTCCAAATCCCAGTGCTTTATGTTCAAACCTGAGAATAAGATTTCAGATTTTACCCCTGAGTGGTTTTGTATTCATCTGTCTGAAACAAAACCTCCGACTGACACAAACACACAGACACTTGGACGTCATATGCGTATTAGGGAGTAGCTCAACTTACTTTTGGGTTCTCAGAAGTTAAATCAACATTTGAAAATGCTTCTTTTTACCAAAACATAAGAGTTTTCAGGACAATATTAGTTATCCTTGTGTTTTGCAAAGCGTATGGGAATTAACACCGGTGTGGGAACTCATACACCCCGTGGCGAGGCCGAAGGGTGTATGAGTTCCAAAACCGGTGTAAATTCCCATACACCATGGAAAACGCAAGGACAACGGATTTATTTCCAAGCATGCTGGTGTTCTTAATACTTTAACCTACATTGTGGGCAAAACCTGACAGAAAATTTGTACTTTGCAAGTTTCTTAAATAAAACCAGACAAATATGGATGTCATTGGAACTGGCTCAATGAGCCAATTCCAATGACATCCATATCTGTAATATTTTATTTCACATAAATATTAAATTTCCTGTATTTTTATTTCTGTTCTAACATAACCGAGCAGAAGGTATGAATTAATAATTAAAAATGGGTACTTTTTAGTCATTTTGCTTGCTCTTGTATATTCTTGTTTTTACACCGTGGCTAAACACGGTGTAAAAAAGCCACTGTGGATTGCAAGTTACACCGTACCTCTCAGCCAATCAAAATGCAGTATTTTGTTTCATTTGGAAATAAAACATATTGTACCTGGAAGATAATAAAGTGCAACTGGAAAAATGTGGACAAAAATCAGTTAAAAATTCTGAAAGTAAAAAATCAAATGTCTACATTGTCGTTATTCAATATGAAGGCCAACTCAGTGGGCATAAAAGTGGCTGGACTATACTGATTCTGTGACCACTGCAACCAATATTAATTACAAACTTTATGTTGTCAGTGTTGCCTTCAAGGCAATTAAAATTTGCACCCTGATTGTCTATTAGTGTTATGTATATGTAGAAACACCTAGCGTACAGTATGCGAGAAAAAAGAACCTTGGTCAGTCACTTCCAAAGCCAGTTCAAAACCATCAAAATGGAAACTCTCTCAGAAATGGGAAGCATGGTAGACGAACTGTTACGTCGACTGATAGTTTTTCGAACTGTAGGAAAACTGCTTCCTGGTATCTGAGCGATCACTGGTAGTACACATAGAGAATAATTCGATGGCATTTTAGTTCATCTTCTCAGTTTGATTTATTGGACTGAAGGAACGCTGTTTTCTTGCATCTGAGAGATCAATGATAGTCCACATAGAGGACATTTCGATGGCATTTTTAAATCATCTTCATCACTCGCCTAAAATGATTGCACCCAGAGTGTCACGGACCCATCTCGGACTGACTACAATTCGGCCAAATGGGAAAAAATGTCAGATTTTTCAAATGGAAAGAATGCTTATACGCTGCTACAGTTAAAACTAGAAGTCCTGTCATGAAATGCGCACAAATAGCACGTTGATCTGCGCGTTACTGTACGCGTTATGACCATAGTAAAGCTATCAAATTCTGTACACATGACCTATGCACAAGCAATGTTTCAGCCAATGGACCTCCGGGTAACCCGGAGGTCCATTGGCAGAAACATTGCATATGTTTGCTATGAGTAACCAGGAGAACCTGCCGTACTTTGAATGCCATTCGATATGGCAATTGCGCGCAATTCCAACGCGCAATTAAGCCTAGATAAGCGCACTATTTGTGACAGGACTTCTGGTTTTAACTGTACATTGGCAGACTTTGTTGGTATTTCGAAACGTCCTCTATGTGGACTGTCAATGGCATACCGGAAGTCTATGCAATCAAATCCATTTCGCTTTTTGTTAATTTTCAAGAAATGTTATGCATCAAAGGTGTTAAGGTGCATCAATTTGGGGGCTCTAGAGGGCCCCCGATCGGGGGGGGGGGGGGGTGGGCACAAGGAAGTGTCCCTGCAGACCATACGTCATGTCCGCCTCAGCCATAACAGTAACACATACCCATGATGGGTTTGTGAAACTTTTTCCAAGAACAAATGTCATGAACAAATCTAAATGAAGAAAGTTAGTTAAAAATAACAAATACTAAATACTAAATGCCGGGTTTTGCTAACATCTCTTCCTGGTGATGGCAGTAATGGTAGGTAGGAGATTAGTAATTTGTAAATTTCTTGACATTGACAAGAATGACGTGTTAGTGGATGGTTACAGAACTGTAATAAAACACTGAAAAATAACTTAAGGTGAATTTATGCTCCGGGAATGTTTATTTTTATTTCACTTTAGTGGAGCGACATTTGTCCGATATGTCGTTGCTGTGGCTATGTAAGTCGTAGGTTGATGGTTTATTTAGGATGTTATGTAATACATGATAAACATTACTCTGCTCGAAGTTGCCTATACCAAATTAGGTGGACCTCGAGGAAGAATAGCTCACGCAACTGAGTCGGGTGAACACATTTTCTACTGTACAGTCTCCATGGACTGGTCGTAATCCACTCGTGGGCAGTGATGTCCACGCATGTGTTTAGCCCGTATTAAAAATCATGATCAGCAAAATTGTAAATAATAAAGCACCGGTTTGTACCCGTTGCTTCAGTAATTCAATTGTTGATGATTTTACCTCGGGGCTGCACGTTGAAAATATTGATTGTTCTACTCCACACATTCACCGAACAGCCATCCTATTTAATGACGTCATGGTGTATGGTGCTACTGGCCGGAAAAGCAGCCGCTGGGTTCAAAGGGTTAAGGTGATCTTTGATACATATACAGCTATGTATTGCTATACATTCCAGTACTTGTACACTTTAGATAATATCCACCAAGCTGTCAGGTCACCAATCTAATTCTGTTTGAAATTTGACGCTGTTCTGGGCTGTTTGTTTACCCACGTCTTGTGGAAAGCTGCGCGGAGACGACGATTGATGTAATTTTAGGTGTCTTAACTTACAAAGATACACAGGTATTCTTTGCTGTTGCAGTTATAGATATTCCAATCAAAAAGAATTTAATTCCTTTCAATGACATAAACCAACTGAAAAATTCCAGACAAGTGAATCTTAGCATTGGCATTAACCTATTTGCGAGTTCGACTGGTTCTAGTCTATAACAACGTGGTATATCTTACAGAATTAGACTGGTGGTTTGAGAGTGGACATCTACGTGTCGGTTATGGGATCCTATTTTATCTGTAAAACAGAGTTATTTTATTATTTTAATACAGTGAACAAACGCAGCTCCATTTCCCGAGGTTGTCGCGGAATTGCTAGATGAATAATGTCTATAGAATTCGGGAATCCTGGTTACCACTTTTCATTATAATTTAACATCGTCGGATGAGATTTTCAGTGGAAAACAATTAACATTATATATTGTGATTTTCGCTGTCAATGCACATTAACCGTGACGGAACAATAAATCTCACACTCCTGTCGTAAACCGTGCTTGTCCCTGACTCTTAAGGTCGAAGATATAGTTGTGCAAGGGAGAGCTGTTTAGCCCCAAGACATGTGTACCGAGTCTCATATATCTCGCAGATTACCAGGTTTAATCCTACAACTAATAAAAAATCTAAGTAATGTAGCATCAATCTGAGGTCTTATCGTAAAACTACAAATCGCATTATGGCAATAAAAACTGATATTTAATTCTATTTGATAACCAACAATCTTTCTTACAAAATATAACTACTGGCTCCTCGTTTGAACTAGACGCACGATATGACCGTAACATTAAATAAAAGATTAAGATTTAGAGGACTAGACAGTTAGTTGATTTGTACAGTTGTGTCCCATATGTTCAAGATTAGCGTCCAAATTAACTTATATTAAACTTAACTTAAATCAAATTACATTTTGTTCATGACCATCACTCTCTTATTCCAGTCGTGTGCGCTGTGCTTATTTCTAGTTTTACAAAATATACCAATAGCCATTTCTATAAAACTTTTACAATTGTACTTTCTAGAATTATATCTTCTATCTATTAAAAAGCTAAAACTGTCTAAAATGAATCATTAACATTTTAAAAGATATGGAATTTGCCAACTGGTAAATTTCCAGATCTTTGAAAATGCTAATGGCTCATTGTAACCCATTTAAAGTCATAACTAGAAAATACATTAAAAAATACAATTGTAAAAGTTTTATTATATTGAGCCTTAGGAAGACAATGTCTTAACTGTGCTACATATAAAAAACTACTCGATGTTAGCCAATAACCCGACGGAACAGCTTAGACCACCTGAAAGGCGTTTATTTACACAAAATTCGTTTGGTATTCAAAATAAAACAATGTGCATAAACACTTGAAATATACAGCAATGTGATTCTTGTATGCCCATCCCTGACATACAACGCCGCCCTGGAAAAACTAGAGATAAAATACCTGTGTTATTTTAAAGGAAAAACTCTAGAAACCTGTGCCCAACGAAGTATGTCTTAGGGAAGTTACTGGACTTATAACTTGAAAAAAATAATTAAAGTGAAAAAAACCCTCTTCATCTTGAACTAGAACAAAAATGCTCAGATAAAATCATGAATTCTAAGTAGACTGGTCTTTGCAATGGCGAAGGCTAGAATTGAAGATACCAATTTTCCTCCCGCCTTCTTCAAACCTTCACATGTCGCCTATGGGACATTGGACATTCTAGCACTCAGGGGACGATGTATCGAATCTGTAAAACTATTGGCTCTTCCAATAAACTATTTTAATGCCATTGTTTTCTAATTGGCTAACAATTCCCGAATTTTCTCATTGGTCCCAGGGCCCAAACAAAAATTAACCAAACGTTCAACATAACGTGAAGACAAACGTTTTCCGGTATTCTCCGAAACGCGGAAAGAATAATATTACTTTGCATCTGCAGCTTTGTATTATGATGCTCTGGTATAGGCATTACTGACATATTATATGCGTTCCCATAAAACCTGACAGCATATCCATGAGCTAACTGTCATCTTGTTCATGTTTCAGATGAACTAAAGCGTCAGCATTTCCACACATAATTAACGAAGATGTTACTTGCAGCTCTTTTGTTCGTGTTTTTGAAAATCGTCTCTGGACGAGAATCTGAACTATTGAAGGCGTACAGAGTATATACGACAATACAGAATACTGAACCCAATTCAAACGTTGGTTTACTAGAAAGTCGTCAAGCAGACAGTGTGATTGATTGTAACAGAAGATGTGTACACTCTGACGATTGTTTGTCATTCTTCTTTGATGTGGACAATCAAGCATGTCACCTACACGGGAGAACATTAAACGTGACTGCCAACGAGTTCGCAGCAGCAGAAGGGTATCGTTTTTATGAGCTCAAAAGAGAAAGTAAGTCTTATATATATATATAGCAAAATATATTGTCCCCTTATCTGCCCAATAGTGTGCGCTCTCAGTCTTGGACTTACATGTTTGACCGTGATTTTAAAGCCTAATCATCCAAATTTATTTATTTATTATTCGGGTTTAACGACACTTTCGACAGCCAGATTTAGGTCGTGTCAGACAGTGTTACGGCGGAAGAAGCTGGAGTACCCTGAGAGATCCACCGAGCAGCGGCGAGCAACTTTCAGACGCCTAAACGTACTTACTCCGCACAAGCAGGGTTTCCATTGGTTGAAGACAAGTGCATCATCGATGCGCATTACGACTTTAGTACACAGCGTCACCGTGCCCCCAGATGGGCAATAGAGATCAAGCACCTTGCCCAAAGACACAACGCAGTTACCCCGAGCGAGGATCGAACAGTGGACCTTAAGCTTTGAAGTCCAATACCGTAACCACTGAGCCACCGCACTCCCTACTCATCGAGAAGAAACACGCCTTTCCTTATGGGTTTTACGGCTACTCACGCATGTTGATTCTGTGTTGCGGTGTATTTCTAAAAGGTCCGCTAGGAGTCCGTCCGAAATTCGTTTTTCTGGCACTATCACAAACGGTGATGAAATATGAAAGCCGTGTTCCTTCAGAGAAAATTCTTCGAGAACCGCCCTACACTACAGTACGTGGAGAGTGTATTATCACTAAATCACCCAGAGTGGAGATTCCACCCAAGCAATAATTTCAAATGTGTTGTAAATCATAACAAACACAAGCAAAGTTTCAGCCAATGGACCTCCGGGTTATACCCGGAGGTCCATTGGCTGAAACATTCCTTGTGTTTTTTGTCCACGTGCACATAACCTGAAAGTGATACGTTGGGTGATAACTCCACTCCCCGGGTGGTTTAGTTACAATCCACTCTCCACGTACTGTATATTAGGTAGTAATTATTTAAAAGTTATTGCTTGATTAGTTTCATATCAGCCCGAAGTAACTTCATTTTTATCAGCCTGCGATCGAAGGTGGAAGGCTGATGTGAAGTTACTGAGGGCTGATATCTCGACCGATATGATACTAAGAAAATAATTACCTCTTTATCCATTAAACGAACACAAATAATTACATAATTTATCGGATCTGTTACTGTTTTCTGAGGGTGATATTGTTCCTAATTCTTTTAAAAAAGTCCGAAGTTTTCTCTTCTCTTAGTTTAGCTACCCTAACGTCTAAGTGTCCACACTGGGGAAGCCGTGACCTTCGGATAGCCGAACTATCTCTTTTTTCGAGGGAGCGCGATGGCTCAGTAGGTAGGGGTGCAGGCTGCAAGTCGAGAGGTCCTCGGTTCGAATCCCACCTTCGGCAATCGCGTTGAGTCCTTATGCAAGACACTTCATCCCATTGCACACGTGGGTCACGGTGGCGTTGTGTCCTAATGTGTACTGCACGATGGTGCATTTGTCTTAAACCAATGCTGACCCTCCTTGTGTGGAGTTAGTATGTTGGGGAGCCTGACAGTTGCTCGGTGTTGCTCGGTGGTTCTCTCCGGGTACTCCGACTTCCTCCACCCATAAAACAGTCTTACAAGAGGTGACACTGGCTGTCGAAAGTGTCGTTAAACTCCAATAAATCAATAAATCAAAAAATAAATCGCTTTTTCCACTTCGACGCCTCCCGCTTACGACTCTGAAATTTTCTTGAAGTTCAATATTTTATACAACTCCCTTTTTTCTTCTCTTCGTCCAGACAAATTACACTGTCACAAAACTATAACAGATCTGAGGACGTTTTGTAATTTATTGTTTTCGTTTAATGAATAAATATGTTAAAAATTGGTTTGTTTCATATCGGCCGTGATATCAGCCATCGGTAACTTCATATCAGCCTTCGACCTTTCGTCTCTTGCAGATACGAAGTTACCTCGGGCTGATGTCTTGGTCTATATGAAACTAAACAAGTAATAACCTCTGAAGACCGAGCCCTAAGGTGGCGAGGGTTAAACTTTCTCTTCAAGATTCAGATCATTGGGGTGTGTTCACTGTTGAGTATAACTCTACTAATATACAAGGCGAGATTAAACTCCATTTAAAGTTCTTTTGATTTGCAAATGACATCAGAGGTAACAAAATAATACATCACGTTTGTAGTTTAGATCACGTAAATTTATAAGAACTCCACGCAGGTCGTAGGCCCCCAAGAGATTGCACATACCCAGTCAGATAAATGTGTTCCACAACAGAATTCTCTATGCCGTCAACGCGATTTGTTGAATACAAAAGTAAATTTGAGAGAACAAATCCCGTGACTTCCGGTTGCGAATTGCCCATTGGATTGCAATTGTACACCTCCCCCCCACCCCCTCGGAATTTTTGAACCGATATCAACAATCAAACAAAATGTCAAATGCTTTCAGTTTCTCTTGCAACCCTACTTGCATCTGAGCTTTGCGTGATATTTACATGTCTACACATCACTCGAATTCTGCCCGTTTGTCAATATGCTCAGATGAAAATCTTGTTATTTCGGATCGAACTCTCCTGATTCCGTGGCAACGTGTCCAATTCGGCGAATGGGGAAATGGGGCGAAGTATTACCTTGATCGAAAAACGCAGATTTAGCTGAGGATCCTGTTGATTATATTGGTGCGATTTCATACAGAATCGCATGAACACGTAGCTCGTTAAGTATCAGGACTAATATAAACAGAGTTTTTGAATTATCCAAATTTTATTACTTTCCAAAGTGTGATTTACTGGGATTTCCGGGTTTGATTATAAACGATAACTTCACAAGTGAATTATGCAATCAACAATTGTGTCATGTATCCGTGCGCGCAAACGATGACGCTTTGCCGTGGGTGTTATGGCGACTTCATTGTTTTTTTTAACCCTTTACTTGACATGAAAAGCCAACGACACTTGCAAAAATATTTTTGGAATAACTAATTTTTTATTTTTTTGTCTCACAAACATAGGTTATGACCCCTCATTGGAACGAGCTCGACGAGCGCGTTCCAATGAGGGGTCATAACCTATGTTTTGGAGACAAACAAATGGCGAATTTTGAGAATAGCCGATTTTGGCCGTTACGTTAATTAAAAGGTTAAATAATATAATGACCGTTAATAATGAAAAGTAATAAACAGTTACGTGAAATAATTCTTTCGAGGCGACGGACTACATTGTAAAACACTCGTGCGCATCCGCGCCCTTGTGTTTGTACAACGCCCCTTACCTCTCATGAATTATTTCACGCAATAAGTCCAGTCAAGCGATTACTCTCTATTTTTGGTGTCGTAAAAGTGACGAAAAGTTGGCTGAAAATAGTTGATAGTGTTTGGTTACTTTCCTTCCCGTCAGAAATCAAAACAAAGTAATAATTTGTAACACTTTTTGGTACCCATCTGTATTTATGAACAACGCTTCGTCGTTTCGATTACTAAAAATTGGAAAATTATGACCTTTTAGTTATTTTACGCCTTCGCATTTAGCATGTCATCTTTTTGGGGGAAGAGGAGGAAGATTCGGCAAGGGAAAAACTCGGCCCAGGGAAGGTTTGTCCGAAAGAAAAGCAATAGTGCCAATACATGTACATTCATGTATATTTGTTAAGTTATTTTAGATACACTACAATATTTTTTTCACTCCTAAAATATAATTATTGAAAAATATTAATATATATTGAACACATATGTTGGCAGTATTGCCAGTAATCCACATTCCATGTGTTCTATAATAATAATATACTCTCATTCGTGAGAACTGCATCCAAACTGTCCCCCAGCAATTTGACCAAAACCAACCGCCAAACCAACACAAACCTTCATCTGGCAATTTGGCCCAAACCGTTCTCCAGTAAAGCAGTGAGCAGTGATTATTATTGATAAAATAGCAAACAAGTAACAGAACACAGATTGTTTATTTATTTTTCATTTTCAACTTCAGTTTATTTTAAATAAATAAATATGAAAAAAACATATTTGAAAACTAAACTATGCTGAAATAAAAATGATCGGTGTCGGAAAGTGATATTAAAAAATTGAGGTACCACTAAATCCATGACATGTGAGGGTTTTTACAAATGTTGTTTATCCGGTGGTGAAATGTCCTGGAAGTAATTTTTAACAGGCAGCAACAAAATAATTTTCATGAAGAAGCACATAATTTTATGTTAGCTAATAACTGAAAAAAAAACTGCAGGGATGTTTGCAAATATTATTTTATTACCGGTATCAGGCACCGGTAGTGAAAATTATCATTTGTCATTCATACTTGATCAAGTGTCTGAAAAAGGGTGAAAATGTAGCGGCCATTTCGGGTCAAATTGCAGAGTATGGTTTGGGTGAATTCAATCGGTGAGACGCTCCATGTAAATTGTTAATGTGCAATTTATTATTTATTTATGTATTTATTTATTTGTGTTTAAGGTCACAAACTTATGCACAATTGCTAATCGTGGCCGTGACAGTTTTACAGATGGAGGAAGACGGAGCACCCAGAGAAAACCACCAAGCACCGACGAGTAACTGTCAGCTCCTCAACATTGTAACTCTGTTCAAGCTCCGCTCAAGCCGGGTTACAGCGGTTGAAGACATGTGCACCATTGACGTGTAGTACGCCTTAGTACATGGCGTTATCATGCCCCCATGTAGGCAACCGGGAAAAAGTACCTTGCCCAAGGACACAATGCGTGTCGTACCGGGCGGGGTGCAATTTTTTTAAAAAAAAAACACGAAGACAAACATTGTCAATTGCATGTAATTGTTACAGATTATTGGAACACAAACATATAGCATATTCTCTGTGTTTTTTCCTGACCTCAGATCAATAACAATAACATTTTAATCTTCAAAACTGTATAGTGCCAGCGGAAAAAAATGTTGTACAATGACCACTTGAAAATTTCTCAAGTACCTAGTTTCATTATTAGTTTGTACAGGCCTTTAGATTAGGCCCCAATTTCACACCTTTACAGCTGTCCCCAAATTAGAGATGGTGTGGAGGAGTCAAGAAAAATGAGGGGTGCAGTGGCTCAATAGGTTGAGGTGCAGGCTGCAAGTCGAGAGGTTCTCGATTCGTGCCCCACCTGAGGCAACCATGTTATGTCCTTGGGCAAGACACTTCACTCTCATTGCCCACGTGGGGGCACTGTGTACTAAGGCGTACTGCGCGTCGATGATGCACCTGTCTTCAACCAATGCTAACCTTGCATGTGTGGAATTAGTATGTTGGGGAACTGACAGTTGCTCGCTGTTCTTCGGTGGTTCTCTCCCGCTCCCCAACCCGAAAAACTGTCGTAGTCATGATTATCCATTCTGAAGAAATATGTGACATTAAACACCAATAAATGCATGAAATGAATCAAGAAAAATATATAAATTCTCTGTGCCTATTCCGCATTTTAGAATAACTTGCATCATAATATGACGACAGAAACGCAAAGAACGGCATGACAATGAAACATAACAGGATAAAACTGTTATTTGTGGTTTTAATGTCTTCAAATTAGGGCAAAACGGTGTCCCCAAAATAAATGTATTTAAAGGCCCTGTTTGTGATATTTGCTTTTGCTGTATAACTAAAATCAAACTCCCCCACCTCTCCCCCCCCCCCCAAAAAAGTCAAAACTATTATTCTGAAGGCCTGGATTCATCAAATTTAATAATTAAAACAGTAGGTTGAGAACATCATAAGCAACTGTTCAAAACTCCGCTTTAATCACAAACATGCAAAGCACCTACAAAATACATGCTAAAAATATTTTTTTGTCAGCTGACCAGATGTGAGTGAATGTCCTTTCGGAAAGGGTTTTTTGTTGTTCCAGTTGCATTGAGGATTGTTTCATATTGTGCAATTTTGTCATGATTAGTAGTCATAAATCCTTTAAAAAAGCAGTGGAAAAAATACATAGGAAATTTCTTTCGTGAAGATTTGGCCTCTGAGGTGAGAATATTCGACCATGGCGGAGACCGGATATTCTCGGAATAAGTGTGAGGGCTGAATCTTCCTGAGGATGAATCTTCATGAACCCCCTTCTTTCAAACTAAATTATCCTTCACTTGTGAAGCACCAAAAGTAAGGATAAAACAGTACACTGGAGCCCACTTAATTGGATATCTCTTAACTGAATAAACCCATTAATTGAGTATAATTTCCCAACACAAAGTCATTTACCATACCTCCAGTACAAATTTGAGCTGTTAATTAAATATAGGTCAGAGAGGAAACTCCTGTTAATTGAATAAAAAATCTTGTAACCTGTCGACAAATTACTCTGAATCTTCCCAATCCCCAGTTTTTCTTTGTTTATCGACCTATTTGGCTGCAGTGCATTCAATACAGGCATTTAATCTATTATATCTTGTTTGACACAGCTCATGAAAAGTGACACAATCCATGTTAATTGAATATTCATGTTCATTGAATAATTTTTATTGGGGAAGTGGCTATTCAATTAACAGGTTCCACTGTACTATGAAAAAATTCTATAAATTCCAAATAAATTTACACAAATTGTAGAGCAAAATAAAGAATATTGTGTATACAGTACATGTATACAGAACATGGAGAGTGTATTATGCTTAAAAAATTGTATACGGGAATTAATTTTGACATGCGCTGTAGTATGGTTCAATGAATCCGATTTCATTTTGACTTGCACTGTAACGTGATGCAAAAAACAGTTTGAACGTAATTAGTTTTGACCCGTACTGTATCATCGATATAGGCTGAAAGGGGGCAGTGAGTGAAGGGAGCTTAATATATTGGCAGGGAGTCAATTGAAGCTTTCTATGTGGGAATTAATTTTGATTTTGTGCTCATAGTGGGCAAAGGGTGGATCTGAGTGGGGTAGTCAGTCCCGTGAGTTGAATTAACAGGCTAATCTGAGCGTCATAAAATCTCTCAGTGGCATGTCTAAAAGAACAAGATTCACGGGGAGTATAATGGGGGAGTGCGATGGGAGAATGAAGGACATGTGGTTAGGGGGCGACTCAAAGGAGATGGTTAATATGCTAATCGAAGAAATTGGGAAGAATGGGGCAAGGGATGTCACCAAGCAGTTCGTCTCCGAGTGTTGGGGGGGGGGGGGGGAGAGAAGAAGCGTGGGAATAGGGAGGCAGTTGGTAGAACAGGGGTAACCAAGGCCTTCTCATACGAGAACCGCAACAAATCAAAAGTGTTATTATTATTGTTATGTACATCAGGTGAATATTTATGTCTACCATTAAGTATCAAATACCGGATTTTACTCAATTGAACACGAAATTAAAACAAATTTGTACAAGTTAAAAAAGACAACTATAAACCAGCTGCGTCTGCATGAATAAATCCAATATATGTCGGAATTTAACAGAGTGTCTGCAGAAAATACTCGTTTTCATCACACCCAGACTTCAAGTGAATATTGACGATCTTGCGATGTTTTATAATTAAATGTACACAGTTTACTCATTTTTTTGTCAGTGAGAAGGTGTGATTTACTCAAAGTGTGACACGTCTACTCGTCACCTGAAACTCGGGATCACACATTGTTAAAACTGGATTTTTGTTGGAGGAAAACGAGCAAATTGCGATTTCCATAAATATGCCCACATTTCTAAATAAAACACGGAATTTTTGTAGTTATGCACAATCCCTACTCTCTTTCCAGCTCGAAGCCCTGAACCCACTGTCAATGTGCACACTCGAACCAAATAACTCTCGTCGATTCATAAATTATTCAGGTCGCAATGGATTTCAAATCCCACATTTTCCGTACATTCGGCGCACTGAAACTTTTCAAGTTGCCCTATGAGGTTATTTTTCCCAAGTCCATACCTATCTCGCATTTTAGGGTGGATAATGCAGAATCGCATATCCTCTCCCCATAGGGTATATTTGCAGCTAATCGGATAACACCGTTCATACCACCTTTACAGTGAGAGGGTATGTAAAGGATGGTACTGCTGATTTTCTTAGCAAAACTTGTACGATGGAAGGGGACTAGGCCTGTTATGATAAATTTTTGGATAAAGGGTCAAAACGTTTATGATAGAATGGTAGTTCTTTTCGTGTTTTTTGTGAGATTTTTTTCGGATAAAGGCAGAATTTTTTATCACAACTTTTATGATGGGAGGAGCACGTCTTACGCATTTTCTAATAGGGTTTTTGAACAAATACTGTAAAATTATATACCCATTTCATTTAATACGTAAATGCGCAGAGATTGCCGTAATGGCCTTGTCACAAACATGAAATTCTCTTCATATTTTCAATCCAAAGGAAACACTGAATTGCATTTGAGGGTACACGTGACGATTCCCTGCACTCTGATTGGCTGACCTGTACACTGACCATTATAAAGAAGCATGGCTTTCTATTGGCCTTTAACACTTTATCATTTTCTGTGATACATTTTCACAGAGAAACAACTGAATGCTATCACCATAATATTAGCAACTTTCCATTTTTTACTTGAGTTAAAAGCAATTATTGCCATCATCTTTGAGAAAAATGGTGGCTGAACATTAACTTGATTTTGTCAATTTTACATGCAGTGGACCACAATAAACTGATAAACACCTAAGGGCTGTTTTGATAAGCGACAGACCATAATGAAGGAGAAAACAAAAAAAACATGCCTCCGCCATTTAAATTACTCTGATGTATACATGTAAATGTATCAAAGCAAAGGGGTAGGTGACCCATTGTTCTCAAACACAATAGGTCCGCAGTTGCGTGCGCTGACACTTTTCAATGCTGCTTTATGGAAGCATTTCATATAGATGTATTTCCTTCAAACGGACACGCCATTTTGTTTTTCAAGAAATTTCGAGAAGTTTGGTATAAATAAATTTAATTTAATAATAGATTCTTTAACGAAAATTATCAATTTTTATATTAAATGAACATACGCTATTTAATTCCTATAAAATTATTTAATTCTTTAACGAAAATTATTAATATATTCAATGAACATATGCCAGATGTTAGGGTCACTACATCATAGCAATTAAAATTTAAAAGATGGGAGAGGTGTTACTGCATCACAGCACTGTTCAGCATTAAGAGGGGGCATGACATCATAGATATTAAAATTATTTAAAAAATACGATACATCGTAGCAATTAAAATTATTTGGAAATATGCTATATCATAGCAATTAAAATTATTAAATTTCATTTTTTTAAAATATGACCGCACCCTTGCCTCCTTCGCCCCTCCCCATAACCACCTTTGACTCCCCATGTCGGAGGTGGAGCCAGGCGCCTCCACTGGCGCCACATCTGGTCAACCAGGTCCGTTTCGTGCATCTCTACTATTCACAAGCAAACTTCCAGCCAGCGGACCTCCGAGTTAAACCTGAAGGACCATTGGCTGAAACACTGCGTGTGTTTTTTGTCCACATGTACAGTACAGTCGCCATGGGCTGGTCACTTTTCACGGAGTGGGCTATATTTCCACAGATGCAATAAAATTAGTTTGCAAACACTAAGTATAGGAATAATCATCAAAAATTGAATAAATGAAGCACCGCGTACAACCCAATTAAATTTTTTCTGTAAATGATTTTTAGCTTAACATGACAAAATCAAGATAAACTATTGCCCTCACGCGTGCGGAAGTCTTTTAGCCTGTTCACATTTTCCTATAGCACAGGCTACACTCCATAGTTCTTGTCCGATTGTCACGAACTTTCCTACGCAAGTTTGAGGTCATGTCTAGATGAGAACGTCCCCTTTTGGTCGTGATCGGTCAACCGTAACGGCTTCACGAGCCCAAAACCCGAAACCTTTAGTACAGTCTACAGGCCGTATTTTTGAGGGATTTCATTGTAACATGGTTGGATGACTCTGTATAATATCTGGATGAGAATGTATCCTTTTGGTCATGATCTGTCAACCGTGACGGCTGCCCAAGCCGGAAAACCAAAAACTTTTAGCACAGTCTACAGATCATATTTAATATGAGAGGATTTCATTGTAACTTGGTAGGATGACTCCGATGTCTAGATAAGAACTTCCTCATTTGGTCGCGATCTGTCAACTGGGACGGCTGCCCTTGCCCAAAACGTAAAAACCTTTAGCACAGTCTACAAGTCATATTTATGGAAGGATTTCATTATAACTTAATAGGATGACTCCATATAATGTCTAGATGAGAACATCCCCTTTTGGTCACGATCGGTCAACTGTGACGGCTACAGAGGACCGAAGCCCGAAAACCTTTAGCACAGTCTACAGGTCGTATTTATGAAGGGATTTCATTGTAACTTGGTAGGATGACCCCAAATAATGTCTAGATGAGAATGTCCCCTTTTGGTCGCAATTGTTAAACCGTGACGGCTACCCGAGCCCAAGAACCGAACACATTTATCACAGACTACAGGTCATATTTATGAAGGGATTTCATTGTAACTTTTTAGAATGACTCAGTATAATGTCTAGATGAGGACAACCCATTTTGGTTGCGATGGGTGAATCATGATTGCAACACCACAGGTCTGAAGCTCCAAAACCTTTAGTACAAACTACAGGCCATATGTTTGAAGGGATGTCATTGAAACTTGATAGGATGACTCGTTTTGGAATAATTTCTCGGTAACTTGGCAACTTTGGCTGACATACATTAACTGTGAGGGACACATTAACCCACCCCTCAATTCTTTAGTATAGTGTACACCTCAACTTATTTTTTTTATTGAAAACATAGCATACAGGGAACAAAAATTAACATATTCTCAATTATCACAATTCTTGTCTTATTTCATAATCCCGTCATAAACATTGAACATTATCCTTTTCATCAAACACAACACACAGCCAAATTAAGCTGCAGCGTCATTGAAACTGTCATTATTACCTGGTAAATGCAAGCGTGGACATCACTGCCCACGTATGGATTGCGTCCGGCCCATGCTGACTGTACTGTACATAATGTGAAGTGATACTTTGGATGATAACTCCACACCATGGGTGATTTACTTACAATCCACTCTCCACATACTGTAGAACTCTCAAAATATGTGTGCACACAGTTGACATGAACGGTTTCAGAAAGTGTGCTATCGGCACCATATTTGTACCAGAAATGATAATAAAATAATATTTCATCAGATCAACACATGGCCAAATATGTTTCAGGTATCCAGAAACAATGCTGGGAATTCAAAATGCAGCGACAAGGCTGCATGGTGATGAATGCCAATACAGGGAGCATTTTCCATGAATGGGGAGTCCGTTACAAATAGTTTGTTATTGTCATGTGATACTCTGGGTACTCCCCACTTTTTAACAGAAATCAATGTCAAAATTCTAGAAGAATCCAGAAAATGTCGCAATCTGGAGTTGAGACCCTTAATTCGTTATTTTTTGCCTGTATTTATTTATACCTGTTTTTGTGCAGTAACTTTGAACAAACAGCAATAGATTTGAATCAAGATTGGTGTATGCGCGACGTTCTTACCAAGGTCTTGAATGAGTTAAAAAATTGGTATTGAGCAGAGATATGGCCCTATTTTATGATTTTTGCCTTGATAAGGCCATTAAAAAACTGGTATGGTACGGACATAATAGTTAGAGTTAAAAAACTGGTTCAGTTCAAACATACTGAGCAGAGTTATGTACCTTAATTTAGTTATTTTTTCTGTTTTCTGCTTGTCAGTGCTGTGATTTGCACGAATATCAGTTGATTTGGTCAATATTTGGTACGTGAGACTTACACAATAATATCTTGAATAAGTTTAAAAATTGGTATGAGTAGAGTTATGACCCTCAATTAGTTAATTTTTGCCTGTTGTCAGCTCATTAGCATGACATCCTGAACAAATATCTCTTGATTTGGTCAGTATTTGGTATGTAAGACTTTAACAATGTCTCGAAGGAGTTTGAAAACTGGTATGGTACGGACATAATGGCCCTCAATTAGTTTTCAGCTTGTCAGCACTGAAACTGGGCCAAATATAAACGGATTTGATGACAAGCTTTGCAGGTCCGAAAAAACTCTTCCCCCGCATCTGCGATGTGTGATTCTAATATTTTTACCTCACCTTGACAAAGCCTAGTTGAGCTTATCTAATTGTTCTCCGTCCGTCAACACCGTGTTTTGGTTTTCTTCTCCAAAATATTTTTAAAATCTTCTTCGCAAGGAACTGTGGGAACAATGACTTGATATTTGGTATGGAGCTTCGTTTTGAGGTGTAGAATCAAGTTTATTTAAATGAAGTTTATGAAGCAGTATTTGGTTTTGTAATGGAGGTGCAAGATTTTTGGCCCTGCTCAATTTTTTTTTCTGAACCGATGGTCCAATTACAACCAAATCTGGTATGTGGTATTATTGGGTTGTAAGTACTTGATTCATGCAAAACATGTTCCTCTTTCCCCGTGAGACAACTGCTGGACTGATTTCAGTTAAACATGAGGTGATTGTTCCAACATCGCATTTTGTTTTTGTTCAGTTCCATAGTAGTGGGGGGGGGGGGGGGGGGTGGGGGCGATGGGGAGGAAAACACTCCCAATATTAAGCAAAATCTCATGAACCAAGGATATAATGTCATGACTTGATAAGATATTTGGTACTCAGCTTCCTTTCGAGCTGTAGAATCAGGTTTATTTGAACAAAGTTCGTGGAGCAACATTTGCGTTGGATGTCATTTTGTAATTTTGAGGGGCAAGATTTTTGGCCCTCTCTTATTGTTTTTCTATTCTGAACCGATGAGCTGATTTGAACACAAGGGAAAACTGGGGAGAGTCAGGGCAATTTCTTGACAGGTTACAAGATTTTTTATTCAATTGAAAGGAGTTTACTCTATAACCTATATCAATTACCAGGTCAAATTTGTACTAGAGGTATGGTAAATGTTTTTTGGATGGGAAATTATATTCAATTAATAGGGTTCTTCAGTCGAAAGATATCCAGTCATGTGGGTTCCAGTGTATAGCACTTTTATTTACTGGTATTTAAAAGTTGTTTTTCCATATTATGCCGTTAAAAATGTTAGAAAACTGTTTCTTCATTGAAAGAGCACTTTAGAACTCAGGGATCGAGATGGTCTACAGAGGAACAATAACATAATAAAGTGACAATTGTGAATGAATGACATGTAGCTACCAATATGGTAGTCTTGTACTAGTATTGCCAGGGTTCCCATGTTACAGCACAAAACTGCAATAGCATCTCTTCTACCCT
This sequence comes from Pictodentalium vernedei, assembly GCA_031216915.1. Classification (NCBI taxonomy): domain Eukaryota; kingdom Metazoa; phylum Mollusca; class Scaphopoda; order Dentaliida; family Dentaliidae; genus Pictodentalium; species Pictodentalium vernedei. The sequence goes on from CM062296.1 coordinate 98,379,581, forward strand.
TGAACCATCTCTCTCCGAACCGAACTGACCTCCCCCCTCATCTAATGAGAAATATTTGAAATGATTGTACAGCATGTTTGAAGACTGAAGTTAATAGGAGATAGCATACACTCTCAGTTCTTATGGTTTGCTTTGGGACTGCATCATTCATAGTCCAAAGAAGTGTTTTTGTTCTGTTTGACAACCCTGCCATGGTTCATCTCTTTATATTTGAATTAGAGTTACCTGCCTTAAAGCGTTCTTAACAATTCTACCTGATTTTACTAAATTGAAAACACTCTTCATTCCTCATGTTGGAGCAATAAGGATAGCAACAATTCACCTTCCCTATTTCTGGGCTATTGCTTCATACTGCGCAGCAGTTATCTTTCTTTGTTCGGTTGGCCTCTGCTACTAATAAGTCAATATAAGCCAGCTAAAGTGTTTGTGTGTGGGGGGGGGGGGTGGGGGTGGTCTTTGTTCTACGCAAAGTGTGTAAAGTTAGGGACGATCGCTGTTCGTGCGTGAAAATCATAAGACTGTGATTCTAATAGACCATTACAAAATATACAAGCCAATGAAAACCCGCCTTTCACTAGAGATTCGGCGTACTTGACAAAATGACAGACACCATAAACAGTAGTCGAGAATAGCAAAATAAAAACTTTACGAGTGAAATTAAATATTAGAAAAGTATCCAATAGTACTTAAAGCGTATGTAATGAAACACAAATAACATGTAAAGAACATTTATAATCAAAATATATGGAAAAGAATACTGAGCAAGGCACAGGGCAACCGATAAATTATGGCAAACTCGAATCAGCCAACTCGACCCCGTCACACACCGATGGAGTAACGTTGAGAATTTTAGCCACTGCAGTCTGCAAACATGCTAACGGCACGTAAACGTTCGTCACGTTTCAGTATTCGCATACCCCAAAGTTAGGTTTCGACCAGAAACTATTGATGAATGATTTTATATCAAGAAAAGAACGATGGGACCTCCGTAATAGCCCGTCCAGTACAAATGACAATTTATTTATTTATTTATTTATTTATTTATTTATTTATTTATTTATTTATTTATTTATTTATTTATTTATTAGGGTTAAACGACACTTTAACAGCCAAGGTCTTATCGTGTCGGTGACAGTTTTACGGATGGAGGAAGCCGGAGTACCCGGAGAGAACCACCGAGCAAGGAAGTTGCTGTCAGCTACCCAACATAGTAACTCTGCACTGCAGCAGAGGCGGGGTTAGATTGGTTGAAGACATACGATACGCACCATCGACGTGCAGTACGCCTTAGTACACGGTGTCATCATGCCCCCAGGAGGACAATTGGGGTTAAGTGCCTTACCCAAGGACACAACGCGGGAGTCCGAATCGATCGCTCAGACGGTCACCCATCCAAGGACTAACCGGGCTCGACGTTACTTAACTTCGGTGACCTGACGAAAACCGGCTGCCGCAACGCCACCGCGCCCCCACAAATGGAAATTTAAACGTATTCCACAGACATTAACGCGACACTCGTGCGAAAAACCTGCACAAAGTTTTCGTGGGCCGGTAACATTCATGATCCACACTAAACTTGGTAACATATTGATGTGTCCAATCACGCGTATCCAATACCATTTTCCGAAAATAACATAAGTTTGGATATCCCCTACTTTTTCGAATAGTATAGTTGTTTCCAGCATGCCGACTGTGTCTCCACAAACTCCCATAAAAATGCTGCAACACAATATGAGCCATTTTATATATACAGTACGGCCGCCGCGGACTGGTCTATTTCCACGGGAGGGCAATATTTCCACAAATGCAATAATATTATATTCCAAACACTAATTATAGGAATATTCGTTAAACAATTTTAATTAATGAAGCAGAGGTTGCTTCATTAGTTCAAATTTTACTGACGATAATTGTTATCACATGGTAAGCACATACGTGAACATCACTGCCCACTCGTGGATTATGGAAATGACTGTACTGCATCAGGTGGATTTTATTTTAGCAATTTGCGAATGTACAATGAATTGCGAGGTATTCTGCCAAAGAATTAATCAGGCACACACCTTAGCGCAGATATATTATACAGTACAGTCGCATTGGATTGGCCGTAATCCACTGTGGGCAGTGATGTCCAGGCATGTGTTTACCAGGTACTATAAATCATCATCAGCAAAATTTTAATTAATGAAGCACAGGGTTGTACCCGGTGCTTCATTAATTACATTTTTGATGATTATTCCTATCCTATAATTAGTGTTTGGAATCTAATACTACTGCGTCCGTGGAATTATTGCCCATCCATAAAAAAGTGACCAGTCCACAGCGACTGCACTGCACATAATTCGCTACGATGCTCCATAGGCGTCGCCGAGATTATCGATTAGGGGTGTGTGTGTGTAAATCTGATTTGAACCAATCGTTCAAGTTCTGACTGAGGAATATTCTAACTACATGTATTACAACTACCTGTACATCACCCAGGGATGCCTTCGTCGTCGGAGGCATTTCCTGATAGGGCCTTGTGGATCGATTTCGAATGTTAAGTAGACATTCGGTTCAATTCGAAATTGGCTGCCCGATTCTGTTCCTCTGGTATTTTTTTTCACAGGAATAGAACTTGATACCAGTACAGTTCAGATAGAAATCGTACATAATTAATGTTGAAATAAAAGACTGAGTGTAACTTCCGATACATTAACATAAATAACATATTCTCTCATGCCACCAGTCATACTAATTCCAAAATCACTTGTCGCTACCACTGTTGAATACACATTTAGGGTTTCCAAGCAATTGTCGACGATGAACTATAATCCTTACAGGGTTATATTCCAACTACATCATCAAGGCATGCCTTCGACGAAGGCATGTTACAACCGATAATGTTACAACGCCGCATAATGTTACACAACGCATAATGTTACAAAAAATGTAGTAAACAACTGATAATGTTATAAACTCCGCATAATGTTATAACTTTTTTCAACCCGTTATGTTATAAAAATCGACGCATAATGTTATAACTTTTTTCAACCCGTTATGTTACAACAAATTAACCGATAATGTTATAACTTCTGTATACTAATTCCAGTTACAGCTATTGCAGATGGACTTTACCACTTACCATTTATTGCCGCATAAAGGTATGTGAAATTTATACTAAAGGTTTCTGCTCTGCTTTAGGCGAGGAGACACCCCTCCCCCAACTCACGGGGATTTATCATAGAATGACCTAGTCATGTTACATAGACGCGGATTATCCTGGTAACTCAGTCGTGTGACGTCATTACCATGATCGTGCAGTGCCCAACATGGTGAAGGCGGGGGTGGTGGGGGAGGGGTGTTATTTTATCCGGTTGGAATGCTTACCAACATGCGTAATCTCCGCTTCCAGAAATATAGTGTACCATAGTCCCCTGACGCCTTTGGGGATGGGCAAATGCCTTTGTTTCTGCTTGTTTTGGGCATCTAAAACTCATTTGTCGCATATTTCTTAGTCATTAGAATATCTTATTGTTCATTAATTTGACATTTTAACAACTAACAGTGAACAAAAATGAGGTGGAGTTAAAAGAGGTCAAAAAGTTGGATGGAGCGAGGTACATACGGTGGATGTGGCAGGTTGGCAGTGTCGCACGGTAGCCGAAGAATAAGATGCTAGCCTGGGTAGGAAGAGGAATGGGATTTAGGAGGATTGAAAGGGGAGGGCAGGGATTGGGCTGAGAAAGAGAGGAGGTCACGGATTAGTACATCAGGGTGATTGTGCAGAGAAAGCTATCTGAAAATACTGTAAGAGAGTAGTGCTAGACGATATGATAACATAGATGGTGGAGATGTTGGAAGAAGTGGAAGTGATGAATTTGGGATTGCAGGTTCTGGAAAAGGCGGAATCACTAGAACAGGCAGTATAGGGAGAAGGAGGAGGTTGTGGAGGAGGAGTTGTGTTGATGTTGGTGTTGTGGCGGTGTTGGTGATGGTGTTGAGTAGTTATGTATGTTGAAAATGAGCCATTTTGTAGGACCCCGGGGCAGGACCCCGGAAGTGACGTCATGTCACGTAACTGGGCGGTCATGTTGGGTTGTCATGATAGTGCACGTGGGTGACCATGTTGTGATGTCATTATCATGATAATAAGTGATAGGAGTGCGTATGCGCAACGCGTGTTGTTATGGGGACACGTGCTCCATCTCACCCCTAACAACCCGACAATAGATATCGAATTAATCCAAACAACCCGACAATCTTCAGAAAACTGACCAAACACTCCCGAAAACACTCCCAAATAAAGGTAGGATAGTATCCTTAATGAGGGTATGAGACGCATGAAGAGGTACTCATTGCGCTCATTTTCATAGCTTTCATTTTGAGACGTATGATTTTGCGCACATCGTGGTCATTTTCATAGCATTCATTGCTTCATCTGACGAAAATGGGGATTCCGTGGGTTTAGTATCCTTAAAATATAGGATAGTATCGTTACCTAATGTCCGACCATATAATGGACGCGTAATTTATCACAGAAATGGTTTTATTACAATAATGGTTGGTTTATTACAATAGTGTTTTTTTAACTGAGAGATAAACTGAGGGGGGGGGGGGGGGGGCGCCGTCCCTGTCCCCGGAGCCATACTGTCCCTTGCCCCTAGAGCTCCTGAAGTCCCGCCCTCTCGAGTTTCTGGCGAGTTACTAAATCGGTACTGGCAGGATTCGGGAGTCTTTTCGGGAATGCATTGGACAGTTTCCTGAAGATTGTCGGGTTGTTTGGATTAATTCGATATCTATTGTCGGATTGATAAGGGTGAGACGGAGCACGTGTCCCTATAACAACACGCGCTGCGCATACGCACTCCTACCACCTTTTTCATGATAATGGCATCACAACATGGCCACCCGCATGCACTATCATGACAACCCAACATGACTGCCCAGTCACCTGACATGACGTCACTTCCGGGGTCCTGCCCCGGGGTCCTACAAAATGGCTCATTTTCAACATACATAACTACTCAACACCATCACCAACACCGCCACAACACCAACATCAACACAACTCCTCCTCCTTCTCCCTATACTGCCTGTTCTAGTGATTCCGCCTTTTCCAGAACCTGTAATTCCAAATTCATCACTTCCACTTCTTCCAACATCTCCATCATCTATATTATCATACCGTCTGACACTACTCTCTTATAGTATTCTCAGATAGCTTTCTCTGCACAATCACCCTAATGAACAAATCCACGACCTCCTCTCTTTCTCAGCCTAATCCCTGCCCACCTCTTTCAATCCTCCTACACCCCATTCCTCTTCCTACCCAGTCTCGCATCTTATTCTTCAGCTTCCGTGCGACACTACCAACCCGCCACATCCACCATATGTACCTCCCTCCTTCCAACTTTTTGATATCTTTTACCTCATTTTTGTTCACTGTTAGTTGTTAAAATGTCAAATTAATGAACAATAAGATGTTCTTATGACTAAGAAATATGCGACAAATGAGTTTTAGATGCCCAAAACAAGCAGAAACAGAGGCATTTGCCCATCCCCAAACGCGCCAGGGGACCATGGTGCACTACATTTCTGGAAGCGGAGATTACGCATGTTGGTAAACGTACCAACCGGCTAAAATAGTACCCCTCCTCCACCATCCCCGCCTTCACCGTGTTGGGCACTTGATGATCATGGTAATGACGTCACACGATTGAGTTACCAGGATAATCCGCGTCTATGTAATGTGACTAGGTCATTCTATGATAAATCCCCGGGAGTTGGGAGGGGGGGGGGGGTCTCCTCGCCTAAAGCAGAGCAGAAACCTTTAGTATAATTTTTACATACCTTTATGAGGCAATAAATGGTAAGTGGTAAAGTCCATCTGCAATAGCTGTAACTGGAATTAGTATACAGAAGTTATAACATTATCGGTTAATTTGTTGTAACATAACGGGTTGAAAAAAGTTATAACATTATGCGTCGATTTTTATAACATAACGGGTTGAAAAAAGTTATAACATTATGCGGAGTTTATAACATTATCGGTTGCTTACTACATTTTTTGTAACATTATGCGTTGGTGTAACATTATGCGGCGTTGTAACATTATCGGTTGTAACAAGGCATGCCTTGATGCTGTAGTTGGATTATTTTATCAGTCGGGACTTTAGCCATCACAGTCGGAACAAATCAGTTTTATAATATCCCAACCCTCATTGACCATCTTCAAGACGCCATTGATTCGACTGGACGTTCGATTCGATTTCACATAATAAACATTTCTCGAAAGGGCCCTGCGAAGTTTCGAGATTCGAATCGACTTTGAATCCTAAGTAGACATTCGGTTCAATTCGAAATCGGCTGCCCGATTCGTTTCCTCTGATATCTTTTTCATAGGAATATAGCTTCGTATCAAGCATCTTCATCGTCTCACAAAACGTATAGTTCAGATAGAAATCGTGCATAAAAATGTTGAAATAAAAGTAAAAGACTGAGTATAACTTCCGATGCATTAACATAAATGACATCTTAACTCATGCCACCAATCATGCTAATTCCAATATCACTAGTCCCTACCACTGTTAATACACATTTATGGTTTCCAAGCAATATGGGAGGCGAATTATAGTCCTTAGATGGTAATGTTCCAACTACATCATCAAAGCATGCCTTTCAGGAAGTTGGATTATTTTATAAGTTGGGCTCTGATCCATCAAAGTCGAAAGAAATCAGGTTTATAGTATTCCGACCCTCCTGGTCATCTTCAAGGCGCCACTAATTCGATTTGAGGTTCGATTCAGATTCGAATAATAAACGGGATTCGATTCGAGATTCGATTTGAATCGAAAATGTGTGATTCTCAGGCCCCTATGGCTTGATGATGTAGTTGGATTATTAGTCAGTCGGATTTATCCTTAGAAAACTCAAGACTTCTTGGAAATGTATTTGTTGAGAAATAAAATACACAGAGACTAGTCGTGAATCAACTTCTTATTTAATTAAAATGCATCACACCGGTACCCCATGTTTTATAATGGGCACCCAACATCCCGAATTAGGTGCCACAAAGCTTGATTTAAATGACTGACAGGGTGTGTAGCACAAGTCCAAGTCTCAAATCTACTTTTTAGCTCACCCGAGCACAGCTCAAGGGGAGCTTTACTAATCATTTTCCGTCCGTCGGCCGTCGTCCGCCCGACATTAACTTTACATTATCGACTTCAAACAAACTACTGAACCAAATTCAACAAACTTTGCTGTGCATGTACCCTATCATATGTCAATTCAAATTTGTTCAAATCAAGTTGAACCCCCCTCGGTAGGTCCACGCCTAAAAAGTGTGCTTAAATCTTAAAAAATCTTCTTCTCATGAACCAGCGGTAGCAGAGACTTGATATTTGGTGTGCAGCTTTCGTTTGAGGTGTAGACTCAGATTGTTCAAGAGAAGTTCGAGGAGCTATATTTGCCTTCGTTATGGGATTGGCAAGATGGTTCGCACCGCCCAAAATTTCTATTTTCCAAACCGAGAGGCAGATTTGAACCAAATTTGATATGAGGGCTTATTGGGTCATAAGTACTTAATTTATGCCATTTTTTTTCCTTCGCCCCATGGGAACCGCAGGAGCTAAAAATAAAAAAAAAAAAAAATAAAACGCCCATATCTCCAAAACTAAACGGCACCGAGAATTCTTATTTGGTGTGAAGCTTCCTTAAGACCAACAGAAAGGAATGATATAAAAATTGCTATCGGTTTTATCATGGGGTACTTTTTTGGGACTTTGAAAAAAGTGCTGAGTCAGCATTTTTTAACACTGTGGGTAATGGGAAAAACATTTAACACTACTTCTCTCCCAAACCACTGCTCCAAAAGCTTTCAGATTTTATATATAACATCTTTGGAAGATTGCGTCACATGTTTATTGAAATGAATTCCCTGGATCCATATTTGGGCTCTCTATAGGAGCCCAAATGTTTAAATTAGTGCAGTATGAAGAATATTCTTTAAAAATCTTCTTCTTAGATCTAACAGGTCTACAGTTGAAACTAGATGTCCTGCGACTATATTGAGCACTAATTTGAAGTAATAGCGCGCTGTGTAAGTATGTTTTTGTCCCTGTTAATCTACAACATTATCATAACTCAATTTCTGCAGGAAAACAGCGTGCCCAACTGTGTACAATTCTATGCTAGTAATAGAAACCATTAACATAATTCCTAACCTCTGAAGGGCTACATATATATGTAATGACGTAAGTAGATATTAAACTTCGACTGCATACACAGAATGAAGAGAGTGGATTACTACTTAATCGCAGCGCCATGTGTTCTTCACTCGAAAAAACGTGTTCAATGACTGATAGTTTCCTTCCTTTCAGTGTTTCCTCTTATTCGTTGCATGAGCGCCAGTTCTGAGAAAAGAAAAAGTTACCCGAATGAATCCAGCGCGAACAGCAACTGAATGGTCGAGCCAGCCGCCTGTTAATCACGCAGTTTTATTCGGCGAATGTCACTAATTTGTCTTGCTGACTTGGGCTTTTAGTCGGTGAATGTCGCTATCCCAACTGGCAAAAACCGCATTTGTTCAGCGTTTCAAAGCTGAACTGAGGAATGTTTCCAGTTTTTGTACAGTAGTGATGGTATCTGTTTGTTAAAAACAGTAATTCTGGCATATCTCATTGGTTGCGGATTCTAAATATTATACTGTTCTTCAGCTTGTTGTACATTCAATACGTGGCCATTTGTTTGGTGTTTTGTAGCCTTTACCATGGCCTATGAGAGTGTTTTTATTAGCTTTTAAAAATATTTCCTCTGTACCTCAGCTTAAAAACACCAAGCAGTGAAGTCACAATTGCAGTGGGATTCAACGTCTACATGTACAGTCCGATTCCCGTAGACTAGTCACCTTCCACGGGTGGGCAATATTTACACGGACGCAATAATATTAGATTCCAAACACTAATTATAGGAATAATTATCAAAAACTTAATTAACGAAGCACCGGCGTTTCGGTAATTAAATTTGTGCTGCTGCTGATTTTTATTACCTAGTAAGCACATGCGTGGACATCACTGCCCACGCGTGCTATATGACCAGTCCACGGCTACTGTTCCATATTTCTACGCAGTGAGTATTTCAGGGGCAGTCATGAAAAGCCAGAATACATCAGGTTATATCACAAAACTGTTTGAAATCGATTGCATAGACATTGTCAACAGATTGTGAGATTTCTGTGAGAAAGTCCCTCTGCCCGACGAATGAGATGTTCCCGTGCGAGACTATCATACGAATAACCAATGGCGGTGCCAGAGTTACCGAAGTGAGGGGGACAGTTGGGTATTGCCCTCCGTGCGTAAGCTTTAAAAAATTGTCCCCTCCCAAAGTTGAGAACATTTTTAAAACTTACGTTGTAAATGGTGTTCTCTGGAGCATTCTCAGACAATTAAATTAAAACAGTTTTATCCTTCTGAAACTTACTGGTTAGGTCTTTCACTTATAGAAAACGTCGTACATGGTGACATTTTAACGGAAGAACGCTGTTGTAAAGTGCGAGCACAAAGCACCAAACGACACTCAAATCAAAAATGAAAGTAGGCTGCATTCCAAACGGATGCGTTGCACGCTCTCGATTCTGGCATTCCTCGAGTACTCTTAAGCGGTATGTTTCAGACCGTTTGAACTCGGCACGCCTTGTTGTAATTTGGGCCCTCGACTCTTGATTGTTGTTTGCTGCTAATGTATGTGTGGGGGGGGGGGGGGGGAGGGGGGGGGGGGGCACACACAAACATAATTTAAAAACTTCTCTCATTTAGTGCACTCGGGAATATGGAATTAAGCATACCCACCATTACACCGCAACGTTCAATACAAAAATACACCCCCCCCCCCTTCATACCCTCTCCCCATGGCGCCGCTACTGCACGGAATAACCTCAAAGGAAATGAGTCTTTCAATGAGTTATATGTGAATAAACACCCGTGAAAAACTGTTCCATTTTCATTCGAAAAGCTATTCTTTTTCTAGGCCGGTATTGTTCGATACATAGTCGACCGCATTGCTTCGTGTGATCTCATCTGTCCCTCATTTTATTTACAGATGGTGTGAAAAGTAATGAGGCCTTTAATAAGCAGGGTCTACTAGTGGAGAAAATCGGAAAATGTTCTTGTATTTGCAAAACGTATTTTAAAAAATGAATATAACGCTTGGTTACGATATTGTGTTGTAAGTACATTCATTCCGTCGGTGCAATAAGGCGCCATCTGCAATGCTGTAACATTAAAGATGGAATGTTGGTGCTTTCTAAGGACGATTTTATTATGATATCCACATCGTTTGTGCCTCTAGTAGTTTCCTCACATGACAATGCAGCCTTTTCGTCTTACAGGGCTGGTTAAAGAGAGCTGCATTCGACCAGCTGAATGCATTATGGAGGCCTCGACGTGCTCAGACAATGGAACATGTTCATGCCACGCTGGTTACGAACTTCATCCTGTGCAAAAGACATGTCAAACTGGTAAGTGAAATACGGTAGTCAAAGTGAAGGGATGTACGTCATAACCTGTGATTTGTCCAAAATCAAAATGGTGGAGTGTCGAACCTACTCGCGGTAGTTTTCCTTTATTAGAGTCGTTCAATACCTGGTATGTACACCATCTGAAACTCTGAACGTTTTTCAATTTTTGGATAAGTCTGACAACTTAAATAACCTCACTCCGACGAACGATTTACCGAAAACGTTTCGCAGTCATTACAAACTTTGGCTCAAGAGTATTGATTAAACTACGGAATTTATGCTGTCGTACAAGCTGTCGAGTTCTACCAGCATTCGTGGCGAGTCATTGCTGTATAAAGTACAGTTAAAACTAGAAGTCCTGCCACGAATAGTGCGCTCATCTAGGTTTACTTGCGCGTTGGAATTGCGCGCAATTGCCATATCCAATGGCATCCAAAGCACGGCAGGTTCTCCTGGTTACTCATAGCAAACACATGCAATGTTTCTGCCAATGGACCTCCGGGTTACCCGGAGGTCCATTTGGCTGAAACATTGCTTGTGCACAGGCCATATGTACAGAATTTGATCGCCTTACTATGGTTATAACGAGTAGATTAACGCGAAGATCGACGTGCTATTTGTGCGCATTTCATGACAGGACTTCTAGTTTTAACTGTATGATTCAGCTATTAATACTTTACTCAACGCAGTCGATATCAAAATTTATTATTTTAAATATCATTTTTTAAATTTTTCAAAAAAAAAATTCAACAAAACCATATCATGAACTCCTCATTGGAACGCGCTCAATGAGCTCGTTCCAATCAGGGGCCACATGATATGGTTTTGTTGAAAGATTTTGAAAAAAAATAATTTTTTCAACTGCTCAATTTGCACATTACGCGGACGGATGCGGGCGATTCGTTAGGTAAAGGGTTAAACAAAACGCATGGAACGAAAAATTCGATTCATTGCGGTATAAGTATGATTTAACTATTTAAAAAAACACTCGCAGAAACGCAATTTTGTACGTTAATCCAGTTCTGTCAACACTGTTTGCCTGCAATACGTGATAAGTATGCTCTCGCCCTTATGATTAAACTCGGACTCTAAAATGCGGATGCTATGGACTGGTGTGCAATATATCCACGAATGCAATAAGATTAGTTTCCAAACACCAATTATAGGAATAATCATCAAATATTTAATCAAAGGAGCTCCGGGTATAACCCGGTGCTTCATTAATTAAGATTTTGCTCGTGATGATTTTTATTACCTGGTAAACGCAGTCGTGGACATCACCGCCCATGCGTGGATTACAACCCGTCCACACCGACTGTACTGTAAAAGTTCAGCTTTGAAAGTACATGTATGCAGTCCCGTAAATACTAGTATAATCATAACTCACAAACTATACTACAAGATGTGGTATAAAAGACAAATCATGTAGTTTTATTGTGTAATGTGTTAGAACTGAAAAAGGCATGGATACGCCACAAAGGGATTTTCAGTATTTATTATTTGAAAAATAAAATGAAATCTGACCTGGACACTGGGAAAATGCAAACACAAAAATCAAGTCTGCTTATTTTTCAACACACAACTGGGACAGGAAAGAGTACCTGCATTTCACTATAAATGAACAGTCATCTGCGAGCATATTTCCACAAAAGTGGGTAAACAAACAGCCCATAACAGCAACGAATGCCTATCAGAATTAGACTTGTGTGATCTGAGAGCTAGATTGCCAAGTATACTTTTCATAATACTTCAACACGTTTGGTCTCTTGCACTCTGATGTCACGCACTTATTTTTTTAATAGAAATAATCACCACATGCAGTATTGCCGCCACTAAAACGAACAAAGCGACCGGCTAGCGATCAGGTTGTTATCCTCTGCCCATTGTCAACTCATGCTCTCAAGCCACTAGTCTAATTCTGTAAGAAATGCGACGCTGATATGGCGAACAAGTAGTCTACACCACAAATAGGTCATCCACTGTGTTTAGCTTCAATCGTCTGAAATATTTCAGTTGGTTGGAAAAGCGAACCTGCGGTTCGCTTTTCCGACCAACTGATATATTCCCGACGATTGAATCTGAAAAGTTTTACAAAGATTCATTTGTGTGAATCAAAAGGAAATTAAAACGTTCTCTCAATCAAGACTTGATTGATAAACATTTTGATGACATTACAGTCAGAAACGAAGACACACCACGCCCTTAGTTTTATTATTACGTCACGTATCGTTCCGTAAATTATGTCAGAATCTTGATGTTTTCAAAATAGAATTAAACACATATTGATTGGAACATCTATATTTATTTATTGGTGTGTAAGGTCACATATGTCTGCACAATGGCTAACCATGACCGTGACAGTTTTACGGGTGGAGGAAGCCGGAGAACCCGAAGAGAACCACCGAGCAACGGCGAGCAACCGTCAGCTCCCCAACATACCAACTCCACACAAGCAGGGTTAGCATTGGTTGAAGACAAGTGCACCATCGACGTGCAGTGCGCCTCAGTACACAAAGCCACCGTGCCCCCACGCGGGCAATGGAGATGAAGTGTCTTGCCCAAGGACACAACGCGGTTGTCGCAGGTGGGATTCGAACCGAGGACCTCTCGGCTTGCAGCCTGCACCTCCATCAACTGAGCCACCGCGCTCACAGGGATTATCAGTGCAGAGAAGTTTACTGGTATGCTGTATCGCATTGAGGTAAAGACCTTCAACCAAACAGTATCGTAAGAGTCGGCGTACCTGATTCGTGATACTGCTCGATGAAGGCCTTCAACAAGATTCTGTACAGCAATATTTTATGAATGAAGTCTCTATCTACTGGTGTAAATGTTCAATGTACTTTCGCCTACAGTGCACATTCGCCTACAAAAAGTATCAAGTAAAAGTGTAGGTGAAAGTGCACTAACTAAGGTATAGGGATTAGTAGCTAATTACCCGCTCTACCCATAATAAAATTGACTGACCGTTTGGTGATTGAGAGAAAGAGAGAGAGATAGAGAGAGAGAGAGAGAGAGAGAGAGAGAGAGAGAGAGAGAAGAGAGTGAGAGAGAGAGAGAGGTTCCAATAATATTCATATTCATAGGTTTTATTGACAAATGTCGATACAATTTATCCCCCACACCTCTCTCTCTCATACAAATATGAGTATTATTGGAACCGGCTCACTGAGCCGGTTCCAATAATATTCATATTTGCAAGGTTTTATTGACAAATAACAAATCCAATTTGTATATGATGTTCTAAACTTGTTTTTACAATAATCCATTAAGTTAACATCCCAATTTTACCAGGTGGCCAGATGCATCAAGAAACTGCACAGGTGACTTTAGTCCTGAAGATAACTGATCTTTAAAAAGTCTCTGGTCAGTTAAAATAACAAACACTGTGGTTGTTTTAACTGAGGCCATGAAGACAAATCAGTATTTGTCTTCATGGCCTCAGCTAAAAACATAACATAAGAAAAAAAAACAAACTCATAACATAAGAAAAAAAAGCAAAATGCAGGGAATGAATGGTCGGTCAGTCCATTTATTGTGGGTAGAACAGGTAATTAGCTACTAATCCCAAAACCTTAATTAGTGCACTTTCGCCTACACTTTTAACTGATAATTTTGTACGCGAAAGAGCACTGTAGGCGAAAGTAGACGACACCGGTGTAAATGTTTGGAGCCTAGATCGAGGTCTGATTGAGAAAGGTAACGGCACCGATAATCTGTTTCTTATATACCTGCCCCCATTGGCGTCTTGATTTCGGAATCTGTCCACTTGCACGAGATCAGACAACAGATGTTGTTACGGCGTGTTCTCTATCTCTATTAGCGGGGGAGGAATTCGCTAGAATTGTGCACTTGGTGATACCTTCCTGAAATTTGGCATGATGTAAGGGTAGGCATCAGAGATTTCAAAATCGATCGGCTACAAGTTGGCACCATCCTCTAGCCACCACTAGCAGCGAAATCCAAAATGGCCGCCAAGCGGATCGAAAAAAAGCTATTTTCGCCGATCGCACAACTGAAGCTCCAAACCTAACACCATACATGTGCTGTAATTGATGTGAATGATGGAGTGAAGCCCTTGGAACAAGTTGGGGGGAAGATTAATGGATAATGGGATCAGAATTTCCGTCGATGTGTGCGTCTGTGTGTCTGACTGTCAGTATGATCGTCCGTCCGTAGATAAATTAGTGTTGAATGTTTCTCGGGAATGCAATGGTCAAATGAACATGGTATGAGAGATTCCTGTCAACACATGAACAAGGGTACTCGATAGTATGCAGCAGTGGGGATACTTGGACATTTGATAATCCAATTAAAGTGACAGTCTATTCTCAACTTCCGGCATTTTCGATAGATTTATTTTCTAAGAAAATAAAACTATCAAATTTCTAGAGGAGTTCTGGTTCAATCTCAACACCATAGCGACACGTCTGCCAGCAAGGGCAGTGCTGGAATGAACTCGGGATGCATTAGTTCCCGTTGTTAATTATACAATGTTATCTTGCCAGTATAGAACATTGGCAAAATGGGACTAGAAGGGGTGAGTGTATGTTTGCAGTCATTCGAGGTACAGGAATATTTTTTGACTACAAGTAGTATTCTTCATTTTCGGCCAGTTAAGATGTGGTGTGTTCCAAGTCAGGATTAATGTTGCCGACACTTAATGCCCATCCCTCATGGTATGCTACTTTACCAGGGATATAGAGATATAGCCACCACTGGGAGCCAAAACATGACCTTTGATGTCGATGAGTGGTCGAAATGTTTTAGCGAATAACTTATCGAAATATGATCCGGTATGGCAATTTGATACCTTACGTTAGATTTATTAGATCAACTCAGGTATGGATTCATTGAGACATGAGTGCGCTACAAGATGAAGGATTTCCAAGTTGATTTGCTATGGAGTAGGAACTGACTAGTCACATGTGGCCTATGGCCAGAGAAAGACAAGGATACCATAGATGAACACACGGGTGAACGAAGGTATCAACTGTTGTACAGAGGCAAAATAGTTGGGGATATTGTATCATGCTATGCATGAATTAACACCGTCTTGTGCAGTAAATAACAGACTATTTTCCGAAATCTAAAACTGTATTCCTATACCCCGGACAATGTAGCAAGCCACATGGGATGAACATTTGTTAGCAAAATCAACTCAACTAGAAACATGACATGTGTTAACTGGCCGAAAATGGAAAAAAAAATACCAGAATAGGAGATGACTGGTCCTAACATGACAGTATACTACTCAATATTGTTACAACAGCCACCTTCACACTTACACAAAGGTGTGCACCTTAATCCAGCTTTCAAGCATTTGCAATTGCCCTTGCAGGCCTTGGCACAACTACAGTGGAGCATCAGTGCACATGCAGCACTTGCGTCTCCTAGGTGAGTCCAAAATGGGACCAGAATATTGAGACGTGGATTCCACTCCCATCCGTACTGTGATGGGTCTGGCACACATAAGTGTTTCTGCAGAGCACGATGCCAAATGAAAGATGACACAAGAATTACCCTTTTTACATGTTGATACAGAGCTGCTTTGGTGGGCGGGATGTTTTCCATAGACTTAAGGCCATGTGTGAACATATGCCGTCTCGCATCATTGACACGTGTACTGACACAACTGTTACTGTACATCTGTATGGTGAGTTTTTCGATATGCTGCATATGAGGGGAATCCTCTGAAAAGACTTGCGGATTCTCAGTCAATTCTATCATCATTTCAGTTGATGCGGGAAAATTCATCCATGCATTCCATCCTGTCTTCTTCCCAATGCCGAGCATGCTGGATGTTACATCACAACCTGTGAAGGCGTGGAAGAAAGTCAGGGCCTTACAGTAATCAGGTCCAAGTTGTGAAGCTATCTCATGAATTGGCATATCTTTATATGCCTTTCCAATTCCAAACCCAATCCACAGCTCACTGAGTCCAAGGTCACGGAATGTTGCGAAATGGTGCAAAGACAGAATGACGACATCAGAATCAACCGTGCGAAGAAAAGCTATTTTGTGACCTTGTGAGACTGCAAGGTTGAGATGAAGCATCATGCGCGTGTCTGCTTCCTCGTGGTTCGATGGAGATATGTCACATAAGCTAACATCCTTATTGCATAGTACATATTCTCCTGATGTCGTTAACAACTGGTACTCGGATGTTGATGTTAATTTCAGCAGTTCAGCAGACAGGAACTTGAAAAATTCGTCTTTATTCTCACTAACTTTCAAGAATGCCTGCCAATTCTTCCCTTTAGGTAAAGGGACGTTCTCGGACACCCGTATCAACCTAACTGCTGTCTCACCGAGGCGTTTTGCTCGCGTCTGATTCTTCAAACTGCCTTCGGGGTAACAGTCATAGATCGCATCAACCCTTGTGGTGTTCGTGTTAATCAGAGATTCGATGTATGGCAATAATTGCAATCGAGCATATTCTCCAAACAGATCCGCTTTCTGTGGTTTGATTACATGGACTACAGCAGGCATATCCAAGATGACAACTGAAGCTTGTCTAGCTGCTGAATTCTTCCCTTGTGCAGGAATAGCTGGTAAACAATTGAGAATTTGAGATTTTGTCCCACTCCGTAGCTTACCTCTATCGGATAATGCTGGCGGATCACGTGCATTCTCGTGCATGAAAAACTCATCCATGTTTGAATCAGGCCGGGCTTGCAGTGAAACGAACATCTGGGTAACTATTGCGGCAGTTGCTTTACTTGACATGAGTTTGTCTCGGCCTTTGTCCAGGTTGGCTGGGGGTGGGTTAAGGAAGGTATATATATTTGCCTTGGGAATAACATCATTCAGGGGTACGGTGCATTCCACAAGCCTTTCCTTCAAGAAAGTGGAATATAAATGCTTGCCCCTTTCGGGTAATGACCGTAAACTCTTACTAACTTCGGGGTCCATATATTCACCAGTATCTAATGTCACCAGCTGACCACTAGTTTCATCATAAGGGTTGATAATGAGTCCCTGATTCACCAGATCGAGGAGAGATTTCAATTGATTCAGAAATTTTTTCTGCTCTGATACCGAACTTTCCGGGTGTTCCGTGTTATCTGATGATGTTGTGTGGAAACTTGCATATTCATACTCATCTATAACACGCAGAACTTCTGACCTTGAAAGCTCAATAACGACTTTCTCTTCAGCCTGGCCATAGAGACCTTTTGGACCACTGTCTTCTTTGAGTAGTTGGATACTATGTTCTTGGCTCTGATCTAAACCCATCATACTGAACTTCCTCTCACTACGCTGGACCACAAAATGGCCTTCCATGAATTTGTTGTGGATTGAAGGATGCCGCCTGGGTAGCTGAGACATGTCTCTCAGAAATACGGGGACCCACCGACAATAATTTGTATGTCCTAGGGCAAAAAAGTAACTGCACAACTCATCGATAGAACACAGTGTACCAGGCCAGTTACCGATTCGTTGGTTCCGAACGAATTGACAGCTTGTCAAGAGAAAGTTCCGAACGATTTCACCCCAATAGCGCGCAGTTGGAGATTGTGAAAGAATCCTCTGTTCCCACATTTCAAATGACTCATGGGGCCCAGTCTGCTGACAGTAAATCTCATAAGCATTCTTTCTGAGGATCTCAAGCCAAGCTAGAGTGAGAAGATATGCCTGTCGCGTCCTCTTGACATGTTTCCCACCAAGTAGGGATGATGCTACACCGGGTGTGAATATCTTTGCGAGGTGAAACATTCGCTCCCAACCAGAACCACCCATAAGCTTACCACCAGCTTCTTGGGTGCACATTTCAAGATGCAGGAATCCAATCATACACACCATTCGATCCTCACCTATCTCCTCTGGGAACAGCCATTGACATTTTTTCTGCCTGGCATACAACGGACAGTCACCTTCAATGACAGGTATCTGGCCGGGGTTTACGAAAGCAGTAGCTTCCCTGACCACATACATAGCATGCTTCTGCATACTGAGTGAGTCCGCTTTCTGCTCACTGAAAACAGGGAATACCCCAATAACTGCACGAGGTTTGACATTGTCTTGATCTTCATGTTTTGAAAAGAAGCCTGAAAAGGTCACAGGGACTTCATCAAGCTGCCAGCTGCCATCAACCTTCCCTTTATTGCTGATCTGTGACACATGAGACAACCAGTCATTCTCTCCCACGTTCAAATCTGCATATTCATTGGGCCGTACATTACATTCATCTGGAGATTCAAGCCTGATGTCCCCACCAAAGTCTTCAACGAAAGGAACAAATGCATAGTCGTCTGGGAGTTCAATTTTTGTGTCTTCTGGAACATCTAAACTCAGTGGTGGGGGATCAGTACCCACATTGTCCCTGCTCAGTTGACCAATGAGTGTGATGGACGTACCATGCATATCAGATCTACCAGATACATCAATGTTATCAGTGGTTCCTATCGAGAAAACATTACGTTTGCAGTTAGCTGGGACTACAACACCTTCGTTCTTGAACCGCAGTGAAACAGCTCTCGCGAAACTCCTGCGAACATCCATTACGCGATCATAAGAGACAGAGAGTCCCATTTGATGAAAATCTCTGATAAGATTTTTCATACGATCATGGGCATGCAACTTCAAACCCACATAAAGAGGCATTGGAGTTTCTCTGTCACGTCTCTGGTGAACATTTTGTGCATGTTCGGAGCGTTTCGCTGAATTGCTGATCAACATCTGTGAAATAGTACAAGCCACTCGAGTCTTGGCATTAACAGTCTCATCATCGCCTAAGTTCTGTATACTACATGTGCCCTCAAGTAGAACTCTAAGAAGAGTCAGGAGTGAGTTGGGTACAGGCTCGCTCAAGCAATAAGATGAAAATGATCCCGTGAAAGGAGCTTGAGATATGAGTATGTGTTTACGCAGAAGAAGACCCACATCAACTATCTTTTTTGCCTCTTCCTCAGACACTATACGAGTTAAAGATTCGGACAACAAGGAGCCAACTCGAAACCTACTTGAAATAAACACATCTCTACCCTGTGTGAAGGCGTCCCAGCCATCGCCCAATTTCTGCAACAAATGTTCTTTGAATCGAGTGGAATGTATTTCTTCACTAAGCCAATCAGAACCGACTTGCTTCAACCTCCGACTGTACAGATTCTTGAGATCGACAAGCTTCATCGCGGAATCGTTGTGTTCAACAAATGTTATGAGCTCTGCCATAACGAGAGGGTCATAGGGCAGGCCTGACGCGGAATGTTCGGCGTTCTTCGACTTTTTAGATTTAGCCGCTCGTGCTTCATTGGCAAGCTTACAATAACAGGTTTTGTGATAGTAAAGATCACTAGCAGCGGAATCAAATGCTGCATTGACCCGAGAAAAAACAACCCAGTTCTCGGCTTCCTTTGCCATAATTTTGAGTTTATTGTTATCAGACATTGATCTGCAAATAGGCTCACTGCTGTCACCTTCGCGTTTGTGACAATAAACACACTGGGGCAGTTTCCTGTCACAGCCAGATTCAAAACTTGTCCGTGTTCTTTTAGGACTCAGCGTGGAGCAGGATGCCACTGCCTCATTTCGCTCTCGCTTGTGTAGCACGCGCTGTACGATGTGAGTCCGAATACTGTCACGGCATGTCTTATGATATATTGCCTTATTCGTCAACAGTGACATCGACATACACTCATCACTCTCTCTCATCAAACAATCAATGGTCAAATTATATGGAAGCTCAACGCCATTATCTAGGAAGCGCGTTATGTCTTCCTCAATAGCTTTATA
Organism: Pictodentalium vernedei; assembly: GCA_031216915.1. Classification (NCBI taxonomy): domain Eukaryota; kingdom Metazoa; phylum Mollusca; class Scaphopoda; order Dentaliida; family Dentaliidae; genus Pictodentalium; species Pictodentalium vernedei. Next base: position 98,399,814 of record CM062296.1, read on the forward strand.
GGCGTCATGAAAACGAGATTCTCTATACGGACGCATCAATTTCTTGGAACTGTCTTGCTGGCAAAAGCAACAACGTTCCCAGTCAGTACTAGTCCGTACACGAAGAGGATTCTCACTCATTCTGTGAATGATTTTTGTGAACAATCGCGTTCTCGAATTAATTTCGACAGACAAATCAGAATTGCTTGCGGAATTACGCCAAACAAGAGATTGTATGGCAAAGAGACTGCTTCATAAAGAGCGTTGTTTCTCCGGGATCAGCGTCATTCAGGTTTGCCTGAATGACGCTGATCCCGGAGAAACAACGCTCTTTTCAAGTTCCAAGAAATTGATGCGTCCGTATAGAGAATCTCGTTTTATTCTACATCATCTCCCACGTCTGTTTCCAACACGTGCGTGGATCAGAGTTCACTTTCGCGCCCTTACAATCGGATGTATAGTCGGTAGACCGTCGAAAAGGAGGTTCCCTTCAGCCGCTGGCGGCCATTTTGGATTGTGCCGCTACTGGTCGCCACCGGTCGGTGTCAACTTGTAGCCGATCGTTTTTGAGAACCTCATAGCCTACACTAACAGTGTGCCAAATTTCAAGAAGGTATCACCAAGTGCACAATTCACCTGTATGTGACGAATTCCTCCCCCGCTATATACAGAACCGAGTGGACTCGATCTACCTTGTCATCTCGGTGTGTCTGCCACCAATTTGATGTCGGTTCAACAGTATTCGTTGATATTCGTTGATAAATGAATTGGTCCATCTGTCCATCGACGAAGGTGTAATAAGTCATAATTATTAAAAGAATTGTGGATTTCGTGCACGTTTTGAAGAGCGAGGTTGAAGAAGAGGACACAATGCTTTCCCGTTTTCAATTTTGCAAGGCATGTGGTTTGCCAGTATCAACAGTATCACTCTTCATTTGATAGAAAATTGATACTACAGGAGAAATGTGATGACCAGTTTGAATAGAAAGGTTCTCGTTATTGCAGCCAAATACATTCCTACCAAACTCTTTACATTAAGGACAACACAACCCACATGGATGCACAATGAAATACTTCTCCCGATCAGACAGAGAAAATGCTGAATATTTATTATTTATTCATTGGTGTTTAAGGTCACATACTTATGTACAATGGCTAATCATGACCGTGACAGTTTTACGGGGGGAGGAAGCCGGAGAACCACCGAGCAACGAAGAGCAGCTGCCAGCTCCCCAACATCGTAACTCTGCATTGCAGCACAAGCAGGGTTAGATTGGTTGAAGACATGCGCAACATCGACGTGCAGTACGCCTTAGTACACGGCGTCATCGTGCCCCCCCCCTCTTGTGGACATTTGGGGTTAAGTGCCTTGCACAAGTGCACAACGCGGGAGTCCGAATCGATCGCTCAGATGGTCACCCATCCGAGGACTAACCGGGCTCGACGTTGCTTAACTTCGGTAATCTGACGAGAACCGGTTACCGCAATGCCACCTCACCCCCTAGAAAATGCTTATGTCACATAGCTAAACGCAATGGGCCCCCACACCCATGGGGGAAATGGAAAATACAACCAAGAGAGAAACGAAGTTGTAGCAGCCGTTAGAAGAGCCCAAACTTTTTTCGTATCCAAAGTACAGTCCACCATAAGTAGCCACGAAACACAGCCGTTCCAGTGAAGAAAAACTCTGAAATCCTGAACCCTTTACCTAACATGAAAAGCAGACGACACTTGCAAAAAAAATTCTTGAATAACTAATTTTTTTCATTTTTTTTGTCGCAAAAACATAGGTTATGACCCCTCGTTGGAACGAGCTCGAAGAGCTCGTTCCAACGAGGGGTCATAACCTATGTTTTTGAGACAAAAAATGAAAAAATAATGAAAATTAATTGGCGATTTTTGAGAATAGCGCTGGCCGGTTTTGGCCGTTACGTTAGGTAAAGGGTTAAAAGATAATGAAATAACAGGAACTCCTCCTATTAACCACTCAATCAGTATATACTCTACCAATGCATAGACAGCTAAAGTATTCAACGAATATCTGTGCTCCCTAACCACAGTTGGCGACTCAAATGTCTCTATTCCAGACCACGTTTCGACCGTTCCACAAACCATTGACACCATTACTCTTCACTACGATGCGAAATCTACGCCGGAAAGGCATGTAATCTAGACCTTGTAAGTCCCCACATCCTTAAAGATTGCACCTCCTATTTGTGCGTGCCGCTTCTGATCTTGTTAAACATTTTATACTGAACCTCTCCCACTTTCCATCTGAATGAAAACAGGTCCATGTTCCCCTGTTCTGAAAACGATTTCCTCAAATTTGGCCACAAATTATCGCCAATCTCTGTGATAATCTGCATTGGTAGGATATTCAAGAAATGTGTATTTAAACGCTTGCGGCAATTTCTAAAAGACAACAATGTTATAAGAGGATTTCGGCCAAGCTTCACTCCTGCAGACGGAAGTGTTCTACATCTGGCGGATCAATTTGATCAATTCTGGCGTGCGCTGGACGACGGGAAAGAGAAGTCAAGGTGTTCTTTTGTGACGTTAAGGTGTGGTATGCTGGTATTATTTACGAGCCCATGTCTGTGTCTCTGGTGACCTTCTCTTGGGCCTTATCTCACGGATATATCACCACATGTCATAGTCTCTGAAGCATCCTCCTGGAAAGGTACTTACTCTGTACTCGACCCTAATTGTTTCTTCTTAATGTCAACGACATAGACGTAAACTTACTTAGTTCTATAGCCTCTTCGCGGATGATACCTCCTTATATCCAATAGTGGAGAATCCTGACCAAGCTTCGACCTAGATGAACCATAATTTATCAACAATCCAGTATTTGGCTAAAACGTGGTAAGTGGAGTTCAACCTTCACAGAACTTAGAGTATTCTGATTCCACATACATGTATTCCCACAGTGCATACAATATTATGTTTCGGCGGCACTCGGATTTCAACATTACTAATCATAAACATTTAGACATAATATTAAATAGTTCATGGACATGGAATGGTTATATTGATCGCACTTGTTCTAAAGCCCGGTCGCGTTTAGATTTGTTAACGAAATATAAATTTAATCTCGATCGTAAGGTTCGAGGGAAAATCTACTTTGCTTTCATTGGGGCCCTCCTAGAGTATGCGAATACCACAAGGGACAACTGCGCGGCATCTAAGGCCGCTCATGTTGAGAAAATAAAGATAGCTGTGGCATGGATGATAACTGGTACGACCATTAGTGCAAGTAAGTCTTTGCTCTATTCGGAGATCCGCTGGGGCCCTCTTCTAGAAAGACATCGCAAACCCAAATTAGTAGAGTTCTTCGAAATGTATCACCATATAACTCCCCCCAAATTTGTTTACAAGGTACGCTTGTCTCGTCGACTAATCAACGACACAACCTCTGATCGTGTCACAACCTTCGAGTTCCATTTTGTCGCACGAACTTGTACAGTTCTTATTCCACCCCAACGTCACCAACCAATGGAATAGCATACCCTTGTCGTTCAGATGAATTCTTCTCTAAGTAATGTAAAATAAATGTCCTCAGCAATGACAACCTTCGTCCGTCGCTGTTTCAAAACGTCAATAAATCTCATGTTGTCCAGATATACCACTGTAGGTGGAGATTGCGGGGCAGAAACACAAACGACCACTTATATAATTATAATAACCCTTCATCACTTCCCGCTTGTGCAATTGTGAAATGGTTGAATCACCTCAGCACTTTCTCTTATACTGCCCAGTAAATGTAATGATACAACATTGAACAGTGTCGAGAATCGCCTTATGTTTGAAGTACAAATCTTTATTATGTCAAGTGGACGCTTCGGTTGGTACAGCGCTCTTGGAACCTACTCTAAGTGACTCCACAAGGACCAAACAGACTCTTAAACATGTTCCTACATTTTAGCAAGTTGGTCATGTTCGTCTCCCTGCATCGCGCACAAAACTGTTACTGTCTGGTACGACGTCATGATGAATATACATCCTGTCTTTGAGCTGGCTTATTATTACACCCCCATTCGTTTCCTTTCTTGATGCAGTTTAACGTTTACTCTTTCGTCTATTCTCTCTCGGGACGTAGGACACTCCCAGTATTTATCCAGCGTGGCATACAAAGATCTGATACGAACATTCAAAGAGTAGCAAAGTAATCTTACTTGAAATCCGCTGAGCGCTTTTCTTCCACCCATGCTTCTCTCATTCGGGTCTGGCTTTAGAATCTCGTTCTGGGATAAGGGAAGTCTGTACAGAAAAGAAACGACGACCCCAGTCTCACTTCACTTCAAAACTTACCGACCATCTGGGGCGGAGGGGTAAGGAACCCAATATCGTGTATCCACATGTATCCATACTAAACATGGATTGCATCCTACCTCCCACACTGTCTAAACTTCTCTTTTTCTCTAAATAAGTTTGAACATTTCTTTATGATATTTTAAATTGACCAAAGCCACCAATTAACTTGTGAAATAGCTATTATTTTTACGGGAGTGGACTCAAAAGAGGTCCAAGTTTTCTGTCGAATCCCTTACTTACAAATTGTTCTCTTGTTATTTTGTGTACTATTATCTCAGACTTCCCTTCGTTTCACCTTCTTTCGTTTTGGACATGATGTGTACTTACCAACACGTCTTTTTCATTGAAATAATAAAAAAAATATTGTTTATTTATTTTTTAATTAATTATTTAATTTATTTGCACATTTTAGAAGACTTCTACTTCAAGCATAGGTGATTGCATCATACCTCCCACACTGTCTAAACTTCTCTTTTTCTCTATATTAGTTTGCACAATTTTTATGATATATTAAATTGACCAAATCTCTAATTAACTTGTACATGGATATTGTTTGTTTAGGAAAACACATTTTTTGCATTGAAATAAAACATATTGTTTAACCCTTTACCTAACATGAAAAGCAGACGACACTTGCAAAAAAAATTCTTGAATAACTAAATTTTTTCATTTTTTGTCTCAAAAACATAGGTTATGACCCCTCGTTGGAACGAGCTCGACGAGCTCGTTCCAACGAGGGGTCATAACCTATGTTTTTGAGACAAAAAATGAAAATATTTTGAAAATTAATTGGCGATTTTTGAGAATAGCGCTGGCCGGTTTTGGCCGTTACGTTCGGTAAAGGGTTAAATTATTTAGTTATTGGATCATCTCGTGTCGGAGAGTTGTACGAGTGGTTGAAGTCAGAGTACCTGGGAGAACCACCAAACAACGGCGATCAACTGGCAGACTCTCCAAGGTACTAACTCCACACAAGCACGATTGTTTAAATTAAATGTGCTGATCGCAACTGCGCCAGTATCAGCCTTAAAAGTAATCATACATGACTGACTACTTGAAGACTGGATTCGTTTTACAGCTGAACTCATCATCAATGTGACGGAAACATTCCCCATGTCATTCCATATCATATCAGCGTGTAATCGGCTGGACAATACGAGTTAGTGGAAACTCTGAACTTCAGTTTTGAATCACGTGTTTTTTAAGCGGGGGGAGTAGGTAATCCTGTTCAGCAGTAATAGGTAATCTAAGCTATGTACCTCATGCTTGGTATTTTATCAATCGACCTCGGGTCAATATAAACTATATTAATCCAATTTACACCCGAGAAGGGTATGTAAGTGGGAGCGGTGGGCCGTACAATTGACCTACTAGTAAACGGAAAACGATAAATCTCACACCAGACGCACAGTATATTCAAGTTTTCAATCACAATATCATTTGTTCAATCCTCTGACATCATATTGCTCTTGCTGCTATGGAGAACGGCATGATCGTATTTTAGCAGAGAAGTTTTATACTCATTTTGTTTCATAGTTTTCGAAAAAAATATGGCATGCCCGGGGCTGGATAACGGAAATGTCCTATGTAATCTCCATTCAGAGTGAGTCTGTTCACGCATTTCCGAGTAATAGTTTAGACGAGAAAGACCTTTCCAACAAAACACATATTATGTTGCTTGTTTGTTGGGGGTTTACTGGCAATCAATAACCACGGTCACATCGCGTTGGATACTCTCATCGGGCGGAAACCTGGACATCCAGAGAGAACTACCAAAATACAGCGATTAGCAAATAATTGTGTATACACTTATAGTTCTTGAGAATAAAGTTACGCTGATGGGACTTATTCAGTGACATTTCTGTTTTAGGTTCTAACAACAAATGGTCACATGATCACTGCGGTTCTCTTTCTTTATAAATAACCTTATGTTTCCCCACTGTACCATCCGATACTGATACATGACACTTACTCGTGGGAATTCCCGTCTTTTAGCCAAGGCGCATACACCATTCGCCACGTCAGAATCAAGTTCCATAAATAAAAAAAAAACATTAAATCACAATGGTTGTATGATGTGGTAGTAGTAGTTAGTTGTAGTAGTAGTAGTAGTAGTTAGTAGTAGTAGTAGTAGAAGTAGTAGTGGTGGTAGTAGCAGTAGTAGTAGTAGTAAAATGGGACTTTAAACTTACTCAGGAAGGTTAGGAATGGTATTGTTCTATTGTTTTCCTATTGTGCACTTCTTGTTCTTTGACAATGTCTCTGGTTATTATCTCTAACTAATATCGTCAATAAAATCTATCTGCATTCTCATCAGATCACCGAAGTTAAGCAATGTCGAGCCCGGTTAGTCCTTGGATGGGAAACCCTATGAGAGATCGATTCGGACTCCCGCGTTGTGTCATTGGGCAAGGGACTTAACCCCGATTGTCCACAAGGGGGCGCGATGACGCCGTGTACCAAGGCGTACTGCACGTCGATGGTGCGCATGTCTTCAACCAATCTATCCCTGCTACTTTGCGAAGTTACGATGTTGGGGAGCTGGCTGCTGCTCGTCGTTTCTCGGTGGTTCTCTCCATATACCCCGGCTCTCTCCACCCTTAAAACTGTCACCGACGAGATATGACCTTGCCTGTTGAAGTGTTGTTAAAACTTAATAAATAAATAAATATCAAATTTGCATGGGAATATTCATTACAATACAGAAGAGAACAAAACAATATTTAAATGTCGCCGTACCCATATCGAGGTAACTGATAGATTTATAAATAGTACCAAACTGCATTGAAGGTAGAGATTCAGTCCTCCACGTACAAGAGAAGGGAGATATACTTTATGCTACTTATTCCAGATCGGGTATAGGTTTTAGAATGTCGGCCATCATTGTAACCTATTAATTTAGTCTGGGTTACCTCCCTATCCCCACGCCTTCTTCTTACATCTGTTTCACTCTATACTTGCATATGCAGATACATTTCCTCAATAACTTTTGGATCGTATTACTCAGGCTTGGCAATTTTAGGAGAGCGATTTTTTAGCTCTCCTTACTGCCCTCCTGAAAGAATTAAGGAGAGCGAAAAATTGCCCTCCTAAATATTTTGGTCAGGGATGATTGAGATTACATGTATTATGCTCACATTAAATTTTTGTTGTAAAGCAAAAATGTAATTTAACTTCGAAGTCACATAACATCACGTAATTTCATTTTGAAAGTGGTTTAGTGGTAAAAGGTAATGGCTGCAACCATACCCAAACACAGTTGCAATCATTTGAAGCAAAATGGGTCACAGCAATATTTTTTTTCTGTCAGTTTCAAGTTCAACAACTGACATCACAGTTTGAGGGGTAATTATTCAAGGAATATTGACACTATAATATACTACCATTACTACTATCCTGTCACTTGAAGCACTTGCACCAGGATGTGACTGTAGATTCAAGCAGACCTGTTGTCCAAGAAAGTCGAAGGTGGTAGTGGTAGGCGTATGACTATCTTGGTCAACAGGTCTGGGTACACATACAGGTCTTGTCAAGTGTGTGTTCGGTTGTTGAGTGAGACATCTAGATGTCCAAGAGATTTCGCTTTACTTTAGTAAAGTTAATAAAATCACTGATGTAGTCTGTTGGTTTCAGTTTCAATGAGTTCGTTCAACTGGATACTTAAAATGCTGTGTAAACCTAATTGCTCTACTAAGCTGATTGAGGAGAGCGATTTTTTGCCCTGCTGCATTTTTCAGAATGCCAGGCCTGATTACTCGATTATGTTGAGGAAATGCCCCAAATACGCAGAGCGTTCTGCCGAAGCCTATTTCTTGTGAGACAACTCAGCGACGAATGTATTATAATGTATTGTTTTCATGTAATGAAATAAATATTGTTTAAACTAATCTTAAACTGATTGGGTCCAGATATTGATTCACATATAAATACCGAAGCTTTTAAAAGTCGCCTACTCCATCCACCTTTGTTTCTGTGCCGGCTTTGTCCGAACAGATTGCCATTTCTAGAAAAAGGTATGTCAATTTAAACGATATATTCACCGGCATTCATGTCGCCTGTGATTTTCTTTCCACACAACAATGACATTTCTGCCAGCATATGACATGAGTATCTGTTCCTGTCTTGTCGAGTTTTCCTTCTTAGCCAAACCACTCTAATCTGAAATATCGATTTGTGAACTGCCAAGTTTTAAGACGGATCGGACAAAAAAGATTTTCTTCGTTGTTCCAAGCTTTTTAGACAACCCAATTTCTGAACAGTAACTACGAGGATGGGTAGACATTTGTTGGACCGACGTACATTAGTTGGTAAACACAAGAAAATTGTCACTTTTGGTGTAGCGAATTTTTCTGTCTTGTCGTTTATTTAAGAAATAACTGTTGTTTTCCTTCGGTTTATGCGATATAAACCGAAAAGTTTCAGCACAAGCTTCATAACTCGCGTAGCGAGTTATGATTAAGCTTGTGCTGAAAATTTTCGGTTTATATCGCATAAACCGAAGGAAAACAACAGTTATTTCTTAAAATTTAATCCGGCTGTAATATTAAAATATAAAAACTATGTGTACGTGAACGAAAAACTTATAATTTTCGCAAAAGACAACAGTCAAACTCACGAAAGTGTGTACAAACAGGTCACGCCATCATATCATTGTCAAATTGTTTGTTGTTTTGATTTTCGATCGCAGACGACAGATATTTAGCAAGTCACATAACAATAGCATTAAAAACATTTTTTTTAAGTTCCCCCAAAATCATGTTTGGATGTATGATATTTTTATTCGTCTTCCATTTCGGTATATTTTATTAAATTCAATTGTTCCCGAGAAATTATCATTATATTCTCGTTGAATGGAGGCGATGAAAACTGATCATTGATCTTTGTTTACAAGCTTGTTATCCATCTATCAGTCTGCCGTCACACCCTCACGGTGACAATTTGAGTTGAGTGGGCGGGGCTTCCAGAGTCTACAAAGTTGGATCGGATGTGTGCGAACGTGTATACATTCCAAATCATAACGTGATTTGGATTATACAATTTTGCCAACTTTCACGCTGTATGCTTTCAACCAATCAAACGTAGAGGCGGGGCAAATGATTAAATTATTTTACCCTTACCACACAGATTTTTTTTTTTAAAAAAGTACTGCGCTACTTACAATCTAGTGCAGGCAGCTATTCATTTACTACAACATCTCCATTCATCATGGCAATCATCTGTCCTACGGATTGCGTGGATTGTGAAGGGAAATCAGATACAGGAAGCGGCTTCTATGGAGAGAATAAAACGGGGAAAAAACAGAATAAAAAGAAAAAATAGAAAATTATATGATTATAAGAACACATCTAACAACGTTTTGCCGAACGTTACCCAAAAGTGTCATCACTGCTGTGCACTGTAAATTATACAACTACGGGAGCGCTATAGGTCAGTTGTTACATCTTTGAACTTTTAACACTTAGGTCCACGTTTTGATCAGGTCAGAGTTAACCGCGTTATGTCTTCGGCAGAAACCTAATCCCGCTTGACCACGTGGGAGCACGGTGATGCTGTGGACTAAGGCGCAACTCACATCGAAGATGCACTTATCATCACCGTTGCTAATCGTGGTTGTGCTGATCCAGCACCTAGGTGAGTCGCAGAGCTGCTGGTCGCTTCTCCAGGGTTCTCTCCTGGAACTCCGCTTCCCTCTATTCTGCAAACTGTCCGACACGACATAATCCTGACTACTGAGAGTGTCATTAAACCCCAATGAAACAATCAAACCAACAAAATTTGCATCTAACATCGTTTCCTCCCTGAAGATAATGGTAATATTGTAAATTATTCGTGACGTGGTATATTCTAGTATTGAAACTGGAGACCAGTAACACTTAGCACTAGCTTAAGAACTTAGCACGCAGTTGGAAATTGCATTAGCTGTGTCACACAATGGAACACGACTACCAACTGAGATAAACCTCATTGAGCTCCGTCAAACAAGACTGAATTGATTTCATTTGTAGCAGTATTATAGGGAAATTTTGCTGCTGACATGTCGGTATTTTAATATCAGTGTTGTTCCAATTATTTACGCTTATTTGTTTTACAAGAACTGGGGAACAAGTTATGCATCTTATATTAACGCCTCTCCTTGACCCAACGACACAGGTGTGTGGGATGACCCCCGTAGCAACAACTTTGTAGCCTCGCTTTTCTCGAATTCTATGAAGGGATTTTTAGCCTGCATGGAGTGTGTCTCTCCTCGCACAGAGGCAGCCATTTTACGCCCCCATCCGATAGTACGATACGCTGTGACAGCATGAAACCCACAATTGATACTGACATAGACTGTCGGGCACCTCGAGAATTTTCCCCGACAGAGGATCGATTCCGAAATTGGATTGATTTAATTTCTAGTAGCATTATAGGGGAAACCAAAATGTAGAGTTGTTCAGATGCTGTTCAGATGTTAAGAAGGGCAAATGTCTGCATATCTTGATTTAAGGTTTTTTTTTAGGTTTGATTGGACATAGCTGCAACGTAACTCATGGTTGCAAGACCGAACATTCAGAATGTAGAACAGATGGTACTTGTGGATGCATTGCAGGTTATAGCTTTCAGCGTTCTACCCAGACTTGTGAAGAAGGTATGACTTCCATTGAGTTACTACAGTTAAAACTAGAAGTCCTGTCATGAAATGCGGAGAAATTGCACGTGGATATGCGCGTTAATGTGCGCGTTATGGCCCAAGTATCAAATTCTGTACATATGGCCTGTGCACAAGCAATGTTTCAGCCAATGGACCTCCGGGTGACCCGGAGGTCCATTGGCAGAAACATTGCATGTGTTTGCTATAAGTAACCAGGAGAACCTGTCGTGCTTTGTATGCCATTCAATATGGCAATTGCGCGCAATTCCAACGAGCAATTAAGCCTAGATAAGCGCACTATTAGTGACAGGACTTCTAGTTTTAACTGTAGTATATATATAAAAATAAATCGACGATGTCTTAAAAAAACAAATCCATGGGATGAGATAAAAAAATATGCTTAGACGTCAGATGAGATGATTTAATCGTACTTTTCTCAAGCGCAACATTTTGGTTATCCAATATAAATATTTTAAGCAGATTTATTATGAAAATAAAGACATTAAACTCCATAATACCACAGGAAAAGAGTATCCAACACCGCTGTTTGACCATAGAGCTGCATTCTCATGCCGCGTCTCCTGAAACGAAAAGTGATATTATTTTTGTCTAACGCCGCACACACGAATCGTCTGCAATATTTCAGTTGGTTGGAAAAATGAATGGTTCGCTTTTATGATCAACTGAAATGTCCCAGTTGATTTAATCTGGACATATCATAAACTTTCTTTCTTCAAATCAACGCAAGAAATATTTCTCAATCGAAACTTGTTTTGGCAGAATCGTTTATGACTTTATCATTACAACTGGATGCGTCCGATAAAACGCATAACTTTTCGATAGAAGGCATTTCATTTCGAGTTACCTCCCTTCTCCCTCAGAACACTCCGAATCATAAAGTGGTCAACCAACACCCACCTCAAGGCACAATTGCCGATTCTCGGTAAATATCGCAAAATAATGCTTCCTAACAAGTCCTTTTAGTTATATCGGATAGAAATACACGCACCTGATGAGTTTGAGGTCGATCGAGGTGGGTGAGTAGATACCAGTAGGGCATTTCACAACAAACAGAAACAACAAACAGACTGACTTGAAGAAAAGTAAGATGAAGGAAGCCTCACCACAGTTGCAGTTTTGTAATCAAACTGCGCACTACCACTAATTACGTTAATATGTTGATTTTTTTCAATGTGAATTAAATGCTAATTAACTGGAATATCTACAGTACATGGAGAGTGGAGTGTAACTAAATCACCTGCAGAGTGGAGTTAACACCCGAACTCTAACTTTCAAATTTTTGTATATATTGACTAAAAACACAAGCAATGTTTCAGTCAATGGACCTCCGGGTTTCACCCGGAGGTCCATTGGCTGAAACTTCGCTTGTGCCTGTTATGCTTTGCAACAAATTTGCAATTATTCCTTTGGTGGAATCTCCACTCTGCGGGTGATTTAGTGATAATACACTCTCCACGTACTGTATAACTGGCCATGAAAGATTATATCTGTATCCTTTGTGAGTAAAAGGACATCATGTTAAATGAACAATAGTCTGCGCGCAAACTCAATAAAAAGTAGGTAAAAACAAGACTAATAGTGACTGCGCGGTCAGGATGCCCCCGAACTGTGACCTTGATCAGTGACCTTGGCCTTCATCGAACAAAACAAATTATGCGCAACACGTCGTCTCCCCAAAAGCAACAAGTAAGCCAAGCTTCAACAAAACCCAACGAAGCATCCCATAGTTATGGAGCAGACACGAAACTCTTCCTGACGGACGGATATGACAAACACTATATGCCCCCGAAAATTGTTTCGGAAGCATAAAAATAGCCCACCAAAAGTGTTTTATTCTGAAAAGAATTAAACTGTGAAATGAGAGCTTGTCTAACACACTGAATGGTATTGTCTTATACACTACTGTCGACAAGGAATTGGACGGATCCATTTTGAATTCAGAAGGCAGGCTAATCCCATAGCTCTGCAGTCCACGTTGGTCTAGAGGCCACCTGTTTTTACGCAAACATTTTGGTAGAACCATATGTGAGGAATATCTACGTTGTAATTTCGTTAGTTTTGTGTTTGTTTTGGAGCGGAGGAGGAATTGTTTTCTTCCTGTTTCGTATTTAACGTACGATCTGTTCGTCCGCAAGCGTAGTTCAATTCGCTATTATCTGAACCATCAACAGATTCGGTCCTCAATTTCCTTATATCAGATTCACATTTACCTACTTATTTGAGTGATTTAACACGACGAAACACGTTACCAGTTTACCTAGAGACGGTGTTAAGCTCAATGAAATGTGTGTGGGGATGGGGATGGAGATGGGGGAGGGTTGGGGGAAATATCAGCGATTTCCCAGTCTTCAGTGGATTGACAACGAGGAAGAAAATTGTAAAATGAATGGACTCAAATCATATCTCAATGATTGTCAGGTTTTTACTGGAAGGTATTAAAAAGCATGTTTTTGTGTGCGTGGGGTGGTGTTTGTGTTAAAAATATCTTATTTATGTTTGTCGATATTATAGATCAAGACCACGTGCGTATTGTCTTATTTACGCAGATATTGGTTATGAAATTCATCCGGAGTGACAGGAATGAAAGTCCGTAGGAATATTAGTCCCTCTGGACTATTATTCCGCGGAATTATAGTCCTAGGTCTAACATTTCTAGGAATAGTAGTCCGCCGGACTACTATTCCTAGAAATGTTAGACCTAGGACTATAATTCCGCGGAATAATAGTCCAGAGGGACTAACGTTCCTACGGACTTCCATTCCTGTCACACCTGTAATCCAGAAACATATCTATTTTTGGGGAATCGTATTGTTTTCTCTCATGAGACTCACTGTCAAACTCTGGCTTACGCCTACATTCTCTTCTATTAGCATTGCATACCTTTCTTTACATTTTCACGACCGTTAGCGTATTTCGGTCGGCTGCACTGAACACATTTCGTAAAATGCTGCACAAGTTGCATGTCAGTTTGTGATGTGTTTTCCACCGTAGTGTTATTTTACTAATACTAGTTTGCAATCCTAGTATTTGCATATTTATAAAAAAATTCAGGTCTTTCATTATTTCGAAAACTAATTTTATTGGTTTATTCGTAGTATGTCTCTTATGATTCACCTCCAGGTTGGATAACCCCGGTGGATGGCTCCGGAAGTGATGTCCTGTCACATGATCCAGTGGCGCCATGTTGGGTTATTTTGGTAATTCGAGTGAGCGGCCATGTTGTGACGCCATTACCATAGTGATACATAGTGTTAGCGCACATGTGCAGCGCGTGCTGTTAGGGTGATACATGTTTCCGTCGTCTGTTTTGTATACTGGCCATCTTTGTTTCTATGCTAGCACGTGGTTGCTATGAGATCTTTAATCTTCTACTAGGACAAGAATATGTTCGGAGGGTATGATCGAATGAACAGGAGTTATTCCTAGGTTCGTAGAATTACCACAAACAACCCGACAATCCCCCCAAACCGCCAAAAACGACTTTATTTACTACGGATTTTTTAAGAATCCTAAGTGATATAAGACGCATTCCGTTATAGAAAAGTAGTTTTCTGGTTCGGATTTCTGCAAAAACCTTTTTAGGACCGCCATAACATGACTTATGATAATAGTACTATAAGGCGCGTTCCTTTGTAGACATTATCCAGAATCCTCCGCTTCTACCTGGTGCTTTATCTTTTTTATAAATTACTCAGCACAGTTTTTAGTAACATCCTTAACTGACCCTCCCCCACCATCTAATTGTTAGGAGCTATATTTAGTAATTTCTTTAAATTAACCCCCCCCCTCCCACCCCCACTACATAATTTTAAATAATAAATTTAAAATAATGAGAGTCAAAATGTTTTAGCATGAACAAATCAGATCGAAGTCAATCGACCAATCAAAGCAGTGTATTCCCTTTGTGTTTCTTTCCCATAGACTTCTATACTATTTTTTTAAATTTCCCAACTTATACCTGTTATCATATAGAAAACAAACACAAACGCCCGCCGAGAATCAAAAAGTCGATAAAAAACGCTGCGACGTCATGACGCTTTCGAAAACACCCGCCGCGTATAGATAAATTCCGAAGAAGATTAACGTCACGTCATTCGGTTTCAAACATTGGAACTGAACACATGGTTAGAGAGTTTCTATAGCAATCTTGCCTTCACAAATATTTTATGAAGATGGAGTCTGATGCTGCTACTACTACCAGGGATGACGTTTATGTCTGTGAGTAGTGTGGAAAGATCTTTACGGACCGTCGGAACAGGAGCCGTTACTTGCGTACCAAGCACGGTGAAGAGAAGAAGACCTACGACCGCACCAATTGTAAAAAGATCCTGTTTTGAAGCAAAAGCTGGACTAGCATCTGAAGAAATGTTTTGAGATTTATACTTTCATAGAATGCGGCCAGGACTTTAACCAAGTGCCCCCTTTTAACCGACGTCAGAGCATCGCCCACCGACTAATTCCCGTACCAGCTAAACGGAAGACCAGTGAACCGAAGAGAGGACCAACTAATCACCCACGAACCACGACGACCACCCGTTATGATGTTGACCCGATTGATTTTGATCGGGATATGATGTCCAAAGAAGAGACCGATGAGATGTTGACCATATACGAAGATAACTGGAATTCTATTAGAACTCGCCATATAAGTTTAATCTAATGGATTCAATGCCCTGGATGACATGTCATTTACAGCTCTGACTTCTCCATCATTGCAATAGCACACGCGCCGATTCTTCTCTTTGTTGGTAACGGTTTCGCAATATCCAGAATTTCCTCATTCTGTCGGCAACAATTGACTTGTCAGAGTCAACGTCTCCTTCTCTTCTATCCTCAGATACTTCATTTCCAAATTTCTTAAAATATTTTCTAGGTCTGTATTGGATAACCTGGTAGACGTGCTCAACTTCAATACCATGCCCGAGATACCACTGCATGAGTGGAGTTGCAAACAACGTTTTGTCTGCTACATAGTTTCCGAGTAAACTTCTACGGAGTTTCTTCATCATTCCATTCTTCTCAGCAAAGGACTTCATGTGTTCCCCAGTGTCATTTACAGAGATATCTGTATTCTTGAAGATAGGTGTCATCTCTTCAAAGTACTCTTTTAGGTGATCTGGGACGTGCAAATCACATTCAATGAAACCAAACAGTCCACCGATCTTCACTTCCTTCAACACATCTTCTTCTGTCATTGCCCCATCTGTTTTGTCTGAGTAATTCTCTTCCAGGAAGGCTTTGGATGTGGCATCAGTATTCTTCATCTCTCTCCACTTACCCCTCACAGATTTCAGCAAGCCTGCATCCCAAGTCGGTGTAGTACTTTGCGTTTGTAAGGCTGTCTTGTAGTAGATTTTTCATGGGTTTATCTCTGAATTCGTTGTGGAGGATAGGACGCCCGTTCTTATCGTTCATGCAGGTGAGCCCGTGCTAGAAGCAGCCATTGAATTGGTATACATTCTGTGTCTCTTTGCACTCAACATCAATAGGCAACTGCCGTCGACCAACCATTTTTGTCAGCGTCGTTAAACTGATGTCTGATGTGGCTGTTAACTCTCACCGATAAAAGCCTTAACCATCGTTCAGCCATTTTACCACACTTCATGAGAGGTTCTTGTTTAACCCTTTACTCAACGAATCGCCCGCATCCGACCGCGTAATATGCAAATTCAGCAGTTGAAAAAATATTATTTTTTCAAAAAGATTAACAGAACCATATCATGTGACCCCTCGTTGGAACGAGCTCGTCACATGATATGGTTTTGTTGAAATGTTTTGAAAAAGTAAAAAAAAATGATATTTAAAATAATAAATTTTCATATCGCCTGCGTTGGGTAAAGGGTTAGACTGGTCTATTACTCCAACCCGTTGGCATCTCTTGCATCAAGCACCATAGATATAATGGATTTGCATCAAAACCTATAACACTTCCACGTGGTTTCGCGTCGTCACCGTATTTGGCTTCTCTGATTCGGGTGGCATCTTTCTTATGAAACACGTTGCAAATAACTGAAGGCCCACCAACGATGCTGTCTTGGTGATGGAGGTCTTTGTTTTACTTTAAATAACGTGAAGTAGGTGCCATCATCCATGGTCTGGAACAGGTATTTAGACGTGAGGCCCGGAACACTGATACCATCTTTAAACATGTCGATGTGGCGTTCTTGGTAGAAAGCAATCTGCTTGTCAACGGCTTCAAGGAATGGTCTTACATCTCGGTTATTGTACCAGATCAAAAAAAAAAAAATCACTGAAGATCGTTCAGTACCTGATGGCAGTACTTGTATTCTTCTTTGGATATATTTTCTTTCTGGATAGAACTGTAGATGGCTTCATAGTCTGGTAGGTGGACCAAGCTGTCGATCCATTCGAATGGTAAAGATCCCTTTGTCACCGACCATCCAAAGGTCTTCAACAATTTGTCGTAGCTGAATCCTGGAGCAAGGTAGTTGTACATGTCAACAATCTTGAAGGATTCTGCGGAGACGCACAATTAGTTATTGGATTTCTTGATAGCAAACTTGAGTGGGTTCTGTCTCTTTAGGTATGAAATCAGTTCACGCTTCGCTACATTCATGTCGTGTTTCCCGGAGTTGAATCCGATGCCTGGCATCTATTGTACGTAGTCTTGGAATTTCGTCTCAAACTTATGTAAAGGGTGCATTTTGGATGTATCTTCTCTCGTGTCTCGGGCTTTCGCTTTCAGCGTTTCATCAATTTTCTACCTGAGTTGAAGTAAGGTTCACGCAGTGTAGTTCTGCATCAGGTGGTAGCAATGAGAGGAATTATCAGTGAGGTAAGTCATCATTTCTTCAACAAGTTCCTGATAGTTTCTGTTGGTAATAAAACACTTTGATTCGTGGCATTCTGGAACATTACTACAAACGCTCACAATCAATGGTCGGTGTTCTCTTTCCACGTCAGTTTATCACTCCCGGTAGGTAGGCTGGACTTGTCAAAGTAACTTTCAAAGCTAAAGGTTGCAAGATATGGGTAGAACTTCTTCTCTTCAGGTACGTCTATACCTTCATCTTCCAACAGCTCAAATTCGGACTGAGGTGGATTGTGCACACCGCTCACATACTGGTAGTTGACTACTTTTGTGCATGTCTTCTCATGACGATTGAGTAGAAATCTATGTCTCTATGACAGTTATTTCTTTTAATTTAATCAGGCTGTAAAATTGAAATATAAAAACTATGTGTACGTGAACGAAAAACTTTTAATTTTCGCAAAAGACAACGGTCAAACTCAGGAAAGTGTGCCACAAACAGGTCACGTCAATCATTGTCAAATTGTTTGTTGTTTTGATTTTCGATCGCAGACGACAGATATTTAGCAAGTCACATAACAATATCATTAAAAACATTTTTTTAAGTTCCCCCAAAACCATGTTTGGGTGTATGATCTTTTATTCGTCTCCCACTTCGGTATGTTTTATTAAATTCAATTGTTCCCGAGAAATTATCATTATATTCTCGCTGTCTGGAGGCGATGAAAAATCGATCATTGATCTTTGTTCACAAGCTTGTTATCCATCTATCAGTTTGCCGTCAAGCCCTCACGGTGACAACTGGATTGAGTGGGCGGGGCTTCCAGAGCCTTCAAAGTTGGATCGGATGTGCGAACGAGTAGAGACATTCCAAATCATGACGCGATTTGGTTTATACGATTTTAACGACTTTCACGCTGTATGTTTTCATCCAATCAAACGCAGAGGCGGGCAAATGATTAAATTATGAAACATTAACACAATCAGAAAACTACTTGATCAAGACAAACTAAAAACTGTTAAACATGGTCCTTTCTCGACTGGACTATTGCAGCTCTGTTTTGGACTTCCGCTGAAATTTATTAACCTGCCTCAGCGCATTCGAAATATATGTACAGCAGCCAAGATGATCACTGGCGCCAAAAAATTGACCACATTACCCCACTCCTTAAATCCTGGCATTGGCTACCAGTTGAGTCTCGCATCAAATGTAAAGCATTAATGATGACACACACCATCCACGGAGATAATGCCCCACCTACTTATAACAGATTGTCAATTTACACAAACCGGTACGGGATCCTACACTGCAAAAAATATAGGTTCTCTTTAGAACCAAAATGGTTCTAATCGTGTCCGTCCCTGAGATGGAACCAGTTCTGTTTAAACAGTATTTATTTCAAATCAAATAAAATTATAAAGATTAACATTAAATATTAACAGAATTAAACATAAATTGAGGGGGTTTCAGCCGTAAGTTTAGAGCTTATACGAGGTTGTCTCAAATCATTATTAAGCAAAGGAGATATGAACAGTTGGCATATCGAACCAGTTTTGGTTCTCTTCAGAACCAAAACTGGTTCGATATGCCAACTGTTCATATCTCCTTTGTTTCAAAATGTTTGACGACTGCGTTGAATAAGCTCCAAGTTTACTGCTGAATCTACCTCAGTTCATGTAATATTCTGTTAAAATTGAATGCTAATCTTGGTAAATTTATTTGATTTGAAATAAATACTGTTTAAACAGAACTGGTTCCATCTCAGGGACAAGATTAGAACCAGTTTTGGTTCTAAAGAGAACCTATATTTTTTTGCAGTGTAGATTATCTTCAGAGAATCTTCAGGTCGTTCTCCGAATAAGATCCACTATGAGAAAAAGATCATTCACTTTTGCTGCTTCCTCACTATGGAATGTACTCCCTCAGAATTTAAGGAAATCCCCCAATACTGAAAATTTAAACAAAGGTTTCAAGACCCTTCTCTTTCGGATAGCCATTGACTGCTGAATTCTTTCTTTTGAATGTCAGTTTATTTTGTGGGCGCTTTTGAGCAGCGTTTTACTGGTAAAAACTCTATATAAGTACATTATTACGATAAATGATCGACAGTACTGGTCTATATCGACGATGTATCTGAAATGGTTCTTGTAGACGTTCACATACATTGTATCGATATACCTTCTACGAGATCTCGGGACTAGTTTGACAACAATTTGGTCATCATCTTCTTTCTTGACAAGCTCGTATACTTGAATGTTTACTTCAAAACATTTCTCAAAATCGGGTAATTCGGCTAACGTTACTCCAAGGAATCAATTCGTCGGCTTCTTCGTATACTTGTTGTACATGACATCTATTGTATAGTTAAGGTTGCGTGGCGTCGAACTACTCCATAAAGCTAAGCATTGGAAGATGCACAGGTTGTCGTCGTAGGTAAACTGCCGGTGTTCATCTTTCACCAAAGCATTTACCGCTTTGTTCCGGAGGATGCAATCTGGAATATCATTTCCTATTCGAATTGGGTGTTTTTTCAACGTATTCACAGCTTATTTTCCACCAACTATTTGGTGTTTGGTCGTTTCATCATGGCCCATTACAGGATTTCTTCCATGACATCATCTAGAATGTTTTCAAAATCTTCTTGGCAGCATGCGAGATGTGGGACATCAAGAACCCGGCGTTGTTTTGTGATGGGTTATAATACTTCAGTTCATTAGTTTCAGTATGCCTCAGGATTAAACGAACGCTAAGGAGCTGGTCCAGCTTTTGCTCCGAATCATATGTCTTGTTTACAATTGGTACTGTCGCAGTACGCACATGGCGGTTCCGGTTCCGACGGTCCGAAAATGTCTTCCCACACACTTCACAGGTATAAACGTAAGTCCTGGTAGTAGTAGCAGCATCAGACTCCATCTTCATAAAAAAATTGCAAAGGCAAAATTGCTATAGAAAACTCCCTAATCATGCGTTCAGTTTCAAGGTTTGAAACAGAATGACGCCACGTTACTCTTCTCCTGAATGTTTTTGGAAATGTCACGACGTCGCAGCGTTTTTTCATCGACTTTTTGATTCTCGGTGGGCGTTTGTGTTTGTGTCTTATAGGATTATAGGTTAAAGTTTGGAAATTTAGAATATTATTATATACGTCTATGAGAAAAGATATAATGGGAATACACTGATCTGATTAGTCGATTAACTTCAATCTGATTATTTATTGCAGAAACATCTTGACCCTCGTTAAATTTATTATTTAAAATTATGTAGTTAGGGGGTAATTTAAAATTACTAACTATATGCCCTAACAATTAGTCTGTGGGGGGAGGGGGGGGGGGTGTCAGTTAAGGATGCTACTAAAAATAGAGAGTAGGAATTTATAAAAAAAATATAGTTCCAGGTAGAAGCAGAGGATTCTGGGCAATGACTCTTATACAACGGAACGCGCCCTATAGCACTATTATAAGCCAAGGTGTGGCTGTTCTAAAAGGATTTTGCAGAAATTCGAACCAGAAAACTACTCTTGTATAAAGGAAAGCGCCTTATAGCATTAAGTGCCACTATTATAAGTAGGATCCTTGAAGAATCCGTAGTAAATAAAGTCGTCTTTGGTGGTTTGGAGGGATTGTCGGGTTATTTGTGAAAATTCTACGAATCGGGGATTTACTCCTTTTTGTTCGAACATACCCCCGAACATACCTTTATTAGACGATTTTAGTCACACAGCAACCACGTGCTACCATAGAAACCAAATGGACGACGGAAACACTTATCACCACCACAACACACGCTGCACATGCGCATTAACACCACGTATCACTATGGTAATGACGTCACATCATGGCCGCTCACACGGGTTACCTTGTCAACGCAACCTGGCGTCACTGGGTCACTTGCCATGATGTCACTTCCGCAGTCATCCACCGGAAACATACAAGACATGCCACTTTTATTTAATAGCAGCCATAATAGATTCCCGAGATTGGATACTTTCATTAAAGTGTTCGCATATCGCCCCTATGCGTGGAAGAAGGCGTCATCTGCAATCCTTTTGCATTTACACATGTCGCCCTTTTTCCACTCAATAGACGATATATTGTGTTAATGAAACAAAACCATTTACTACCAAAAACGTCATCGGCGATACATATCAACATGTGTAATGTTTCTCTCCACCCTTACAACAAGCATATAAATGTTGTTGTCTTCACAGAGTTCTACTGGCCAGCCCATACATATTAAGCTTACTAGTAAATTTGTTAGTGTTGACTCCAAATACCTTTCCATTATTAAGTCGTACACCTCAAAATGAGGATTTTCTAGAATATTTGTACTATTGGCTTCCTGAAATCATTGCCTACGGCAATGGGTTCAGCGCATTCCTTTAGGTTATCGGCACGTACGAAGACAAGTCGACGACAATAAATGCATCACCATTTTCATCACTCGAAGAGCGTATAGGTTTCGACTTCGGTCTATTATCAACATCCCAGTATGTAGTGAGTACCGTATGTATGTTCCCTTGTCTACATGTACCTGTTGTAGTGCGATTTAATTTTAATCTCACCAAAATTATTCGATTTTGCTTTGGAACGTTAACTATATCGATTCTGCTCATTTTGACAGAAATCCTTTGACCGCCCCTACCAACATTTGCCTTTTCCTATTTCAGCCTTGGAGACGCACAGGCATAAAAGTTGCAAAATATACTGTTTGATTTGTATAAAATGTTTCATTTCAATTAAACATACACTATAAAATCAATTGAATTAAACATCAACCTTGATAAACCGGGTTGAGTGAATACGGACCCAAATGGGTTGATATTAAATCAACCCAGTTGATTTAGGGGTAATTTTTAATCCAACTGATTTCAGAGTGTTGAGCATCATATTGTTAACTTATGCCATTGTATTCTGGATATTAGATGACTATTCTTAAATTATGTCATTATTAGTAGAGAGAAAAGGAGTGTTCTGGCCTAGAAGAAATGCATTTCGGGCCAACCCCAACCTTTAACCTTTTACCCAAGGAATCGCCCGTATCCGCCCACGTAATATGCAAATTCAGCGGCTGAACAAATATTATTTTTCGAAAAATTTCAACAAAACCATATCATGTGACCCCTCTTTGGAGCTCGTTCCAAAGAGGGGTCACATGATATGGTTTTGTTGAAACTTTTTGAAAAAATTTTAAAAATGATATTTAAAATAATAAATTTTGAAATCGTCGGCGTTGGGTAAAGGGTTAAACTCGAAAACAATGGAAATTTAGGTTGAAACTTTTTCTAGCCCATCTAAAATAGGTCTTAGTCAATTTGCGCCTGATCCAGTATATCGACAAAGGTTAATCCGAGAGGGATTTTGTTTGTGAAAATAAGAAGCTCAAGTGGCCAAGAAAAAACTATCTTTTTGCAAAGTAAATTTTGAAATGGAGAAATTCGAGATCATGACTGAACACTTTAAAAATGAATGTCAATTGGAGAGTGTATTGAGGAAAGGAGTATATCCCTCGACGCTACCTTCCAAAGATAATTCTTATTCGAAATTATACGATGCTGACATTTCCGACATCGACTATGAACATGCTCAAAACGAGAGGGAAATATTGGAATTGAAATCCACGAGACATTATCACGATCTCTATCTGAAAACTGACGTCCTTCTCTTGGCAGACGTGGTCGAAATTCTGTTGGAGACATTATGGTCTAGATCCGGCTTGGTATTACATGACTCCTGGCTTGGGCTGGGACGCGCTGTTGAAGACGATTGAAATCCGATTGGAATAATTATCCAACGTGGACATGCTGCTGATGTTCGAAAAGGGTGTGAGAAGTGAAGTGTTGACGATATATCGCAGATAAAGCGAATAATTCCTACTCAGAAGAGGGATTTGATGCACGAGAACCAAGTAAGAACATAACATATCCAGCTGCTAACAATTTATACTTTTGGGGCATGAGGCATCCGATACCGACGGGATATTTCAAATGGGTCGAGAAGAGCGGGGAGATGGAAAATTGGAGAATTGATCCCTGTCTTCTGGAGGTGGATCTTGAATATCCCGAAACGTTACCTGATTTGCACAATGATTATCCTTTATCACCCGAACAAATGTAAATGAATGAAGTCGATAAACTTGTTCCAAATTTAAATGACAAACTTAAATACGTAGTCAACTGCGAAAATCTGAAACTTATAAAGATTATGGCATGAAATTAATCAACATCCATCGCATCATCCGTTTTGATGAAGAGCCTTGGATGAAGAAGTGTAGGTCTTAACACGAATTGAAGAACGAAGGCCGTGACTGAATTCGAAAAAGACTTTTTTCAAACTCATGAATAATTGTGTGTACGGAAAATCAATGGAAAACATCAGAAACCTGACTGACATTCATCTGGTGATGACGGATAGTCAGGATAGAAAATACGCTTCAAAACCAAACTATGAATATCGAACCATCTTTTATGAAAATGTAGTGGCCGTTCACACGAAACAGACGCGACTGACATTCGACAAACACATTTATTTGGGAACGTGTAGCTCAGACATCAGGAACCAGTTGATGTCTCATACATATATATCAAGAAGAAATACGACTCGAAAGCCAAACTGTTGTTTACCGGTGTAACAGGAATGATAGTCCGTAGGAAAATTAGTCCCTCCGGACTATTATTCCACGGAATTATAGTCCTAGGTCTAACATTCCTAGGAATAGTAGTCCGGCGGACTACTATTCCTAGGAATGTTAGACCCAGGACTTTAATTCGGCGGAATAATAGTCCACTGGGACTAACGTTCCTACGGACTATCATTCCTGTCACACCGGCACAGATAGTCTGGATTACTAGATAGAAACCGAGGATTTTTACCGAGATATATCTCCGGATGTCGATGCGTGGTTCGACACGACCAATTATCTCAGCGATCACAAATCTAACATTCCTTTGGGTGTGAATAAAAAGGTGGTGGGGAAATTCAAGGACGAGACGGGAGAAAGCCAGATGACGCAATTCCTTGGTTTAAAAGCGAAACTGTATGCTTACCACTTAGATGGGAAGGCAATTAAAAAGTGTAAAGTTCGGAAATCGAGATGTCTACAAGACGAGGAACACAATTCAATGTGACAAGCACGTTCTTCTCTACACAGAAATAATCAATAAAATTGCTTTACCGGCTGACGAAGATAAGACAATCGTGCAATTGGATGGATTAAACACTTAAACACGATAGTCTACGGTCATTATTCCACAAAGTCGATTAAGTCAAAATCAAGAGGCATTAGACTATTACATAACAAGGCAGACTGATAAAGATATAGAAAATCTAGAAGATAAGACAGTGCACACTAATGATAAAGACATAGAAAATATAAATGAGACAACATTAATAGCCACGAAAAGTAAATAAATACAAAACAAAATCAAACTAAATTAAACTATAAAATAGAATGGAAAATGGAAAATACGAACATATCAGTAGAAGGTGTCATCTTACCTAACACACCTCTGTCTAACATTGATCTCCTGGATGCAGTCAAAGCATTAAAAACAAAAACATTTTCGCGTTTAGTTCCAGAGATGCATTTTCCAGAAAACCGCAAGATGGTGACGAATGTGGAATCTTGAGCTTGGACGATTTTTTTCGGACGAAGACACACATTGGGTCGTGTCGTTCAAGAACTCGAGAAGACATTATTATTCCGGAATCTCAACACCCGAAGAGTTGACGGATTATTTAGAATCGTTGATTGCTTACAATACTGGACACATGCAACCTTGCAATCAAGTGTTTTGCGGATACTTGTGTATCTACGTTCTCAAAAGATGGTCTTCGAAACATCATTTTCAAGACATTCTCAACGACTTACTTTGAGAGAGAGAAAAAATATATTTCATACAAATAATAGGAAATAAAAAAATAAAGTAAAAATGAAATAAAACAATGAAAATAAACTAGATAGAGAATTAAAGAAAATGACAATCGATAAATTTGGAAGAATTGGTGATGAAATTGTCCAAAAAGAAAGACTGAAGGTGATGACGGAGTGTCTGTTACATATCTGAACGATCATTTCGTTAGTACAAACCTCAAAAGGAACCTTTAAACATGAATAATCACAATCCTTATCACGTTCCAGAATCTTAGCGACGCCGCCACTAAAAGGTATCGAGCACCCTGTGGGAGATAATTACTTTGATAACAACATGGCCGACGATCTAGACTTAAAATCTAAACGATTGGTGAACGTGCCAGATCTTGTGGATTCGAGCGATGCGTTCACGAAACATTATGCTGACGAACCGTACAGACGTTTCACTCAACATCTAAGAGAATGGTACATTCCCCCCCCCCCAAAAAAAAAACAAAAAAAACATGGATTCTGGATTGAATGGGAATTCTCACAAATTATAAACGCCGGGTGAGAACCATAAGGTTCTATCTTCCAGTGGAAGATAGAACCATATGGTTCCCACGCGAAGTAGAATCTAGGAGAACCGGAGCAATCCAGTGATGCTGCCACCAAACAATACGTAGACTCAACAGAATGAAAGATCGATACTTTGAATGAGAGAAATGGACTGAAAACCGTCCTGAATACCGGATTGTATAAGATCATCAATCTGGCACAAATTAGCGACGAGGATACCGAATCGACCGCAGTCAATAAAGGCTATGTGGATTCTGCTCTAACCAAATCTCAAAGAGCATGTGAACGATCACTATCTCAACAAACAATCGGATCCCGGCATCAACATGAACAATAACAAACTATTCGGTCTCGAGTACAATCCGGAATACGACTCGAGCGCAGTCAGCAGAAAACATGTGGATAATGACACAAATACGTAAAAAAACTGACGATGTGATGGAAGGCGAATCTGGACATGGGTGGTAATCAAATCACGAATCTACCCGATCCCGAGTTGTTGACAGACGCCTGCACTAATATGACAATACGCAAGGCGTAAGAAGGAACCCCAAAGTATCCAACACATTGAAATATTTCATTCCGCAGCCATTACTCCAAAAACATTTTGGTTTATTCAGTCGAATTCCTGCAATTGTTTAATTTCAGCCAAACATGAATACGTTTCACAGTACTAAATATTTTTCCCATAGGCGACCATTATAACGTTCAGGTCGCATCATTTTAAATTTAGCATTCAAATATTTTTTGTCAAGTATAGCCCTTCAGACAACCTTTTTCCTGATTTTTAAACAGGGGTCATGCAACAAATAAAAGAAAAACTAACAGAAAGGGAAGTGCTGGTCACATGTTCATATTTCTCAGGGAATTCCCAAACAAAACACACCAATAGTCAAACAAATTTTTAGGTTCTAAAAGTCCTCAAATCATCCTCTTTATTCATCTGGAACATTCAACAGTGATGCAAAATGTCAGTAGACTTCTTCAAATGTTTATTGAAACAATATATTTTCCCAAGACTGCTTAGTTTTGGGAATTACATAATTTCCGAGCGCAACTTTTCGAGGCAGGTAAATCTAATTAAAATATTTACAACAGTTATACCTATGAGCAAACCCAACCCTACCAAAGATACATTTACCTCTTTCATGTGATGAAAGAGTCATTTCTGCAATAGAATTCAACTTTTGGCTTCTGTCTAGTCCAAAGCATGGGAAATTTGTTCTTTTGAAGAGAACTGTCCAATCTGTGTCAAATAGGCTTAAAAACGGTTATTGCCTCCGACAGAATTTCTACTCTGTTACCTAATAAGTTGGGAGGGATAAGAGTTCACAGCTTTCTTTGAAACTACCCAAATCCCAAAATAAAACTAAAATCTGCATCAGCACACAAAACCTTTTCACAAAATCTGTTTTAATTAATCATACATCAAGATAAATAGGGCCCCACCACCATGAAACAATATGTCAATTTTCTTTCAAAATTGGGGTTGTGCAGCGCTTATAGTTCCTCTAAATTTGGGAGAATTAATTTGGATTCTTGCGGAAATCTTTCCAAGAATTCAGACCTGCTATGGGCCAGGATCCTATTAGGTCAGTATGATTCAACCCCTGTTGCATACTGATAATACATGTTAACCCTTTACCCAATACAGCTTTTTAATTTTTACAACACCAACTACTGATTTTTACCCCCCCCCCCCCCAGGGGCCTTAATCGCTCACCTGTCAAGGTGGTTCAGAGAAGTATTTTGGGTCAGATTCAGTTAGTCAAGGTTCATGGACACTACATAGGAATAATGTTATGAAATTATTCATAATTTTAGTGTCCATGTCAGATGATTATTAGCATAGGTCTTCCTGATTGCTTCCAATTCTGACAGCTGTAGACAAGTACTGCCAAACTTCCAAGGGTTGTTGTGTCACTGCACTTTGAAAGGCAAATTTTATGGAAAAGCTCTAAGGAATGGATTTGAACATTTATGAACAACCTCGAACCTAACTCACCCCTGCCCAAATATTAAGCCACCGAACTGAAATGAACAAACTCAAATCTGCTGCTCCCCCCACCCCCTTCCTGCGATACCAAACATGAAAGGGTTCTGACTGGCAGGAACCAAACTGGAACAAATTTACATCTGACCTCCCCAGAGATGTTGTACACCAAATAGTAAAGCAGTAAACTAGTGGGTCTGAAGAAAAAGATTTTTAAAGAAATTTTCTCATGTTGCTTTGAGTTAATTTGCACTCCCATAATGAGCCCAAATATTAACCCATAGATTTGGCTTGAACAAACATGAATCTGACGCCATTAGAGATGCTGTAAGCCAAATACGAAAGGATTCTGACCGGTGGATCTGAAAAAATAGAGTTTTAAAGAAATTTCCTCATACTGCACTAAGTTAAACTTTGGGCTTCAATAGATAGACCAAATATTAACCCCGAGACCCGATTCAAACAAACTTCAATCTACCCCCCCTCCCCACCCCCACTAGAAATGTTGCATTCCAAATATGAAAGCATTCTGACTGGTGGATCTGAAGGAGGTTTTCAAAGAAATTTCCTCATGTTGCACTGTTGATATTTGGGTGCCCAAAGGGAGCCCAAATATTAACTCAGGGACTTCATTTGAACAAACCTGAACCTATCCCCCCCCCCCACACACACCCCTAGAGATGCTGTATACCAAGTACCAAAAGATTCTTATACATGGTTCTGGAGAAGATTTTTTTTCAATTTTGGAAAACAATTTATGCATGCTATCAGAGAAATGCTTGGGGCCCCCTCTGGGTGTGGCAACGTTATTTGAACAAACTGGAATTCATATATGATAAGGAACATGAATATCAAATTTGGTTCAATTCAGCTCAGTTGTTTATGAGGAGAGGTTGATAATGTAAAGTTCACACCAGACAGGATGGACTGATGGTCGACAGACAGAAAGTCATCATTTAAGCGCCCCCCGACTTACAGTCAGGTGAGCTACAATAAACAATATTCATCAAGCGTAATAATTATGGATGTTACTGGAACCGGCAGATGAGAGCAGGTTCCAATGACAGCCATATTTGTACAAATTTTATTGCCAGTGTCACAATATTTCAGGTCATGTTACTGTTGTATTGGTTAATTTCCTGCCTTTCTGTTAGGTAAAGGGTTAAACTGACTCAGTTCTTTTCATGTGAATCCTAGCAGCAATTTACGAGAAGCTACATGGTTTCTCACTGGTTTTGTTGCACGGATCTCTACGGAAATCGATTCTCAGATTCTTATAAGCCCTGGCTGAGGCTATATAATCCACCAATATCAATAGAAAGTGCCATTTTATCTCAACAAATGATGTCAAATATTCTTTTACCTAGTGATGGGGTACATTATAGCCCTGGATGTACCCCCCCCCAAGCTCTCAGTATGCATTTTTTCCTAAAACAAGAGGCCTCAGGGGGCCTAGGGTACCCACCTGACATGGTAGCCTAAATATCAACCCAGAGAATTGATTTCAACAAGTTGCATCTACTCCTCCTAAGAAAAGAAAGCTTATACCAAATATCCAAAGATTCTGACAAGTGGATCTAAAAAAAAATGATTTTTAAAGAATACTAGAAAGTGTTTTAGCACACTAAAACATATGTCTCCCCTTCCTTTTGAGGCCAGAGGTCAAGGTCACATGCAGTTCATCAAGGTAGCGGACATGCGGTTTCATGGTGACACATCCACATATCAAAAAAAAACAAAACATTCTGGTCTGGACAATTACTCACTATTTAAAGCACATAAATTTGACCTTGAGGTCAAGGTCATGATGGCATGTGGTTTCACTGTGATACATCCACATGTCAATCATCTAAGTCCTAGGTAAAAAAACAAAAAAGTTCTGATTTGGACAATTATTCTCTATTTGAAGTACATAAATTTGACCTTGATGTCAGAGGTCAAGTCACATGCAGTTCATCAAGGTAGCGGACATGCAGTTTCATGATGACACATCCACATGTCCAAAAATAAAAAATCTGGTCTGGACAATTACTCCCTATTTAAAGTACATAAATTTGACCTTGAGGTCAAGGTCACATGAAGTTCATGATTACATGTGATATGCGGTCTAATTGCGATACATCCACATGTCAAATATCTAAGTCCTAGGTCGAAAAAACAAAAAAGTTCTGGTCTGGATAATTATTCCCTATTTGAAGTACATAAATTTGACCTTAAGGTCAGAGGACAAGGTCACATGAAGGTCATCAAGGTTGACGACATGCGGTCTCATGGTGACACATCCAAATGTCAAATAACCAAGTCCAAGGTCAAAAAACAAAAAAAATTCTGGTCTGGACAATTACTCCCTATTTGAAGTACATAAATTTGACCTTGAGGTCAAGGTCACATGAAGGTCACGACATGCGGTCTCATGGTGACACATCCACAAGTCAAATAACCAAGTCCTAGGTCAAAAAACAAAAAAATTCTGGTCTGGACAATTACCCCCTATTTGAAGTACATAAATTTGACCTTGAGGTCAAGGTCACATGAAGGTCACAATGGTATGCGACACACCGGCTCATGGTGATACATCCACGTGCCAAATATCTAAGGCCTGGCTCAAAAGACAAACAAGTTTTGGTCCGGACAAAGTTTCCTTGAAAAAAGCTCAAATCTGACCGTCAGATCAAAGGTCAAGGTCACATGAAGGTCACAATGGTACGCTACACACCGGCTCATGGCGATACATCCACATGCCAAATATCTAAAGCCTGACTTGAAATATAAAAAAGTTCTGGTCCAGACAGTTTACCTTAAAAAAGAGCATAAATCTGACCTTCAAGTCAAAGGTCAAGGTCACATGAAGGTCACTATGGTACACTGCACACCAGTTCATGGTGATACATCCACATGCCAAGTATCTAAGGTGTAGGTCGAAAGACAAAAAAGTTATGGCCCGGACAATGTTTGTGTGATGTTTCCCTTAAAAAAACACATAAATCTGACCTTCAGGTCAAAGGTCAAGGTCACATGAAGGTCATTATGGCACACTGCACACCGGCTCATGGTGATACATCCACATGCCAAGTATCTAAGGTGTAGGTCAAAAGACAAAAAGTTATGGCCCAGACAAAGTTTGTATGAGAAGAAGAAGAAAAAGGAGAAGAAGAAGAATATGCACTAAAACAATATGTCTCCCTTCTGGGAAGGGGAGACATAATTCCTCATATTGAACTGAGTTATAATTCGGACTCCCACAGGGAGCCCATATATGAACCCAGGGACTTGGCTTTAACAAACTTGAATCTCACCCCCTAAGGATGTCTCACACCAAATATCAAAACATTCCAACTGCTGGATCTGAAGAAGAAGATTTTTAAAGAAAATTCCTCATTTTGAACTAAGTTACAATTCAAGCTCCCACAGTGAGCCCAAATTTGGACATAGGGACATGGCTTGAACAAACTTGAATCTCACCCCCCTAAGAATGCTGCATACCAAATATTAAAACATTCTGACTGCTGGATCTGAAGAAGAAGATTTTTGAAGAAAATTCCTCATTTTGAACTAAGTTATCATTCGGGCTCCCACAGTGAGCCCAAATATGGACCTAGGGACATAGCTTGAACAAACTTCAATCTCACCCCCCTAAGGATGCTGCATACCAAATACCGAAACATCCCGACTGCTGGATCTGAAGAAGATTTTTAAAGAAAATTCCTCATTTTGAACTAAGTTATAATTCAAGTTACCACCGTGAGCCCAAATATGAACCCAGGGACTTGGCTTGAACAACTTGAATCTCCCCCCCCCCCCCCAAGCATGCTGCATACCCAATATCAAAAGATTCTGCTGCTGGATCTTGAGAAGATGATTTTCAAAGAAATTTGCCTGAAATGCACCAAGTTCAAATTTGGGCTCCTATACTGAGCCCAAATATGAACCCAGGGGATTGATTTGAACAAACGTGAATCAGATCCACCCCACAATGTTGCATATCAAATATGAAAAGATTCTGCCTGCTGGATCTGGAGAAGAAATTTTTTTAAGAAATTTGCCTGAAATGCACTAAGTTCGAATTCGGGCTTCTATAGTGAGCCCAAATATGAATCCAGGGGGCCGTTTGAACAAACTTGAATCAGACCCACCCCACAATGTCACATACCAAATATCAAAAGATTCTGCCTGCTGGATCTGGAGAAGAAGATTTTTAAAGAAATTTGCCTGAAATGCACTAAGTTTGAATTCGGGCTCCTATACCGAGCCCAAATATAAACCCAGGGGGCGGCTTTGAACAAACTCAAATCAGATCCACCCTACAATGTTGCATACCAAATATCAAAAGATTCTGGCTGCTGGATCTAGAGAAGAAGATTTTTTAATGTTTTTCCCATTGCCTACAGTGTTAAAAAGTGTTTTCAATGTCCCGAAACTGTACCCTATGATAAAACCGATGGCAATTTTTTGGACCAATCCTTTCTGTTGGTCATAAGGAAGCTTCACACCAAATAAAAATTCTCAGTGCCATGCAGTTTTGGAGATATGGCATTTTACTTTTTTCTATTTTTAGCTCCTGCGGTTTCCAAGGGGCTACAGAAAAAGAAAATTTGGCATAAATTAGGTACTTATGACCCAATAAGCCCTCACATAACATTTGATTCAAATCAGCCTCTTGGTTCGGAAAATAGAAATTTTGGGTGGGGCCAAAAATTTTGCCCCTCTCATAACGCCAAATATAGCCCATCAAACTACGCTTAAAGAAATCCAAGTCTACACCTTAAAAGGAAGCTGCATTCCATATATCAAGTCTCTGATACTGCTGGTTGATGAGAAGAAGATTTTGGTGCCCCTTGGGGGCATGGCACCACCCAGGAGAAGGGGGCAACTTCATTTGAACAAATCTGAATTGGCATTAGGTAATAAACATTTACCCAACATTTGAATAATGTCAAGTTAATGCCGGACGGACGGACGGACGGCAGACAGAATGTGATCAGCTCAGGTGAGCTAAAAAACTTTATTAATTTATAAATAAATTGATGGTGACATGAATTTCCCATTATTTTTTATCACATTCTTGCTTCTGAACACATTTCACATTGTGTTTGATATTTTGCAATCTTTGTAAGAAAAAGCCTAAGTTTTCTCAGTTAAGGCACCTCGAGGCA
Organism: Pictodentalium vernedei; assembly: GCA_031216915.1. NCBI lineage: Eukaryota > Metazoa > Mollusca > Scaphopoda > Dentaliida > Dentaliidae > Pictodentalium > Pictodentalium vernedei. Next base: position 98,433,105 of record CM062296.1, read on the forward strand.
TAAAACTGATTTTTTCCAACAGAATGACCAGTACCTGCTACTGTGGTGTCTCATGACACTGTTAAAATTCCTAAAATCATCAAATATTGATTCATTAGTGCTGTGCTTGTGCTGCAAATATCCACAAGTGCACTTTCACTAATTTGGTTTTAATCCCCACAGGCACACATTCTGTCAAAAGGAGTGAAATTGTAGAAAATATGTTCACTAAGAGGACAAGTTACAGTACAGTCGCTGTGAACGGTTTGTAAATACACGCGTGGGCAGTGATGTCCACTCATGCGTTTACCAGTCAATAAAAATCATCATCTACAAAATTTTAATTGATGAAGCACCGGGTTGTACCTGGTGCTTCATTATTTAAATTTTTGATGATTATACCTATAGTTAGTGTTTGGCATCAAATATTATTGTATCCGTGGAAATATTGCCCATCCATGGAAAGTGAGCAGTACACTGCCACTGTACTGTATTTGTTTCAAGTATATAATATACTCTTTGATGTTTAAAATATTTGTGATAGGCTGGGTCCAAAGTACTCAGTACTCGTAGTACTCGAGTACCACTTTTTTGATAAAATACTCAATACTTGCCAGCCCAGATTTTTGTGTGTGGGTGTGTGTGTGTGTGTGTGTGTGTGGGGGGGGGGGGGGGATTGGAGGGTGAAAGATAGCTGCAAATTATTTAAAATGTTGACCCAGGCAAATGAAAAGCAAAGAAACATTTCATATGAAGGACAGACAGACAGACATGCAGTAACAAATTTGGGAAGCCTACATAAAAGTAGTGACTAACTTAAAATGAAAAATATAGATAGAAGAGCCAGGGCAATGTTGTCAAACAGAAAGCAAACAAGAGCCCCCGAGGGCCTGATGGCATTCACCTGACATGGTAGCCTAAATATCAACCCAGGGAATTTATTTGAACATTTAGTTGCATCTGCCCCTCATAAGAAAAGCTTATACAAAATATCCAAAGATCCTGACCGGTGGATCTCAAAAAAAAGGATTTTTAAAGAATATTCCTCATATTGAACTAAGTTATAATTCAGGCTCCCACAGAGAGCCCAAATATGAACCCAAGGACTTGGCTTGAACAAATTTGAATCTCACATCCCTAAGGATGCTTCTATATACCAATATCAAAAGATTCTGACTACTGAATTTTAAAGAATATTCCTCTTATTGAACTAAGTTGTAATTTGGACTCCCACAGGGAGCCCAAATATGAACCCGGGGACTTGGCTCGAACAAACTTGAATCTCAACCCTCTAAGGATGCAGCATCCCAAATATGAAAATATTCTGAAGAGTGGATCAGAAGAAGATTTTTAAAAAATATTCCTCATATTGCACTAATCTAATCATAGAGAGCCCAGATATGGACCCAGGGATTTGATTTCAACAAACATGTGAATAAATCTTCCAAAGATGTTATATGCAAAATATGAAAGCCTTTGGAGTAGTGGTATGGGAGAAGAAGATTCTTTAATGTTTTTCCCATTACTAAAATGATGATTCCGCATAAGTCCTGGAAAACTTCCCTATGATAAAACTGATGGCAATTTTTTTTTGACCACTCTTTTCGGCTGTTCGTAAGGAAGCGTCACACAAAATAATAATTCTCAGTGCCATGTAGTTTTGAAGATATGGGCATTTTAAATTTTATATTTAGATTTTAGATCCTGCAGTTCCCACAGGGCCACAGGAAAATGTTTTGGCATAAATTAGGTACTTACATGTACGACCTAATAAGCCCATCATATCAAATTTGCTTCAAATCAGCCTCTCAATTTGGAAAATAGAAATTTTGGTACAATTCGGGCTCCTACAGGAAGCCCAAATATGAATCCAGGGACTTGGCTTTAACAAACTTATATCTCACCTCCCTAAGGATACTGTATATATCAAAACATTCTGACTGCTGAATGTGAAGAATACTTTTGAAGAATATTCCTCATTTTGAACTAAGTTATAATTCAGGCTCCCACAGTGAGCCCAAATATGAACCCAGGGATGTGGCGTAAACAAACTTGAATTCCCCCCCCCCCCACCTCTCCCCCTGTAAGGATGCTGCACACCAAACATCAAAACATTCCGACTGCTGGATCTGAAAAAGGCTGTTAAAGAAAATTCCTCATTTTGAACTAAGTTATAATTCAGGCTCCCACAGTGAGCCAGGGTTTTACAAATATATTTTTTGTGGGATCCATTTCCATCATGTGTCTTAATCACATGAATTATGCTTATTTATCTTCAAATACATAGATTGTTAGATTGTTGAACCACCACATCAAAGGATATTGCAGTAATCATATTTATAGAAATTAATTAGATCTGATACGGTTAACCGATTTATCGACTAACCAATGATCAATATCTTGATTGATAAAAAAGAGTAATTGATCGGTTAACCGTTACTTTTGAAGTACGGTACTATATGGCAGGGTATTTGATGGCTGGATTCACATCACAAAATGCTATACAAAAATGACCAATTGCTAACCATTTTTCTTTCATATTGGGTAAGCTTATATTCACTATTTATCATCACTTTTTGAAACCAAGATGGAAACTGCTAATCAAATTTTTAAAAACAAAAAATACCCTGTATGGATTAACTGTGGAACAAACTTGCTCCAAAACAGGCATTGTCACACTGGCTCACATCAATTGCATGAGACAGAGAAATGCATGCCAGTTATGTGCCAAAATACTTGTTCACTTGCATAATCATTATACTGTATCAGTAGCTGAAAACGGTCATTCTCAACTCTTCATCAAATGCAGGTAGCAGATGATACTTGCACAAGAAATTCTTGAATTACTAAAGATTTTCAATGTTTGTCTTAAAAACATAGCTTATGACCCCCCGACCCCCCCCTTTATTGGAACAAGCTCAATGAGCTTGTTCCAATGAGGGGTCATAAGCTATGTTTTGAGACAAAAATTGAAAATATAATAAAATTTGAATGGACATGTTTGTATATGGCGCTGCCCGGTTTTGTCCATTATGCTGAGTAAAGTTTTAATTATATAAATGGTCAACGGTACAGCAATTATTCAGCTACCTATTGGGGCAAGTGATTAATCGGTTAACCAAGGTTAACCCATGCGATTAATCAATCACGAAAACCCTTTAATCCTTTCAGCTCTAAAATTAATTTAATTTTATTAAATTTTATCTGATGAAAAAATGCTTATATTTTGGGGGGAATGGTAAATATGGATCTTCTTAACGAGCATTTGCAAGAACATCACAGAAATGAAATCACCGTTCTCGCAATTTGCGAAACCCTGGTGAGCCAAAATATAGGCTTGGCTTGAAGAAACTTAAATCTCACCCGCCTAATGATGGTGCATAGCAAATATCGAAAGATTCTGATTGGTGGGTCTGAAGAAATAGATTTTTAAAGAATATTCCTCATACTGCACTAATTTCAACATCTGGGCTCCCATAGAGAGGCCAAATATGGACCCAGGGATTTGATTTCAATAAACGTGTAAACAAATCTTCCAAAGATGGTATATGTGAAATCTGAAAGGTTTTGGAGGAGTGAATTGGGTGAAGAAGAGTCTTAAATGCTTTCTTCATTACCCACAGTGTTACAGAACACTGACTAAGCATTTTTTCAAAGTCCCGAAAAAGTAGCCCATCATAGACCTGACAGAAATGTGCTTAGACCATTCCATTCTGTTGGTCCCAAGGAAGCTTCACACCAAATAAGAATTCTCAGTGCCATGTAGTTTTGGAGATATGTGCGGTTTGAATTTTGTTCTATTTTTAGCTTCTGCGGTTCCCATGGGGGGATGGGAAAATATTTTGGGGCATAAATTAATTACTGATGATCAAATAAAACCAAAAATTAAATTTGGTTCAAATCAGCCTCTTGGTTCAAAAAACAGAAATTTTGGGCAGGGCGAAAATACTTGCCCTCCAATAATGAAGGCAAATAAAGACCCACAAACTTCTCTTGAACAAAACTGAGTCTACACCTCAAAAGGAAGCAGCACACCACATATCAAATCTCTGCTACTCCTGCTTCACAAGAAGATTTTTTTAAGATTTAGGCAAAATCTTTGGGCATGGCCCTACTGAGGGGCAGGGCAACTTGATTTAAGCAAAATTAAAACAAGCATCTCAAATTTCACTTAAATGATTAATCAGTTCAGCAGTTTTGGAGGAGAAGACGCAAACATCATGTTCACCGACGATGGACGACAGACAGAGAGTGATCACTACAACTCACCCTGACTGAAAGTCAGGTGAGCTAAAAACTCAGTGGACCATGAGTGCTGCAGTTGGGTGAGACACTTGGTTCAAGGAGAGAAGAAACTTGTAGCTGCTGGCTTTCGAAAGTGTTGTTAAAACCCAATAAATAGATAAATAAACAAGAGGCCCCACAGGGCCTGAAGCGCTCACCTTGAACAGAACACGATATAAACAGAGTCCAAGAATGAGTCTACATTAAGCAAGCCATCTCCATAGGATACACTGCAAATCTTTGAGCCCCAAAGGAGTTACAAAAACAGTCCAAGCATCATGCCTTTTCTTTAGTTGATCATGATGTAAAATGTGGAGCTCCCCTCTCAAGCCCCTTGATACAACCTATGTAGATTACTCTTCACCTCTTGAGGGTACTGAATAAAAAATGTCTGATTCTTCAGCTACTTGGCCAATTCCAGCTCCCATAGGGAGCTCAAATATCAACCCAGGCACTCGATTTGAACAAAGTTGAATCTGATCTCCTTAGAGATGCTGTATACCAAATATGAAAGCATTCTGACTGGTGGACCTGAAGAACAAAATTTTAAAGAAATTTCCTCGTATTGCACTAAGTTAAAATTTGGGCTACCATAGCGAGCCCAAACTTCAACCTACAGACCCGATTTGAACAAACTTGAATCTCACCCCCACCCACCCCCTCCCCCCTTAGAGGTGTTGTACACCAAATACGAAAGCATTCTGTCTGGTGGATCTGAAGAAGGAGATTTTTAAAAAAAAACTTCCCCATACAGCCCTAAGTTAAAATTTGGGCTACCAAAGGAAGCCCAAATATTAACATAGGGACTTGGTTTGAACAATCTTGAATCTGACCATCATAACAATGAGGGTACCAAACATTAAAAAATTCTGACTCATGGTTTTGAAGAAGATTTTTAAAGAAAATTCCCCATAAAATTTGGGCTCCTGCATTGACTCCAAATATGAACGAATGGGCTTCATTTTAACAAACTTGTATCTGACCCCTCTATGGATGCGGTAGACCAAATATCAAAAGATTCTGAACATTGGTTCTTAAGAAAAGATTTTCTAAAATGTTTGCAAAAATGCTGCGCCAACATTATTCTGATGCCCTCTGCAGAACTCTCTAACAACAACAGAGGGCATTTTTTTTACCATTCAATTCTACTGGTCCTAAGGATGCTTCATACCACATAACAGTTCTCTGTTCCAAGTGGTTTGGGAAACATGGGAGTTTGAAAACATTTCTATTTTTTGCTCCTGGGGTTCCCATGGGGATGCAGGGTTTTTTGCATGAGGCAAGTACTTATGACCCAATATTACCACATACTGAATTTCATTCAAATCGGACCATCGGTTCGGAAAATAGAAATTTTGGGTGGTACCAAAAATCTAACCACTGCCATTACAAAGCCAAATATTGCTTCACAAAGCATGTTTGAACACACGTGATTCTACACCTCAAAAGGTAGTTCCATAAGGAATATCAAGTCACTGTACCCACTGGTTCATAAGATTTCAAAAATATTTTGGGAGCATTTTACCCCACCCCCTCCCTATGGGGCTGGGTATGTTGAGTTAAACAAAAATGTAATACCCCTTTGGTACCATTACTCACACAAACTTTAACTTGAATTGACCAAAACATGGTGTTGATGGATGACAGATGGATGGACAATGGACGGAGAGTGATTAGATAAGCCCTGCTTGACTTTGTCGAAGTGAGCTAAAAAAAAAAAAAATTAAATGGGTCGTGTCCGATATTTTACCCATATTATTAAAATTGATAAATTTGTCCCTATACATGTAGCATTGCAAAGCCTTCTTGCACTCAAGCGATGGAATACACTGCCACCCATGCTATTCTGTAGATTATGAGGCCTAAAATAAACCAAGAACATGAACTTATGCATGAATATTATTACAATGAATAATACACTGTCTAACACAAAGGAATACCACACAATCCAGTGTAGACTGATTTCAAAAAGTCCTCCGTAGTGGAAGGGCAATTTTAACAAACATACAGGCCCAAATAAGCTTCATACACAGTGTAAAAATTCCACAAAATTAATAAACATTCATATATGTTTAATAGGAATTAGGAGTATTGTAATTAAAAGTCAATGCTGTGGTTGTTTATAAACTTTTTTTACTTTGTTATCAGGTGTTGAAAAATATGAATATTTGTAAACACACCCACCCATTTAGATTAGTCCCTGTTCATAGCAGTGACACAGACATTCAGTACAGTTGCTGGTCATAAGCCTTGCATGGGCAGTGCATGATGTCCATGCATGTTTTTTCCAGGTAATAGAAAATCATCATCAATAAAATTTTAATTAATGAAGCACCGAATTGTATCCTGTGGTTCATTAATTAAATTTTTGATGATTATTGCTGTGAACAATGTTTGAAAAGTAATATCATTGCTCCGCAGAAATATTGCCCACCCACGGAAAGTGACCAGTCCACGGTAGCACAGTGTCAAGGTAATTGTGTTTTACTGTCTTGAATTTCAATTTTTTTATTTTTTTTTTTTGGGGGGGGGGGAGGGGGGTGCACCAGACCCCTCCACTGATGAGAGGGTCACACACCCTCTTGTCCTTACCCCTATCTCACTGCTATGTGGCTCAGGTGATTCTGTGCATCATATTCTTTATGACTCCCACTAGATACATGTATTACTCTTGCCCCTACATGTAACTTAGATATCCTGGCTAAGCACCAGTATAATGGTAAACTAACATCATATTGTGTGCTTATGTACAGTAGCTAACATATTGGAATAGTATAATGAGCTTTTCAGAAACTTGATCAAGTATTGATGACAAACAACAATTTTCATTACCAGTACCTGGTGCCAGTAATGAAATAAGATGTGCAAATATCACCCTGCGTTTTTTCAGCTATTAACTAACATAAAATTGTGCGCTTCATGAAAATTATTTCGTTACTACCTGTTAAAAATTACCGTTTTTTGTTTTGCTCATTTAGAAAAAGAAATCACTCCTTTTCTGGCGGGCATACAAAACACCGAGGCAAACCGAGGGATACCAAGGTGAATGAAAACAGGAGAGAAACGGGTATGAGGTGGTGTGTTCTTTTTATTATTTATTTATTGGTGTTTAAGGTCACATTTATCTGCACAACAGCTTATTGTGACCATGTCAGTTTTATGGATGGAGGAAACTAGAGTACCCCAGGAGAACCACTGAGCAATGACAAGTAACTGTGAGCTCCCCAACATACTACACAAGCTGGGTTAGCCTTGTTCGAAGACAGGTGCACCAAGAACATGCAGTATGCCTTAGTACACAGCATACCTTGCCCCCACATGGGTAGTGGGGGGGGGGGGTGAAGTGTCTTGCCCAAGAACACAAAGTTGTTGCCGAAGGTGGGATTCGAACCGAGGATCTCTCGGCTTGCAGTCTGCACCTCTACCTACTGAGCTAATGCACCCCTGATGGTGTATTCTGATTATGTAAATAGATTTAAGCAGTACTAGTATGTGATTGGTTTTAATGCCATACTTGAGAATTATGGGCGCTGAAGTAATAAGAGTGTGCTGAGAAATCTTCCCTTTGGTATTTAGTAGGTAGCTTGGTAATGGTAAAGTGACTTCACCCCAGTAAGCAAAAGTGTGAAAGCAGGCAGCCATCTTTAATATCGGACCGCACCCCAAAACACTTGTTCTCATCCCAAGGTGATAACAAAGGTACCCAAGAAGTTTCATGAAGATCGGTTCATAAATACAGCCTCCAGCCTTAGCGTATTAACATGTGCACGTACAGTGTATAAGTAGCACTGAATAAATCAAAGGTCATCTAATTTGCATAATTTCTGCAAGAGAAAAAAACCCTGTATTATACAGTATTTTTTGTGATGTATGCCATGTTACTAAACACTCATACAAAAATTTATTCAAATCAGAACTTTCATACAGAAGTTCTGTACAAAAAACTGATTGCACTAATTTTGGTACAAAATGGCTGCTAGTGGCCATCTTGAATTTCGAACTGTACCCAAAAACACTCGCTCTCATCCCACGGTGATAACAAAGGTACAGTTAAAATTAGAAGTCCTGTCATGAGATGCGCACAAATAGCATGTTGAATTGCGCGTTAATGTACGCGTTGTGACCCAAGTAAAGCTATCAAATTCTGTACATATGGCCTGTGCACAAGCAATGTTTCAGCCAATGGACCTTCAGGTAATCCGGAGGTCCATTGGCAGAAACATTGCATGTGTTTCCTATGAGTAACCAAGAGAACCTGCCGTGCTTTGGATGCCATTCGATATTGCAATTGCGCGCAATTCCAACGCGCAATTAAGCCTAGATAAGCACACTATTCATGACAGGACTTCTAGTTTTAACTGTACCCAAGATGTTTCGTAAGGATCGGTTCATAAATATGGCCTCTAGCCTGAGCCATATAGAAGTTGTGTACAAAAAACTGATTGTATCTAATTTTGGTACAAAATGGCCACTGGCAGCCATCTTGAATTTTGGATCGCACCCCAAAACACTCATTCTCGTCCCTAGGTGATTACAAAGGTACCCAAGAAGCTTGGTGAAGATCGGATCATAAATACAGCCCCTAGCCCGAGCCGTATTGACATGTGTACTTACTGTGTATAAGTAGCACTGAATAAATCAAAGTTCGTCTAATTTGCATAATTTCTGAACAAGAAAAAAACCTGTATTTTATGTGATGTATTCCATGTTACTAAACAATCATACACAAATTTATTCAAATCAGAACTTTCATACAGAAGGTCTGTACAAAAAACTGATTGCAGTAATGTCAGTACAAAATAGCTACCGGCGGCCATCTAGAATTTTGGACTCCTCCCCAAAAACACTCATTCTAACCCCATGGTGATAACAAAGGTACCCAAGAAATTTTGTAAAGATTGGTTCATAAATACAACCTCTAGCCCAAGTTGTATAGAAGTTCTGTACAAAAAACTGATTGTACCTAATTTCGGTACAAAATGGCCACTGGTAGCCATATTGAATTTTGGACCGCACCCAAAAACACTCATTCTCATCCCAAGGTGATAACAAAGGTACCCAAGAAGTTTCATGAAGATCAGTTCATAAATACAGCCTAGCTCGAGCCGTATTGGCATGTGCCCTTACTGGGTATACATGTAAGTAGCACTGAATAAATTAAAGTTCATCTAATTTGCATAATTTCAGCCCGAGAAAAAAAACTGTATTATATGTGATGTAATCCATGTTACTAAACATTCATACAAAAATTTATTCAAATCAGAACTTTCATACAAAAGTTCTGTACAAAAAACTGATTGCACTAATTTCTGTACAAAATGGGCACTGGAGGCCATCTTGCATTTTGGACTGCACCCAAAAACACTCGTTCTCGTCCCACGGTGATAACAAAGGTACCCAAGAAGTTTCGTAAAGATCGGTTCATAAATACAGCCTCTAGCCCGAGTCGTATTGAATTGTTGTTCCCAAACAGACGGACAACGGGCTATGACATAACCTTAAATATGACTTTGTCAAAGCTAAGCTAAAAATGGGGAGTATCCAGAGTATCACAAAACAAAAACCTATTTGTAAAGGACTCCCCCTTTCAAGGACAATGGGACAGCGTTGGCATTCACCACCATGCTGCCTTGAGGCTTCATTTTGAATACCTGTGTTTGTTGTTCTTATGAAATATTATTTTATTATTATCAGTTATGGTACAAATATGGTACCGATAGCACACTTTCAGGATCCGCTGATGTCTGATGGCGACTGTGTGTCAGTGTGTGAGGTGCACACATACTTTTGGTGTTCTGTACACCACATCCTTCATTTTGCTATATAATTTGTGTAAATTTATTTGGAATTTATAGAATTTCAGACTTGGAAATTTCACAGTATTGTTTTTGCCTTTGTTATGGTGCTTTATAAGTAATGAAAAAAGGGGTTCATGAAGATTCAGTCACAGGAAGATTCATCCCTCATACTTTTTCTGAGAATATTCGGTCTCAGTCGTGGTTGAATGTCATCACCTCTGAGGTCAATTCCTCACAGAATTTTTTTTTTTAAATATTCAATGCATTTATTCTATTGTTTTATGTTAAGGATTTATGATTACTAATTATGACAAAATTACAAGTGCGATATGAAACAAACCTTAATGAAGCTGGAACAAAAAAACCTTCCCAAAACAAGCCGAGAGGTTCTCAGCTCGAATCCCAATTGCGGCAACTGACATAAGGCGTACTGCACATCGATGGTGCACTTGTCTTCAACCCTTGCTAACCCTGCTTACTTGGAGTTACAATGTTGAGAAGCTGACAGTTGCTTGTCATTGTTGCTCGGTAGTTCTCTCCGGGTGCTCTGGCTGGATTCCTCCCCCAGTAAAACTGTTGGGTGGCCCTGGCTGTAAAAATTGTTGATAAACCCAATAAATAAAGAAATCAAATTTGCTGAATCCAAGACCTTTGAATTATGGTTTTGACTGGGGTGTGTGTGTGGGGGTGGGGGGGGGGGGGGGGGGGTCATACAGTGGTGCCCACTTAATTGGATATATCTTAACTGTATATCCCTGTTAATAGAATATAATTTCCCAACACAAAACCATTTACCTCCAGTACAAATTTGACCTGGTAATTGAATATAGGTTATAAAGTAATCTCCTGTTAATTGAATAAAAAATTTTATAACATGTTGAGAATGTTAAAATCTTATAACATGTTGAGAAATTGCCCTGACTCTTCCCAGTTTTCCTTTGGTTATAGACCAATTTGGCCTCAGTACATTCAATACAGTCATTTAATCTATTACATCTTGTTTGACAGAGCTCATGGAGCTCTGTCAAACAAAATATAATAGAATAAATGCTAAGTTTATCTCTGGAATACAGGAAAGTGACACAATCCCTGTTAATTGAATACTCCTGCTAATTGAATAATGTTTTTGGCAAAGTGGCTCTTCAATTAACAGGGTTCCACTGTACAGCAAAAACAAATATCACAAACTAATAATGAAACTATGTACTTGTGAAATTTTCATGTGGTCATTCTACAACATGTTTTAGCTGGTACTATACAGTTTTGAAGGTTAAAGGGCTCAGTAGTTAGAGGTGAAGGCTGCAAGCCAAAGGGTCCTCTATCAAATCCCACCTGTGGCAACCACTTTGTTTCCTTGGGCAAGACACTTCATTCCCATTGCCCACGTAGTGCCATTGCATACCAAGGCATACTGCATGTCAGTCGTACACTTGTCTTCAACCAATGCTAACCCAGCGTGTGTGCTGTTTGTACGTTAGATGTTTGTAATTGCTCGGTGGTTCTCTCTGGCTTTTCCCACCTGTAAAACTGTCCGACATGAAGTGACCCTGGCTATCGAAGTGTCATTAAACCCCAATAAAAAATCAATAAGAATCATGTGTCCCTATTCTGGAGAACAGTTTGGGGCAACTTGCCAAAGGATGGTTTGGGTTAGATTAGTATCCAGTTTGGGTCAAATTGCTGGAGGACAGTTTGGATGCAATTCTCACAAATTCCAGTTTGGATGTAATTCTCACAAATTCCAGTCACTTTGGCCCCAAGTCATTTCGGCCCCAGTCATTACGGCCTCAGGTCAATTCAGCCCCAATATACCAGGTCATTTCGGCCTCTTTAAATATTTTCAAATATTGTTTGAATTTTAACATTTTTCTATTTATTTTTTTTTCAACATTTATATCTCTCAATTAGATTTTCAGGAATACATGATATATGTCTAGTAGATTTTCTTTCATGATGAATAAATAAAAGAAAAGTTTCAGCACGTCGAAGGTGCACATGGACTATGTGGGATTTGAAATCCCTTGCGACCTGAATAATTTTATTTGCTTATGAATCTACGAGAGTCGGAAGCGAGGGTCAGTAATGTTATCTGGTTTGAGTGTATGCCTTGGAAGTGGGGTACTGGGGTCAGACCCCCGTGGACATCGAACTGGAAGGGGACTAGGAATTGCGCATAACTACAAGGATTCTGCTCTGTGTTTTAGAAAATGTGGACATATTTATGGTAGTATCGAAATCGCACTTTGGTGGTTGTTTCAGAAAAAAGAAAAGAAAAAGAAACCCTGTGAACCTCAAACTGGAAGGTGACTAGGAATTGTGCATAACAATATGAATAAATGACTGCATATTCCGGTACTTTACAAAATTTCAAAGTAAAATAATTTCTCTTACTTATACAGATAGCATCTTAAATGTATGTAAAATTGAACACATGGATAATTTTTAATGTCATGTATAACTTTTATGTACACTGTGTAAATACAAATAAGTGAACATTACTTAATAAAGGTAATTACCCATTATTTCTAAACATGAACTATGCACTGATCTTTATAGATCTCTACACTTAAAATGGTGCCGAAATGACCAAGGGACCGAAGTGACTAGGACAGAGATGACTTTGAGGTCCAATTGACCAGAGGACGAAATGACTTGGAGCCGAAGTGATTGGATACCATTCTAACAGATGAATGACGTTAATTATTACAGAACACATTGAATGTGAATTTACTGCAGAGATAATAGATAGATAGATAGATATTTATTTCAACAGTATAAACAGAAACATTACAAGTATGATTCAAAGTTGTACAAACATCACTTATCTGTTTACACCGTAGGGAGATTACATAACCAGATTGATTGTCTACCTGTAATCCCCCCAAATATACAATTCTACATCCAGCATCGCATGGTGTTTACAACTTGTATTGGTATTACCAATTAAGCCCCAGAGTAGAGTTCACAACTTGGTGACCGAATCATATTTTCCCAATGTGACGAGGGTACCAGAACGAAGTTATGCTTGACGATATATTATATTAATATTTTTTCAATAAATATCGAACAATCTATTAATATATTTTTTAAGAATTATTTTCAGGAGTTAAAACGAATATCGTAGCGTATCTAAAATATCCTAACAGATGTGTACTGCTTTTCTTTTGGATGATTCTTCCCTGGGCCTAGTTCTCCCCAGGCTCAAGATTCCCCCAGTTCCCGAAAAAAGATGACATGCCATTTTCAATGGCGGTAAATATCCAAAAGGGTTATTATTTTCCATTTTTTAGTTTTTGAAACTACGAAGCACTGTTCAGAAATACAGATGCACCAAAAAGTAACACATTATTACTTTGTTTTGGTTTCTAATGGGACTGAAAGCAACCTGTCAGTATCACTTTTTCGAATTACACCCATTTAGTCTGCTAGCCAAATCGTCTGCTGCAAGTTTACCCAAGTCGTCCTCTACAATTATACCCAACACGTCCGAAACCCGTTTGCTGGGGAAAGTATTCAAGTATTGTATTTTGAATCATTTTTTATTTATATAATAATTTTAATTGTATAATTTATTGTATATTACCTATTGTAATATATCTTAATGTACCTCCATTGTAATATATCTTAATGTACCTCCTTGCATTAAATTTCATATACGTGTATGAAATTCTGAACACAGAAATGTCAGAACAAAATAAACTACCCAACCATCTAATAAATTTTAATTACACTTTATTCAATGGATTACCTATAATAATTATATTATAACAGTAAAAGTTCTTAAAGTACATGTACGTTATATTAAGTTCCATAACATAATCTTATAATTTTGCAATTTTTCATTGAAGAGCTCCACCGGCACCTTACAGTGAATAATTGCAAAATTGTTAGCAGAAGTATTATAAGAAGTAATTATATTAAGAAATGCAAAAAAATTTGTTATATTAGGTTCTGCAACATAATCTTATAATTTTGCAATTATTCATCGAGGCGCACCATCGCTTTACGATGAATAATAGCAAAATTATTAGCAAATGTATTATAAGAATTAATTGTATAAAGAAACGCATCAAAATTTATGGTTTATTAAATTCTGCAACATAATCTTATAATTTTGCAATTATTCTTGGAAGAGCATCACCGGCGCTTTACAATGAATAATCACAAAATTATTAGCAAATGTATTATAGGAATTAATAATATTAAGAAACACATCAAAACGTGTTATAATTATATTAAGAAATGCATCAAAACTTGTTATATTAAGTTCCGTAACATAATCTTACAATTTTGCAATTATTCTAGGGGGAGGGGGGACTTGAGGGGGGGGGGGACCAAAAATTTGCAAGATGTGATGTGGGGGTGGGTGAGTCTCTTGAGTGCACCAAAAATGTGCATTTCCAACTTGTGCAATTTTTTAAAAACATATCAATATATCAGCCAATATATGACATCATTTGTGTTTCAAACGTTAAAGATGATGTTGTACATCACACTCTTAACATAAATACAACATCAGGATGCTTTATATGTGAGAATATTGGGCTTAATCTGGGAAAATGTCACACGTTAGTAGGGGGTGGGTGTCTTGTTCGAAATGTAGAAAATGTGCAGACAATATTTTCCTTAACAAGCGTACGACTCGTCATGCGGACGAAACGCCCGTATACCCTTTTTTCAAGCAAACTTTTCCTTACTTTTACAACACCTTAACATTCGGATAATTCAAAAACTGAATTTCTGTTCGTCTTGATATTTCACGAGATACGTGTCAATGTATGTCTGTATACAATCGCACCAATATAACAACAATTATCAGTTATATTATCGGTTATATGTACGTTTTTTTCGATTGAGGTTATCACTGGCAGACAAGCTGCAACGAAATCAGGACTGAGTGTTCGATCTGAAATGACGAGATCATCAGCTGAGCATATTGACAAACCTCCAGAAGGACAGAACTCGAGTAATAATAGTAACACTTTGGTCGGCCGCTGATTTGTCGCGGTTCTCGGTTGAGAAGGCCTGGTTACCCCTCAAGTGTAGATATGTCGGCCAATGTATCACGCAAAGCTTTGAGGCGAAACAAAAAACATTTGATTCCCAGAGGGGGACAGGCCAATTGCAATTGCATGGGCAATTCGACACCGGAAGTTACGTGGTTTTTTCACTGAAATTTACTGTCCACTTCAAAAATCACATTGACGGCTATAGAGAATTCTGTTCCGGAACACATTTATCTGACTGGGTATGTGGAACCCTTTGCGGACCTACGGCCCACTTGGGGTTCCTATGATTTGGGGCATGGAAAAATATAATCTGTGAGACAGCTGATAACTGTGTGGGCCAAGGAAAATGGTGCATTGAATTTTGGCGAATCGGAATGGTCCTTCCGAGATAGAGGAAATGGCTCACAACATGGCCAGGTAGGATATCCAATGCAGATAGGTGGACGCATCATTCGAATGAGTCTGACTTCTATCGACTTGAAGAATGGAGCCGTTGTCAGTTCGGTGGTAAATGATAGAGAAAACGATATATATAAAGTTGAGAAGATAGCGAGTCAATATTGCAATACGAGCAAATTCGAAACACATTTAAGAGTTGAAGAGGGAGACAGAATTGACTTAACCCTTTACCCAATGTAACGGCCAAAACCGGCCAGCGCTATTCTCAAAAATCGCCAATTAATTTTTACTATTTTTTCATTTTTTGTCTCAAAAACATATGTTATGACCCCTCGTTGGAGCTAGCTCGTCGAGCTCGTTCCAACGCGGGGTCATAACCTATGTTTTTGAGACAAAAAAATTAAAAAAATTAGTTATTCAAGAATTGTTTTTTAAGTGTCGTCTGCTTTTCATGTTAGGTAAAGAAAGCGTTAAGGCCAATCCCGAAGCTATTTTTTCTGTACTATCTGTGTTGATCGAAAGTGATCCTTTGAATGCATGAAAAATAAACTTTTATTAATTGAATTGAACATGTGAGAAATACTTGAAGGAAAAAAATAAGGGAGTTGGAGAACTTTATTAAATTCTCAAACTTTCCTTTCATGTTTAAATTTTTTTGAAGACCTTTTGTTATTTTAAGTTTTTTTAAAAGTCATTTTAAGTTTTTGAAGTTATTTTAAAGTTTTGTGAAGTTATTTTTAAGTTTTGGGGAGATTTTTGAAAAAAATAATGTATTTTAAGTTTTTGAAAGTTTTTTTGAAAGTTATTCTATAGAATGGCAGACATTTTACATCCATCTGATTGGAACGTCAACTCTCTGTCGGATATGACAACTGCGAAAGCTTCAGGTTTCAGTTTGTCTTGGTACGTTCCTATCAAACTGCATCTTGATGATGATATCCAGAACGGTGTTCTTGATTTTCTCGCTCTGTTTGCTGATATCGAACACGAACGGGGGACAGAGTGTCTTGAATTTAGTGGGTGTTACGTTCGGATTGGTTACAGTGGCGGCGCTAGAAATTTTTTTGTAGGGGGCAACTAGGGGGGGGGGGGGGACTCCCATGAAGGGGGGGGGGGGGAAATACGTAAAGGATCATATCATTACTTTGTTATGAGGTAGTCCAAACTTGGACCCAAAGTCCGTAATATACTTTTTTGGTTTGGTACGTCCTGTGGACGTACCAAATCAAAAAATTATATTACGGACTTTGGGTCCAAGTTTCGACTAAATGAAATGGTAATTAGCGGTCCTCCTTTCAAAAATCCTGGATCCGCGTCTGGTGGGTCTGTGCGAGAGAGAGAGAGAGAGAAGAGAGAGAGAGAGAGAGAGAGAGAGAGAGAGAGAGAGAGAGAGATAAATAATTGAACAGTGCAAGGGAGATAATGCCCGTCTGTCATAATGCGAAATCCATGAATTTTTTTAGACAAGGGATATGGATAGACATACCTTTGTTGGCTCATAACTTAATTATAACTTATAAGTATCCGCATCCGAGTCTTTAAATCTCTACTGTCTGGATGTGTTCATCAGCTAGCCTGAGGCTTTGGGCTAAGTGTGTATGGGAAATTATTGGGAATAAAAAAGAGAGGGGTGTGTGTGTGTGAGAGAGAGAGTGACTGAATGTGTTTGTGTGTGAGGGTGGATGGGAATGCATGCGAGATGGTTGGGGGGGGGGGGGGCAACTGGGGGGGGGGGGGGGCAAAGCCTTCGTTTGGGGGTGGGGGCAAATGCCCCCCATGCCCCCCCCCCCCCCTCCCCGTAGCGCCGCCACTGATTGGTTATCCATTCGTCCACGTGATGCTATTTCGATCTGAAATCTGCGTCGTCGTCGTACATCCCAGAAAAATCTTTCTTCTCGAACGAGGCATTATAAAATATGGCCGAATATCTCGTTGAGAAACACCTGCATGTTTCTCACGTTGTAATGATCGAATACAGATGGATTCTTTTCTTTAGATCCGATCCTGTCCGTCTGAAATCTCTCCATGATAAAACGCAGTTCCTCCGAATAAGATTTCATAGACAGTCTCTAATCGAACTGAGTCGACGTCGGAACGTTTACTACGTCGCACTGTCTCGTTCCAAAGCCAATAGGTAATCTGATTTTCAATTCGATGATCTTGAAGAGTTTTATTCTTTGCTCGTCGTGTCGGTAGTACGTGTGGCATGAGCCACAACACCTTGTTTAGATGCACTTTGCCAGGATCTGTTGCGGCAGCTCTCACGATGATATCGTCATCATTTTTACGAGCTAGTTTGAGAGTGTGTTTTAATCCGTAGATTATTTCTGTCGTAATATTCGGCGAATCCAGATATGTTTCAGAGGAATCCTAAAGAAGAACGTTCCTGTAGGCAAAGAGGCTTGAACGACATGTTTAAATCTGGTGTCCCGCCCCCATTCTCTGTAATCGCATCGGCGGAAGTGTCTTTCATCCATAGTTGTTTGAGTCCTTTAGATTTGGAAAACTCGTCTGGATATTTCAAAAGTCACAACATCTTGGTTACCTGACCTGGATGAAACACGGTTTCTATCCCTTGACCTGAGAGTTTATATGATATACTATTGAAAAGATGCATCATGCCTTTATGAGCTAATGTGATGGTCCATCGTCCTTCTATCTGGAGACAACTTTCGCTAGGATGGAGAAAGATATCTTGCATTTCAATATTGAGTCTTATCTTTCCTTCATTATTGAGACTAGTTCCAGCCACAGGTAAAACTTCGTGCACTTCATACTATTGAATACTTCCGTCTCTTATTATACCATCCATTATGTCTAATATGTTTCATATTTTTTTTTTTATTTCTCTATAAATTTTGTTTAATTAATTTATTTTATTTTTATTTTTTCATTTCTTACCTATATATATGACTCATAAGTGATGGGGTCGGTGTAGAACCACCATGAAGATTTCTTCCGTCCATCAAGGCGTTTGAACTTTTTCAATATGTTTGTTTGTCCACTTGTAAATTCTCACTCGATCGCCCACGGAAAATTTCGGTCGTTTTGTCGTTGCCGCCATCTTTAATGGATAGAGATTCGCATAGACTTCCTTTTAGTTTCGAGTGTCGCTAGCTGCCGCAGGTGTCATCTTGATGGAACCAGGGCGCGTATTGTTATAGTCATCAACCAAATCGCCTAAGATATTCAAGTATTTCTTAGTCGAGTTGTCCGTGAAATATCTGTGCATTTTCTCCTTCATGGTTCTATTCCATCTTTCGACCACGCTTTCCTTCTCCTCGTTTCTGTGGAATAGATGTCGACGAGTCGACGAACGTGAACGTTGATGAATTCGCGACCTTTATCCATCCACAATTTCTCAGGTTTTCGCGAAGAAGTGGTGAAGTTATTTTCCAAAGCTTCAGCCACATTCGTTCCCGATTTATGTTTCAACGCTCTCATCCACGGCCGTCAATAGATACTTCATACGTTTGTTGGGTCTGGACAGCGATTGCATGTTCACCAGATCGGCATCCCAGATCCGATACTATCATTTGACGGATACTCTCCTTTTTCAAAATCTGTGCCATATGGCCTCGTGCAGTTCGTTTGCTAATGCATTAGTGATTGTTTTTTTTATTTCCCATTGAGAATCGACGTTTCATGCCGATTAGTTTACTGACTAGAGAACGTTCGAATTTCTCATTTATCAAGAGATTGACTATATTTTTCAAATTTGTCAACATGTTCTTGTTGCACACATCGTTTCTAGTCTTCGTGTCGGAATGCTTAGCATAACGGAGGTCGTGGCAGCAGGCAGCTCGATCAACTCTGTTGATGGGTTTCAGATCTTTATTCAATCTCTTGTCCTGACAGACGCTTTCGAAGGGAAGATTATTGATGAGTCTGTTGACCGTTCATCCACCACCTCATTTGACGAATTGAGTTTTCGGCGAACCGCACACTTTACAAGTGCCGCGAAGCATCTGCCTATCATTTTTAGTTTGCACTTTTCGCAAGTTATCCGTAGACTTCTTACATTTTACGCAATGAATATTGTTTTGTTTAATTTTTTATATATTTTTTTTTACTTTCTATTATATATATTTGATATAAGTATATTCTTGTTTTTATTTTAAATCTGTTCTTTATTTTGTCCCAAGAGTTTGCAAAAAGATTCCCTGGCTTCTTCTCGATCCTTTTCTACCAGATTATGTTTCGTCTCCTCTTTGAGTATATGACGAGATGTTTTCTTATACCTTCTTCCAATGCCTCGAATTTATCCCTTTCCGCGAGAATGAAGGTCATTTCCCATCGAAAATGCTTTTGTCTTTCAGGGCAGTGGATATCATTTTTCTTATGGAATATATTTTCGCGTCAGCCAACACTTTGATATTTTCGTGTTTCTCGGACTTCAACGATAATTTTTTACCCACTAATTTTCCAAACGTGCTTAAGAATCCTGTCGCTAGCGCAACGCCCCCTATAACCAACACGAGTGGAATGGTAGCCACGGTCGCTATGACACCCGCTCCAGCAGAACCCAAACCATGGATACGCTGATGAGAGTCAGATCCAGTCCATCTACCAATTTAGTCATTCACGCACACTTCTTGTTGAGCATTTGACGTCTGTCTCTTTCCATCGTTACATAATGTTGACATTTATTGATCTGATCGATGTGAAAGTTGTCGCTTCTATCTTTCGAATGAGGGCTCGTCGGTAATACAGTCGCCGGTAACTCGGGATATAGATTGCCACTTCTTAATTCCATTTTTAATTTTTTTTTATTTTATGTATTTATTTATGTATTTGCTTTTACTTCCTATCTTATTTAATATATATAAAAAATTATAATATTATGTTGTTTTCTCACACAAGACAATATCTCATAATAACATACTGAGAATGGGCACGTTTTGAAAAGGCAAAATTCGGACCCAATAACAGTCCTCGGCCGTCATCAAATCTTTTCCTCTCGTCAGACAGAGACCGTATCCGTGAGTTTGAAATATTCCGCTTCCTTTCGCGCTTTTCAGAATCAATCCTTTACCATCCGTTTCGACTAGAGTAACAACTCCGCTCAGCTCCCAGTTTTTTTTTGAGCATCAGAACTGGCCAATCCTGACAGAGCTCATATACCCAAAGCCGACACACGGTTTTGGCGGGAATGGGTAATGCCTTGGTGGCCAATCCCGCCAACAATTCAAAGAAACCACCTTTCATTTTCAAATTATATCTCAATTGCGCGGGAATCAGTCTCTCGGCCAATCCTCTTCGATCACGATGCGCTTTGGCTATTCTATTAAATTGCGCTTCGGTCCAAGTAATTTTGTGGCGTACATTGCTCAGGTCTTAATGACATAATTTCAATCTCACAGCTTCACGATTTTTCTAATGCTCTGTGAAGTTTGTCTTTCTGGCCATTCGGATATGTTTACGTTGTGTATAATGTGTCTCGCCATTTTTTAAACTTCCTATTATATATATAAATTGATTTAAATATTTTTAAAAAAAGATATTTGCTAATTTAATTCATTTTCCTATCCTGCAAAAAATACTCTAAAAAAATATATATATTTTTTGTTTTACTTGGTTAATAAACTATTTACCCTTTACCTAACATGAAAAGCAGACGACGCTTTCAAAAAAAAAAATTCTTGAAAAACTCCTTTTTTTCATTTGTTGTCTCAAAAACATAGGTCATGACCCCTCATAGGAACAAGCTCGACGAGCTCGTTCCCATGAGGGGTCATAACGAATGCTTTTGAGACAAAAAATGAAAAAATAATGAAAATTAATTGGCGACTTTTTAGAATATCGCTGGCCAGTTTTGGTCGTTATGGGTAAAGGGTTAACAGATTTTGTTTTCTTAACTTTCTATTATGTGAAATCGCATCAACGCACGTTCTTCGCGAAAATCTTACAGCTCTCCCTTTTGATCCGTTAATTCAGTGTTGATACTGTATAAAGTATGAGTTATCCCAGGCAAATAGACTAGACTCCGAGGTCGCTCTATAATCTTGTAGCCCAACAAACCGTCCGGAAAAGACGAGTAGATCGTGGGCTGTGTGCAAGCATTCACCTAACACCCAGAGGTCACGTCCGCGTTTACCTGTATGCTGTCGACAAATGTCCACCGCATTTCCCGATGCCGAATGTCCTTCGTACGTGTTTCGATCGAACCCCATCATCTTTCCAAAAGTGTCAACTCCTCTAAAATCCACTCGGTATTGCTCTCTCATGCCCAGTATCGTTTGCAGAGTGTTGACGTTGGCAGTTATGTTAGTAGTATGTCATGTACCTCCTATTTGGATGATCCCGGTGGATGACCACGGAAGTGACGTCATGTCACGTGACCCAATGGTGCCATGTTGTGTTATGGTAACACGCGTGAGCGGCCATGTTGTGACTTCATCCCAATAGTGATACGTGTGTTATTGCGCATGCACAGCGCGTCTTGTTAGGGTGATACGTGTTTCCGTCGTCCATTTTGTATACTACAGGCCGCCATCTTGGTTTCTATGGTAGCACATGGTGGCTATGTGACCTAAAACCTTCTTATAGGATAGGGGTATATTCGGAGGGTGTGTTCGATTGGACAGGCGTAATTTTCCGATTCGTGGCATTACCACAAATAACCCGACAATTTGTACTATTTCGAATTCTTTCAGAATTCTCTGCTTCTATTTATCTATGCAATAATTTTCGTCTACCTGACCATGTTCCTTTGTCATGGAGTATAGTCCAGTAGAGTTGAAGAGCCTATCAGCTGGAACATATTTGCTTATTATTACTATATTTAGCTGTTCTGGTCTGTACTTGTTAGTTCTTACCCTATTCCAAGTACTCTTGTTGTTTCATTTGTCTAGATCACCCAATCAGTTCACTTTACTGGTGCTAACTACCAATCAGATTGCTTGATTTTCCATAATCTGTATGTAGAGTTATCTCCTTTCTGTATAATAAAAGCCTATATCATTCCCAAAGCCAATAAGCTATCGAGCAGTTACTGATAAACCATTGCTCGATCGACTCGAAGCCCATCGAGCAAATGTGGTATCGAGCAATTACTCGTTCGACTGACTCGCACATACGACTCTTAGCTTCATTTCAGAAAAAAAGGTGTGCCTAAGACCTTATATTGTATTATTTGAGGATACCTCCTGGAGAATCCCTTTTTTGTCATATGTGCTTATGTGAAAAGGCACGATGTGACACATTGTGCACTAGCACATAGGCACATACTGGATGTTCAGATATCTGCTTATGTGAAAAGGCACAATGTGCCCTGTATATATGTATGTATGTTTGTATGTTTACATGTATATATTGTGTGTGTAGATGGATTAACTGTCGAATACGAGTCTCTTTATATACTGTATATCTTATTATGAGTTGTTAAGCTTTATCATATGCACATATGTAATGATTCATGCTGTTTCCTGTTGTGGAAATCCTACTCTATACATATGGCGCTAAGCCGTAAAATATAAGAAAATGTTTGTGGTATGTGTCTGTGAGGGAGGGGGCGTGTATGTGACTGTGTTGCATGTACGTGTGTGAGAATGGGTTGAAATGCAGTTTATCGTAGAAACATGTAGACCCATATGTATGTGATGTTTGGTGTGTACCTGTAAGTGTGTGTGTGTGTGTGTGTGTGCATGACACATTTACAGCAGAGACTTGCTTCTAACAGGTGTGCGCACGAGCTTGAAATATGACCTCTATAATATACATATGCATTACTCATCCTAAACGAGGCAATCCTACAACGTGTGTGTGTGGGGGGGGGGGGGGGGAGGCTGTGGGTGTGTTCGTGTGAGGGTGTTTATGTATGTGCGTGCACGTGAGGCTGTGAGTGTGTGGGTGACCATGTGTGTGTGAACCTGTATGTGTGTGTGCGTGCGTGTGTGTGTGTGTGTGTCCAGGATGTGTTAAGTGCATACGCCCCATGTTAACATGTGTATTCACACGAGTGTTTGCCATTGTTTCTTGATAACCTCATTTTTATGAAAGGTGGGTTATTATAACACCACAAATAAAATCCAGACTGACAAACAAACTGAGTATTCTGTTAATCTTACCGACAAATGTGTGGGGGGGGGGTAGGGATGGGGGGGGGGGAGCTCTCGTCTCCCCCGAATGACACAAAGTAGATTATACAATCTCGTTTTCTTTATAAAGCATGTGCCTTGTGTTTTGCCTTTACCCTTTCATCTTTACTGTTACATCCAACTGCAATGCAACACTATCCTACTCTTCTTACTCAGTGAATATCTCGTACCAGCCCTTTAATTATCACGAAACATTCCTTTCTTTTTTCTTGGGATACTCTACTGTGCAGCATCTCCAACAGATTGGGAGCATACCCACTCACTGCTTGTTTATAATTCTGAAACCAAACCACAATGATGAATGATATAGTAACATACAGAATACGGGTGGGAATATTTGCTCCTCCTGCACTGTGCAGCGTGCATCAGAAAAAGCAGATTGATGCTAAGTGTATACTGATAGTCAATCTACTACTGCAATACCAACCTCGCGGACTGACGGTAATGACCGGTCTCATGCATTTCCTCCACTTGGCTAGTAAGAATGATCAATCTCTTGAACCTAATACTGATTCCAAAATCCATGCTTATTTTTTTAACAATCATTACAAAAACCCCCACAGCAGAGTGGTATACCCACAGTCCAACATTGGTGAATGTCATGCTATGTGGGGCTCGAAATCAAGGGTCTTTTAGTTTATCGCTGTTGTCTTTATTTCTATTATTATTATCGGGAGATATTAAGACTAACCCAGAACCAACGCCACCTGTTGGAAATTCAGGGCATTTCACGACAAATAATCTTAAAATATGTCACCTTAACGTACAGAGTCTAATACTAAAACTCGATATCCTTCAGTGAGAAGTGGGACCTCATGATGTCATGGCGTTCACCGAAACGTGGTTGTGCCCATCAGACAGCTCCTCGGAAATCAGTCTCCTGGGATTCCAGGAACCACAGAGGGCGGACCGAATGACCAGAGGTGGTGGAGTCGCAATTTACGCGAAGGAAGGTATAATCTCAAACCGCGTCATGGCCTAGAAATATTAAATCTTGAGTGTCTTTAGGTGGTGTTAACATTGGAGAGGAGACCTTTGTTATTAGGTGTCTTCTACCTCCCTCCCTCCCTCCAAATGGCGACCGCAGTGCGTGGGACCTAATTTCCGCTTCCATAGATAAAGCTAAAGATTCCTCTACAACCGATATTATAATCACAGGCGTCTTTAAAGATGACCAGGTGTCGCCTCGAACGGCACATTTACCGAATTTGTTAAAACTTTCAATCTTAGTCAGTTTCTGGATGAGCCTACATATTTCATTGATTCTTCAGCGTCTCTGCTAGACGTGTTTGCTGTTAGCACTTCTGTTAATACGCAAACGTGTAACTTTCTCGATCCATTCTTTACAGGTCTTTGACGCTACCATTGTCCAGTACTCATCGAAGTTATTACTTCCAGAAAAGTCAACCCCTCTTTCAAAAGGCGCATATGGAAATACTCCGAAGGAAATCTTTTAGCCCTAAATAATGCTCTCTTAACTGGGATGAGGCCTTCGATGGTTAACTCTAGATTCCATGGTTACCAACTTCACTGACAAATTATTAACGATAGTTAACAAATATATTCCCAATAAACTCATTACAATACGAAAAAATGAACCAAGTTGGATACACAACGATATAAGGTTAATGATTCGGCAACGTAAACGCTTATACAAAAAATGCTAAACGCAGCGGTTTGTTACGTGATTTGGGGAAAATACAAAGCAAAAAGAAATCAAGTTGTTTCAGAAATTCGGAATGCTAAGGCAACATATACCGACAAAATCCAGGCGACTCTAACTCTAATTCTAAATCAACATCTTCACGCTGGTGGAAAACCCTAAAGTCAATTCTCACTAATAGTAGCCCTGCCACTCCGGCCCTCACATATCAGCATGAAACATATTATACCAATGTAGATAAAACAGAGGTGTTTAACGAATACTTTTGTTCTATCTCAACCGTCAATGACTTGCACGCAATGCTTCTTATTACTAGTTCTAGCCCCACAGAAACAATTAGCGATATCACCTTACATGCTTATGACGTGCATCAGGCATTAAAAGGGTTGAACATATCTAAGGCGTCGGGTCCAGATCTGGTTAATCCTCGTCTCCTCAAAGAGTGTGCATCATCCTTGACCGAACCTCATACAATTTTATTTAATATTGTATTGACCCATTGCTATTTCCCACCGTCTTGAAAAAAGCTAATGTAACACCAGTTTAAAAAAAAAAAAAAACCTCCGTCTAGTTCGATTACTAACTATCGTCCGATATCATTAATCAGTTGCGTCGGAAAAATGTTTGAGAAATGTATCTTTAAGCATCTATGGCACTTCATTGAAGCTAATAAATTGCTAACTCAGTTCCAGTCAGTATTCACAACCGGTGATTCCACTGTCTTACAAATGACAGACCAGACTTGTATGACGAGTTTTGTAAGGCACTGGATGAGGGAAACGAGATTAGGATCGTCTTTTGAGACGCGAGTAAGGCGTTTGATAAGGTATGGCATACGGGGCTCATTCACAAGCTAGAGAAAGTTAGAATTAGAGGTGACTAGTTAAACTTTCTAAAATCATATCCTTCTGGTATGACACAACAGGTCGTAATTCGGTCTGATTCGTCCAGCTGGTTGCCCATTTACTCTGGCGTTTCTCAAGGCTCAATATTAATCCCTCTGTTATTTTTAATTTATATAAACGACATTTCTGAAAATCTAGTTAGCAGCATACAACTCTTCGCTGACGACACGTCACTGTGTTTAATCGATTTATGGCCTGCCAGGTCAATACGTTCTTCAGAGGCAACAGACTATAAGCTTATCCAACAGCGAGTTAGCTTGTAGGTTGTTGAATTCTGTTTCGTCATCAACATTTCTTCACGTGTGTCACCCTTGTTATAATTTATGAGAGAGTGCTGTAGGCAAACATGGAAAAAATGACAATGTGTGCAAAATCGCTAGTCTGAAAGGTTCCCAGAACGTCGCGTATTACAATTTCCTATGTGAAAAGTCCAGAGAAAAGAAACGTTTTCGGCTTCGTCCTTTCTAGCCCAATTGCGAGGGTGGAAACGAAGGGTGCGCATTACAACACTCTATTAAAATCTCCGTTCGAATTGCACTGAGTGATCTGTCCAAATGTCCTAGGCCTGCGATCTTGACACTTTTACAATTTTCCTATGGAAATTCACATTGAAAAAGACAATTTTTCGCTTGGCCTCTTTAGTCACAAACACAATCCCCATTGGATTAACCTTAGTCGAAATACTGGGCCAGGCGCAAATTGACTAAGTCCGATTTTAGCTATGCTAGAAAAATTTTCAAGCTAATTTCCTGTTGCTTTCGAGCTTAAATGCTGTGGTGGGCCAGAAATGCATTTCAGCAGGGCCAGAACACTCCTTTTTTATCTACTATTATATTCTGGATATTTGAAGGCTTTTCCTAAATTATGCCATTATTGTCGGGATATTTGAAGGCTATTCTTACTTTATGCCATTATATTCTTGATATATGAAGGCATTTCCTAAATTATGCCATTATATTTAGGATATTTGAAGGCTATTCTTATATTATGCCATTACATTCTGGATATTTGAAAGCTATTCTTAAATTATGCCATTACATTCTGGATATTTGAAGGCTATTCTTAAACTATGACATTGCATTCTGGATATTTGAAGGCGATTATTAAATTATGCCATTATATTTAGGATATTTGAAGGCTTTTCTCAAATTATGCCATTATATTCTAGATGTTTGAAATCTAGTCTTAAATTATGCCATTATATTCTGAATATTTGAAGGCTTTTCTTAAATTATGCCTTTATTTTCTGGATATTTGAAGGCTATTCCTAAATTTTGCCTTTCTCTTTTGGATATTTGAAGGCAGTTCCTAAATTTTGTCTTTATATTCTGGATATTTGAAGGCTATTCTTAAATTGTGCCATTATATTCTGGATATTTGAAGGCTATTGTTAAAATATGCCTTTATATTATGTGTATTTGAAGGCTAGTCTTAAATTATTTCATTTTGTTCTGGATATTTGGAGGCTATTCTTAAATTGCGCCATTGTATTCTGGGTTTTAGAAGGCTATTCCTAAATTGGGCCATCATATTCTGGATATGCTATTACATACTGGATATTTGAAGGCTATTCTAAAATTATGCCATCACATTCTGGATATTTCAAGGCTGTTATCTGCAAACATTTAATGTCAAGGTTCTTCTTCCTCCTTCCCCACCAGACCCAATCTTACCATCAATAAAGAACAAATATACGTATACTTGTTTGTCAAGATTTCCTATAAATTTAATAACACAGCTGTACCTCCATTATCTTGATAATAGTTGACAATAACCCCGGCAGGCGATTTAGTGTTTAAACGCACTGACCAATGTAATAAAATGAATAACACTAAAAGCTGCCAGCAGAATAACAGCTAATTTCACAGAGCCTTCACCGCAGTGTGTTACATCGGCATTTTCACAACAGTCACCACTATCCGTCATGTATAATAAATAAATATATATTTACTATTTTTACATTTTTCGCCAAATGCCTCTCACCTAAGTGATTAGCGTGAGGCGCTCAAATTATTGAATGGACGTTTAAAGATTATGAAGGAAATACGTTTAATCAATTTATGGCCTGCCAGGTCAATACGTTCTTCAAAGGCAACAGACTGTAAGCTTATCCAACAGCGAGTTAACTTGTAGGTTGTTGAATTCTGTTTCGTCATCAACATTTCTTCACGTGTGTCATCCTTGTTATAATTTATGAGAAAGTGCTATAGGCAATCTCCCAAACATTGTAACGAGGCAAACCCTTGAAATTTAATACTTTCAATTAAGAGATAATATTAACACATCCGTAGAAAATTAAGCTTTTCAGGTTCGTTACCTTCATTTCAGAATTGAGCCAAGATATGAGCTTCCAATGCTCAAACAGTTAACTCACAGTGATCAGGTATAATAGAACGCATGCGACCATAGTTTGTTGTGATATAAGGCCCTTACGCAATTTAATACTATAATCTGTGTAACACCATTGCCGATTAAATAATCACACTGCGGTAATTACGACCATACCCCTACAGCCCAATGGTCATGATAACTACATTGAGTGGAATATACTGACATTCATGTAGTTGGTGGGTAGCCGTGGAGAGGGGGGGGGGGGGGGGAGGTACATGGGCCTCGTTGAAGTGGGAAACCAGTGGGGTTGTTTCCTCTGGAACAGTTGATTCCATTCCAACATTTATTACTAGGGAGCACGGTGGCTCAGCGGTTACAGCATTGCACTTCAAATCGAAAAGTCCACGGTTCGATCCCTGCTAGGGGAAATTGCGTTTGCCCTTGGGCAAGGCACTTCATCCAGATTGTTGCCCACGTGGGGCACGATGGCGATGTGTACTAAGGCGTACTGCACGTCGATGATGCACTTGTCTTTAACCTATGCTAACCCTGCTTGTGTGGAATTATTAAGTTGGGGAGTCTGACAGTTCGCTAGGTAGTTCTCTGGGTACTCCGGTTTCCTCTACCAGTAAAACTGTCCGATACCAGGTGACTTGGCTGTCGAAAGTGTCGTTAAACCCCAAATAAAAAAATAAAAAATAAATAAATTTATGAATGAATGAAATTTTATTACGTCTTGCATTTGTGTGGTACTCTTGCCACGACTTCTGAAAAGGTTATATTCGACTCATTTCCGAAAACCGTGACACGTTCAATACACTATCGTCCTGATATTTCTTGGTCGAATTTGTTATAGATATGCCTCCCCTTTCTGTGAATTTAAGCATTATAACATTACTCAGACGTTTCGAATTGATGTTTGGTCGGTCGGAAGGTCGGTCGGTCTATTTGCTCATTAATTTACTGAAAGTCAGCCTGCAGAAGTCGTGTACAGCGAACTTCTTTTCGTATCCTAAAATATTGGATGTGAAAACCAGGTGTGTACGATAAACATCAAATGCAGGTGAACGTGGAACATTTTTTTCTGTGGCTCAGCACATTCTTTCACGGAGTTATTGCCCCTTGGAGTTACTCAAAATTGAGGAGTATGGGTTCTATCGGTAAATGCGTTATCTCGAACTGCTTCCGTGAACTCTTCTGTGCTGTGAAGACTTATAATATAAACTACTTCCGTTTCTGGATGATATGCCAAATTCTTGCGCGTGTTTTGATTCACATTGTGATGCTATTTAATCGTGTTGTCAAAGCTGCGATCACACTAATGAAAATGTCTGCTGCTGCATACATTATGTGAGTGATAATTACACCGACACAGTTCTTAAAGGTCATGCCTTCTGAATAATGTCTGACAAAACAGAACAATAACCACCCAAAATACGTGGTATCAAACGCCAAATTGACATTTTCCGTCCAAAAACAGGCCTCCCTTTCAAATGAATACAGAAAATGTTTCCCAAGATGGATTTTGGAAATGTTATTCCTGAGAACTTTTCTCGCAAATGGCAACAAAATCGTTTACCAGCCTTGACTTACATTGTGGTGTTTTCTTAAATAGCTTTGTCAAAACTGTGACCATACACGTTTAAAAAGCCACTATTCCCTCTCCGCATAATTAGACAGGGCGTACTAATTATCAAATTGCTTCAAAGTAATGGAATAGATGATGGTTGTCCAAGTGTTATCAACGGAAATCAAAGAAAACATCATAACCGCCTAAATAAGATCTGGAACTGTGAAGGAATAAACGTTGTTGACCCTATTTCTTCGCAGAGTACTTATAAACTTATCTCTAACGAAAAGTTACATCGTGGTCTCGTTGGAAAAGCGAATGTTTGTAGGAATGTGTCTCAGAAATTATGATTTCTTTTTACAGATTGCACGAAGTATGGAAACACATTTCAGAAATTTCCTCAGCATGTTATCTTCAAGTTTGACATCTTCAACAGATATGGTATTACAGTCGAAGATTGCCAAGAATTGTGTCTCAAAGCAACAACACACAACTGCGTGTCGTTCGATTTTTATACACCCACTGGCAGCTCCACTGGCAATTGCCATCACCAAGAAGTTGATCCATCTGATGTACCAGCATCCTATGGGACGCATCCCGAACTTTCCTTTTATCAGAGAAACTGTGCATGATAAAGGAAGACGTATACGATGCGTTGTCACACAACAAACTGCAGAGAAAGGAATATGTTATACACGAATATTTTTTGTAGTAGCAGAGAGAACAACTATTATTCTTAACCCCTTAGTAAACGTGACATCATTTGTCGGAGAGTGTTATTCGCAAGCATCAGTTTATTCCCGCGAGACAACGTTTGTAACTCTTGATGGGAACGAGCTCGTTAAGCTCGTTGAAATGAGAAATTATAAGCTGTAGCTTTGTGGCAAAATGACAAATTTAAGTTGTCGAAGATGCTCTTTTGCAAGAGCCGTCTTCTATTCGTGTTGGTTTAGGTTTTATTTTGTTCCGACGAATCAAATATATGCCCATCACGGAATCAATTAGTCCAACATGAGTTGAAGTTTCATAATGAAATTTAGAATTTACTTGAGATTTGTTCTGTGCCAGATCAGAAAGAACGGAAATCTCTGTGGTCAGAATTTTGGTTCATAAGCCAGAAAATATGTCCTTTAAGTCGAACCCGCTCCAATATGAGTTCGTAAGCTAATTTTCTTAGGGAAAAAATGAAATTGTTTTAGTTATTTGTGATTAAAGTGTCGTCGTCAAATCGTGTTACATAAAAGGTTAAACTTTTCCCAGTATAAGTCTGTAATAATTTCGGCATTTCTTTGACCTGTAACATGTAATAGTCCAGCTCTTATGTTTTGATTTACTCAACTGCAATATTTCACTTGGTTCGCTTTTCTAACCAATTGATATATTCCAGACAGTTGAATCTAGTAAATGCCGTAAACAGCCATTTTCTGTGAATCAGCGCAAGAAATGTTAATCTACGGAGACATCCCAAGCAATTAGGCACAACCATAGTTTTATCATTACCCCACGTTGTTCCACTAATTGTGTTAATGTCGTGGTGTTTCAATTAGGGCTGTCACGATTTTTTTAATTTAGGAATCGATTAATCGTCGCAAATAATCGACGATTAATCGTACCTAAATGACCCCCCTCCTCTCCCTCTCTTTGAAGTCAATAAAAATGAAGTTCAAGTCAGTTGACCTACCCCAAGGAAACAACGAAGACGATCCTTTTTAGGTGCATTCAAAGCTTTGATGTTCTGAACTTTTGAACCGTCAGTGTAATAATCAAGACCGGTCGGCAGTTGCGAACTTCGCAACTGCCGACCGGTCTTGATTATTACACTGACGGTTCAAAAGTTCAGAACACCAAAGCTTTGATGAATGTACCTGAAAGCCTATTGCTTCCAACAGCGTCTTGGGGTTTAACATCGATGTTCTTAACTCTTTACCTTTAGAAACAATAGTTTTTTCATCAAATTTTCTTTTAATTATTAAACGTCTAGAACGGGATACAATTTACCGATTATTCGACAACGAAAAATACTAATCGATTTCGCCGTGACCGATCAACAGTCGATTAATAGATTAATCGTGACAGCCCTAGTTTCAATGCGAATTAAATACTTATTGACGGGAATATAACTCATCATATATCTGAGGAATATTTGTATATCTTTGTATGTAAAAAGACATCACGTTACATAAACGGTAGTCTACGCTCCAATTTCCATGAAAAGTGGGTAAACAAACAACCCATAACAGCATCGAATCCCTAACAGAATTAGACTGGTAGTCTAAAAAGTTGCTTTTGGTTATGCCTAGTGGAACATTGTATCACAGGACTGCTGAGTATAACCCTTTATCTTGACATAACCCTAGATCTCTGTGTTTGGAGTACCGACTATTTTTCACGAATCAGCTAATTTCACATAATCTGTAGAATCGACGTGTATATTCCGAAGATAGTGGAACGTATGCCACAGTTTTTCTCCATCTGTTTTCCTGAAATAATATGTTATTGGAAAGAGAGTCATGGGTATACAAATACAAGAAGCTACATTTCAGTGTCCATTAATGGTGTATAATCAACGTATTTGTACAGACTCTTTAATTCAAACGAATCATTCCTTTAGACGAAATCATATCTAACGCAGCTAAGGTTTAATCCCTGGAACGGGAATTCCTGGATTCCCGGTTCCGGAAGTCGGTAACGATATCCGGGAAATCTATAGCACGGAACCGGGAATCACGCATGACGATGTTTGTGTGTTGAACTGAAGTTTTTGTAAATTGAGAAACTGCCCCAACGCAACTTCTTAGATTTCGTCTGCCTTCCCACGCCTTAACATTTTGCAAGCATGCTTCCTGATATACCGTTTTCACCAAATCACTGTAGCTCTCAGTTAGTTCCGGAGGACTTCTCCTCTACAGTAAGATCTTCACTCGCTTCAAAGTTCAAACCGTCTTCTTTTTTAGAATAACCCACTATTCACTGCCTCCATCAACATTAATTCCTTCTTCACTGTCCTCACCAGTCTCCTCTACTTCACGCAGAAGAGACTGGTGACGGCGGTGAAGAGGTAGTTAAAGCCAGAACGTACTGATGCTAAAACTAGCGTTTCTAAAAATAGAGATGAGCTGGACACGGGTTTTGGTTTTCACACTTCTCTGAGGAAAACAACTTTTCCGCATGGGGATGGCAGAATGCCAATAAAACATTTTCATTTTCACAAAAATAAATGCGTCTTGTTACTCCCACAAATTTACTTGATATTATCCAGGCATTTCCGGTTCCCGGTTCGGAGTGTAATTTCATTCCCGTTCCCGTTACTACAGAAAACCGGGAATATATTCAACACTAACCTCTGCTGTACTTTCCTCTTAGTGTTTTTTTATACAAACTCTTCGAATCAACATTAACCACAAATTGGTGTGTGCACATTTCTGTATTTCAGTTTATCGTACAACAAGAACAGTCCCCCACCCCCAAAACAACTGACAACGTCTAGACAGAATACAAATCTGTACTGAAGGTGGAAACCGAACGTATGATCATTCGATTTAGAAAGAGAAGGTTTTTACGTGCACTTATCGTAGAACTAGTCGAAATATGGCCATAAACGAGGTTTCGACTTCAATTCACTATCTCGGGAATCATAGTGGTAATAACATTATAAGTGATTGTTATAAATTGACATTAACACGATATGAGGTTTTAGCGTCGGACTTTATGTTCAACCCAGACGCGGAGAGTCGAGGTTGAACATACGCCCCAAGACGCAACCCTCAGACCACGTCACCATCAATTCACCAGAATAACATTTTTGTTCCAATAACACCCTGCCCGTTGCTCAAACCCACATCGTGAAATGAGAAAGGCACCTTTTAACGATAACAAGTTCACAAACTAAACCTCTCCAGAACCCCACGGGGTGACTGGACAAATAGTCTATAAATAAAAAAAAAATTATGTTACCCCATCCTAGTTCAAATCGTAAACTGATCTGTAATTTCAACAATTCATTCGGAACATCGTCTGTTGCGCCCGTGTAAAATCTACAAAAATGAACCGGTTTGCAAGTCACTTCGTTGATGAAATCAGTCCGAAACACGTAGTCTTCTTTCAAACTTTTCAAGTCGTGACGTTAAACAGTAAGATATGCTACTGGAGTCGTAAACATAGAAAAGACTACGCGAGCTCTAGGCCAATCAGAGTGCGAGGATATTAGCCTTATTGGAATTCATTTATTTACCTGGGTTTAACTACACTCTCGACAGTCAAGGTCACCTCGTGTCGGACAAGTTTACGGGCGAAGGAAACCGGAGTACC
Source organism: Pictodentalium vernedei (assembly GCA_031216915.1). Lineage (NCBI taxonomy): Eukaryota > Metazoa > Mollusca > Scaphopoda > Dentaliida > Dentaliidae > Pictodentalium > Pictodentalium vernedei. Next base: position 98,467,450 of record CM062296.1, read on the forward strand.
CGGGGAGAACCACGGTGCAGTGGCAAGCAACTTTCAGACTCTCCAAACTGACTAACTTCACACAAGCAGGGTTAGCTTTATTGGAGCATACAAACAATCACATTTAGCTGCTGTATTTAAAGCGCTTGACATTTCCCTGTCACATTGAATAGAAGGAGACACATACTAGCTTACCAATAAAGAGAATGCATACTGATCTTGAATGGGTATCTGAATCATGTTATGAATAACTACAAGGAAATAAAGCCGCTCGTAAAAAACGTTGGCAAGTTCATTGTATCTCAAATGAAATAATTCTGGAACCGTCTCAAAACAAAAGACATTTATTTATTAAATGCGATGTGGTGTTTTAATTGTTAAAAAATCGTTTAAATTGCATTTAACCCCCTTCACTCTGATGTCAAAATACCAAAATCACAGGAAGCTGTTTTTTCCCATAATGCATCTAAAAATTTAACCAATTCAGTCTCGTTTGACAGAGCTCAATGAGCTCTGTCAAACGAGATTGAATTGGTTAAATTTCTAGTTGCATTATGGGAATTTTTTTCTGCCTGAAATTTAGATATTTTGACATCAGTGTGCAGGGGGTTAAAGACAAAAGAGCAAAACACGTAGTGATATCGACTGAAATGTTCACGTAATGGGAGTCATTTCAGGAGGGATATTCTGTGAAATCTATTATAGTGAGGCGGTTAAGCAAAAAACCGTGCACTTTGGGTTAAAAGCATGAAACTTGGCACACAGATTAAATGGACCCTACTGGTTATTTTGGGATGTGGATTCACGGCAGCAACCTCCCCTGGTGGCCATTATGGTCATTTTTTTCAAAATGCCCGCCAATTTATTCAAATGCATATAACTTTGGAACTATATATTGTACAATCATGAACTTTAGATCAAAATGTATAGTTCTGAGGTCTGCAAAACCACTGGGGAAAACAAACAGATATATGCACTCATTAGTATGTAAGGGTACTTACCTGTTTAAAATATCACACACACGACTAGATGGGGGTGCCCGACTTCGTCCGGGCTATATAGAAGGTCAAGGTCATGCAAAAACACTAAATCCCAGGTTCGTCCAACCCAATGGTGGCAAATCACTACCCGATCGTTAATAATTTTGAATTTCAATGTGAGAGCTGAGGGTCCGTTTGGATTGCGTTCATTAAAAAGATCACTGCCATTTTTTCGTGAATTAGCTGTATAAATAGCGTTGTAGTAGAAAACACGATTTTTCACGTTACAGGTATCTCCAAGAAAACAGAAATCAAGGCAAAACCGTAGTGTAGTGGTGGGGGTTTAGACTAGACACTACTAACGATGTCAGCTTGCAGATATTGTGGAACCGGGCTGTTCTTATCAGACTAGCAGTCCCACTGACTGGACATTATGCATACTTTGCCAGATAAAAACTTCAGAGACACTTCAATGTTCTATCAATTCAACATGAAAGGATGTTGGCGCTGGGTACAAATATGTTGCTGAAAATCTCCTCAAATTTCATGAACTGTCATGCCATGCCCCCAGATATAAATATACAGCACCTAAATATAAGCTCAGTGCTGGAGGATACATTACATGAAAATGATGCGTCTTGGCAAAAGTCTTGTAGAAATAAAGTCAATAATGCCAAACTCATGAGAGCATACAAGAGAAAGAGTGCGGAATCACATGAACCAAGTCCTGTGAAAACAAGAAGACCCAGTTCTAAGCACCAGCAACAAGAACAAACAAAGGACACATGCATATTCAGTGACAATGTTGCCGGACCTGCTGGCCTTCACAAGGCTTGTACATTTGATGTTGATTTCAAAGTAAGAAAGTGTGCTATAGAACTTTGTGACACACACCTGATGGCAAAGTTACCTGCTGGAGACATGGTGGCTATTAATGTCCAGTATCATGCCAAATGCTTAGCAAAACTGTACAAAAATGCACAACTCTCAAGGAAGGACTTGGCAGAAAGTTCATCAGAAAGTCTGTTACATGGCATAGCTTTTGCTGAACTGGTCTCATATATAGAAACTTACAGGGAGTCAATGGCAGCTAGGCCTGTGTTCAGTATGAGAGACCTCTAGAACCTTTACATATCTAGGCTACAGAAATGTGGTGTGAATGATGCCCAGGTTCAAGACTTAAGAATCGGATCTTGGCTGTTTTCCTGACCTGAGAGCTCATACTGAGTGCAGGGAGGTTCTGCTTGCATATGACCAAGACATTGGAGCAGCTCTAAAACAAGCATGCAATGAAGATTTTGATTCTGAGGCAGTGACTCTAGCAAAGGCATCTAAGATCATACGTCGTGATGTCTTTAACCTGAAGCAGGCCTTCAATGGACGTTTCCCAGTTGCGCCTTCAACTCTTTCTACTTGCTGGGCCCATTATTAAAGAGCAATCTGTTCAAGATAAGCCCACGTCCTCTGCAAACCAAACTATCTCACAACTTATTGTGTTTGACAGTTTGAAGTGTTCTAAACATCAGGCTTCATCAAGCAAAACTCATCTGCACAACAAAGAGAGAGAGAGAGAGAGAGAGAGAGAGAGAGAGAGAGAGAGAGAGAGAGAGAGAGACCTGCATCCATTTATCTTGCCCTGAAGATCCATGGAGAGACAAGAAAGAGAGGCCTGGTTGATACTCTCCACAACATGGGTTGTGCATCTCCTATGACCGTGTCCTTGAAATTTCTTCGGACATAGCCAACAAAGTTTGTGCAATGTACGCTGAGGAAGAAGTGGTTTGTGCCCCCAAGCTTGCAAGGAATCTCTCCACAGTGGCAGCAGTTGATAATATTGACCACAATCCAAGTACCACAACAGCAAAGGATTCCTTCGATGGGACAGGCATATCTTTGATGCAGCAGCCTTCAGTGGAAATGAGGGAATAGCACGTGCTATTCCTGTGATGATGAAAATTCACAGAAGACACAGACGATTCAGGCACTTCCGGCCGCTTACACAAATGTGCCACCAGTGGCCTTGACCAAACCTGATCCTGGTTTTGTATTGAGATTCCGGAATTCAAAATCATTGGTGACTGGCTTGATGGTAGTGACTGGACCACTGCCATCTGCAATGCAGGAATCGCTACAAGTGGGGTAGCTGACTCCCTGTTGAAGGTTACACATGCAACCAGGACCAGACATGCACATCAAGTCACGGCAACTGCTCTCGTTATCCTGCAGCATCATGCCTATGACAGATACACAAAGGCACTGCCAGCTGGAGAGGAACCGTTGGATTTCAGTGCTTGGAGTGACATAATTCCATGGCTTTTCAGCCTTGATCATATCAACTATGCCAGATGGCTCTTCGTACATATTAGAGACATGTGCTCCTGTGTCAACAATGCATCCAAGTGTCTACCAAGAATTCATCTCAGGATGGTTTGTTGCACGCACGACAAGCGCCCATTCTCTGCCATGGCACTAGATCAGGCCCATGAGCAAGTAAATGCCCCTGTGGAAGGTGATGGGCTGTTGGTTTGACAGACAACGCAAATGCTCTACGGCGGTGGGTGGTGGCAGGGCCTGAAATATCAAGAATGATAGCACAGTTTGATGACAGCACAACCAGCAAAAGTGATTCAAGAAAACACCATGAACAAACCTCAGCAGTTCAAATAGCGTTTGCCAAGAAAGTGACAACTGTTTTTGAAGTCTTTGAGGACATGGGGAATCCATTCAAAGAGGACAGTGGTGATCTTCTTACAATCGACACAAAACTCATAATGGACTCCCCCCATCACTTTCCAAAGCTGGTGACATGAGATCAGGCAACAAAGCAGATCTTCTCGCATAGCTTGAGTCACTTGCACAACCAGCAGAAGCAAGACCACACGTGACTGCATTGGGATTGGATGGAGCAGTGATAGTTCAAATGCTGTCACCAGGAACCTCCCAGACATTTGACGATTACATCAAGACTGTATTCATGCCATATATCCAGCACCAGCTGCAACATGTGGCAAGACTTGACAAAGTGTGGGATGTTTATAACACAGACCGTCTGAAGGCCGCAACCAGAGAGACGAGGGAAAAGGGAGTTCGGAGAAGAGATGAGATGAGGGTTCATCAAAGGTGCCAAGTAACTGACAGTTTTCTTCGTGTCAATGAAAACAAAACAGAGCTCTTTCACTTGCTGGTGGAAAAGGTTACAAGCACAGAGTTTCAAGGCAAAGAGGTGTACAGCACACATGGAAACCAGGTACTATCAACACCACAGAGAGAAGCCAAAGGTCAAATAGAACCATGCTCACAGGAGGAAGCATATACACGATTGGTACTGCATCTGTGGGATGCTGCATATAAAGGACATGAAAATATTATGGTGAGGACATCAGACACTGATGTGGTGGTACTCTGATCTGCTGGAGAAATTTGTTGTTCTCATGTATGACAGAACATGTGGACTGTCCAAGGCGAATGAGGCAAGGCAGCATCTCTTTGCAAGACGATCCCGAGCTTGGGAGAAAATCCCTCCAACACAAGTAGCTCTCTAGCAGCATGCACTTAGGGCAGCCTACCAAGGAGGACATGTTTGGGGCCAAGTTCTGCAAAAAGAGCCAACACTACCAAGTCCTACAGACTGGGAATTGGACAGGAGTGATGGGTCATGGAAACCAAAGTGGACCACCATTGGCTAAGCTCAAAGCTCGAGATTAATCCTATGAACTGATTCATTGCAACTGCAAAAAAAATGCATGTAGGGGTTTGTGCAAGTGCTACAAGGCCAGCCTCCAGTGCACTACTCTTTGCCGTTGTGAAGGCAACTGTTATCAAGAGTGACTGAAAATCTGCATATCAAATGATACTTCCTCTTAGATTGTGAGTCTTGTGTCTGGACTTTTGAATGAATCGTGAATGTCATATATGGAAATCCTTACTGTAGTACCAGTATATGATTTTGTGGTTGACATACACTATCTTCTTAAATGCACATTGATATCCCCTATATTTTATTTTACTTAGGTGTGATGTTAGAAATAGCCTGTTTAAGTGGAACTTAGAAAACCAGGACTACCATACTTTCTAAACTCTTCAAAGTAGCATTGCTATGTACATTTTGTAATGATAGAAATACTGTTTCTCCACAGTGAGCGTATATATCTAACCTTTGTTGCATCCATTGACACTGTTCACCTCAAAACTATACTTTCAGACACCAAGAACATGATTCTAGAGTGTATAGTTCCAAAGTTATATGTATTTGAATAAATTGGCGGTCATTTTGAAAAAAATGGCCATGACGGCCACCAGGGGAGGTTGCTGTCATGGATCCACATCCCAAAATAATCAGTAGGGTCAATTTAATCTGTGTGCCAAGTTTCATGTTTTTAACCCAAAATGCACAATTCTACCAATATTTCTTCCTTAACCGCCCCACTATTACGACGATAGATATAGAAACATTATTTATTAGGTATCATTTACTTTATCGGAATTGTCATTATCAAACTCGGCTGATATTAACAAAACTAGGTATGAACTAAGCTAGCATTGTCCACTGTCATGCGTTACTGGGCTCAATCAATTTGTTTTCAGTGAAATCATTCACCGTTATTTGTCGAATGCAATCAGACAAAATAGAGTAGTTAGTTTTTGTAGGGTTGGGAGTTGATAATTAGTAAGGATTAGGCGAATGAAGAAGAAAAAAAAAAAGTGGTACACAAAACAACACAAACTAAGATTCAGAGTCGTGAGTGGAGATTTGTGGAAGTGAGAGAAAAGACAGTTCAGCTCTCGGGACGTTGCGGCTTCCCACTGGGGAAGCCGCGACGTTCGGATAGCTGAACTAGGGAGAAGAGGAAACTTCGTACTTTATGAAAAGATTAAGAAACAATACCACTGTCAAGAGTTTTCACAGGCTTTTTAGTATTGCGTCAGTGGACGATCGACGGCTCTTTATTGTTCACATTGCACGCAACGAATAAGGCACTTTGAATACATTATGGAAAAGATATCGAAAAAAGTTCCCATGGGAGCATCGAGTTGCTGATGTGGTGACCGTTTATGGCAATAGATAGGAACTGCCTCACTGATTTTATAGGACTTTATAACCAATGCGTGGAGTTTTCAGTTATCTGCACACTCTTGTCACAATATTGAGAATTCAAGTAGACATTTTCCTGTATAATTCTAATTTGTAATTTAACAATCTCAGTCTTATTTAACAGAGCTCTGCAAGATTGAGTTGGTTAAATTCCCAGTTGTATTATGGAAAAAACACAAGAGCTACAATTTTCTTATATATATCAAGGTGTAGATGGTTAAATTGGCAAAATATTTAACCCTTTACCTAACATGAAAAGCAGACGACACTTGCAAAAATAATTCTTGAATAACAAATTTTTTTCATTTTTTTGTCTCAAAAACATAGGTTATGACCCCTCGTTGGAACGAGCTCGACGAGCTCGTTCCAACGAGGGGTCATAACCTATGTTTTTGAGACAAAAAAATGAAAATATTTTGAAAATTAATTGACGATTTTTGAGAATAGCGCTGGCCGGTTTTGGCCGTTACGTTGGGTAAAGGGTTAAGAACGAATGGCTTAATTTAGCTTTATATTTACCTTATGGTCGCTACCTCGTGTCCAGTTTATTGTCACTGATTGGCTAAACTTGGTTTAAGACTTACCTTATGAGAGAGATGGGCAATATACCGAAACCGAACCGAACCAATCGTTGAATACCGAAACTGTCTAAATTTTCATATGTTTCTTCATATGTTTCTACATTCATTACTTACGAGGGCTTGTTGAGGCCTGATAGCAGTGAAAGGATTCAGTTTCATGAAAGAAGTGACTTATGTTCTTTTTAGTTTGTTAACTCTTATGGGGTGAGAATTATCCTTAATTTCCTCGAGAGTACTACCTGTACATGTCTGGTTGCATAGCGGTTATTTTTAGCCAAGTCCAGGCTGCCTTAATAGACTCGAAAATCACTGCTCAGGCGATTTGTCTATTGTCAGCTGGGCTTCCTAATGATGGTATATTAATGACACATGTGAGACTGCAAAAGACTGAAATTGTCCTTTGAAGGTTAAGGTGTGCATTGAGCGAGTTACGAAATTACTGTAGGTATGATTTATGTTGGCAAAAGAATATCAATGTTGAGCTCATTGGCAGAGGTATGTGAGGCGCTGTGATAGAATACAAGAACAACCTATTCTGTATATTCCAAGCGCTCGGAATTCCCCTTCTGTACTGTCAGCAAGTCTAAGTCAAGTTAGATACCGAATACCGAGTATACACTTCGGTACACCACGTACACCCTTTAAAAATACCGAGCTCAAAATTCAAATACTGACAACTTATGGTCAATTTATGTTACAGGTGGACTAAATGTGGTGTTCATACTTACCTCAATGTCGCTGTATTGTCACAGATTAACTAAATTTGTCTTTATAATCGCCTAGTTGTCACTATATCGCCACATATGCTTAATGTGGCGACTTGTAGACGCTTTACTGTGGTAGATTGGCTACATTTGGTCCTATACTGTATAAATCGCAGTAAACTCCGAATGACCACATTGGAACTCGGTGGTGCTGTATGCTAAGGAGCACAACACGTCGATGGTGCACTTATCTTCAACCAATACTAACCCTGATTGCGCAGTCAGTACTTTGGGGAGTCTGATAATTACTCGCTGTTGTTCGGTGGTTCCCTTCGGGTACTCTGGATTGCTACGCCCGTAAAACTGTCTGACACGGGGTGACCCTGGCTGTCGAAAGTGTCGTTAAACCCCAATGGAAAAATTACAAAAAACAAAAACAACGTTGACAAAGTAGTTGCACAACAGAGTTTATTCCACTTTGTTTTTTCACAATGTTGTTTGTGATGGACTCATTGGGTTCTAACGGGTAAAGTATTTTGCAGACTCAGTGTAGGCTTAGCTTTCTTGATGTACATTATTAACATACTAAAGATTCAATGTACAACACCACCTTTTACTATGTTTTTTTAAGATTTAGAATGTTTATTGGTTTACTTATCGATGATTATCATACAGTCACCATCAAATAGCTCATTACAGAAAATATCGTTCAGAACACGTCTCACACGAGAATGACGTCACCAGTGAACGACAACTTTGTCACGCTGTGAGGTACAGTTAAAACTAGAAGTCCCAAATGCGCACCAATAGCACGTTGATCTGTGCGTTAATCTACGTGTTATGGCCATCGTAAGGCTCCCAAATTCTGTACATATGGCCTGCGCACGAGCAATGTTTCAGCCAATGGACCTCCGGGTAACCCGGAGGTCCATTGGCAGAAACATTGCCTGTGTTTGCTATGAGTAACCAGGAGAACCTGCCGTGTTTTGGGTGCCATTCGACATGTCAATTGCGCACAATTCCTACGCGCAATTAAGCCTAGATAAGCGCACAGTTCGTGACAGGACTTCTAGTTTTAACTGTAGTGGGTTTTGGAAATAAAATTCAATAAATATTCTCTTATATTTCGTTAAATGGCCATAATAGCGGGGGAGGAATTCGCTAGAATTGTGCACTTGGTGATACCTTCCTGAAATTTGGCATGATGTAAGGGTAGGCATCAGAGATTTCAAAATCGATCGGCTACAAGTTGGCACCATCCTCTAGCCACCACTAGCAGCGAAATCCAAAATGGCCGCCAAGCGGATCGAAAAAAAGCTATTTTCGCCGATCGCACAACTGAAGCTCCAAACCTAACACCATACATGTGCTGTAATTGATGTGAATGATGGAGTGAAGCCCTTGGAACAAGTTGGGGGGAAGATTAATGGATAATGGGATCAGAATTTCCGTCGATGTGTGCGTCTGTGTGTCTGACTGTCAGTATGATCGTCCGTCCGTAGATAAATTAGTGTTGAATGTTTCTCGGGAATGCAATGGTCAAATGAACATGGTATGAGAGATTCCTGTCAACACATGAACAAGGGTACTCGATAGTATGCAGCAGTGGGGATACTTGGACATTTGATAATCCAATTAAAGTGACAGTCTATTCTCAACTTCCGGCATTTTCGATAGATTTATTTTCTAAGAAAATAAAACTATCAAATTTCTAGAGGAGTTCTGGTTCAATCTCAACACCATAGCGACACGTCTGCCAGCAAGGGCAGTGCTGGAATGAACTCGGGATGCATTAGTTCCCGTTGTTAATTATACAATGTTATCTTGCCAGTATAGAACATTGGCAAAATGGGACTAGAAGGGGTGAGTGTATGTTTGCAGTCATTCGAGGTACAGGAATATTTTTTGACTACAAGTAGTATTCTTCATTTTCGGCCAGTTAAGATGTGGTGTGTTCCAAGTCAGGATTAATGTTGCCGACACTTAATGCCCATCCCTCATGGTATGCTACTTTACCAGGGATATAGAGATATAGCCACCACTGGGAGCCAAAACATGACCTTTGATGTCGATGAGTGGTCGAAATGTTTTAGCGAATAACTTATCGAAATATGATCCGGTATGGCAATTTGATACCTTACGTTAGATTTATTAGATCAACTCAGGTATGGATTCATTGAGACATGAGTGCGCTACAAGATGAAGGATTTCCAAGTTGATTTGCTATGGAGTAGGAACTGACTAGTCACATGTGGCCTATGGCCAGAGAAAGACAAGGATACCATAGATGAACACACGTGTGAACGAAGGTATCAACTGTTGTACAGAGGCAAAATAGTTGGGGATATTGTATCATGCTATGCATGAATTAACACCGTCTTGTGCAGTAAATAACAGACTATTTTCCGAAATCTAAAACTGTATTCCTATACCCCGGACAATGTAGCAAGCCACATGGGATGAACATTTGTTAGCAAAATCAACTCAACTAGAAACATGACATGTGTTAACTGGCCGAAAATGGAAAAAAAAATACCAGAATAGGAGATGACTGGTCCTAACATGACAGTATACTACTCAATATTGTTACAACAGCCACCTTCACACTTACACAAAGGTGTGCACCTTAATCCAGCTTTCAAGCATTTGCAATTGCCCTTGCAGGCCTTGGCACAACTACAGTGGAGCATCAGTGCACATGCAGCACTTGCGTCTCCTAGGTGAGTCCAAAATGGGACCAGAATATTGAGACGTGGATTCCACTCCCATCCGTACTGTGATGGGTCTGGCACACATAAGTGTTTCTGCAGAGCACGATGCCAAATGAAAGATGACACAAGAATTACCCTTTTTACATGTTGATACAGAGCTGCTTTGGTGGGCGGGATGTTTTCCATAGACTTAAGGCCATGTGTGAACATATGCCGTCTCGCATCATTGACACGTGTACTGACACAACTGTTACTGTACATCTGTATGGTGAGTTTTTCGATATGCTGCATATGAGGGGAATCCTCTGAAAAGACTTGCGGATTCTCAGTCAATTCTATCATCATTTCAGTTGATGCGGGAAAATTCATCCATGCATTCCATCCTGTCTTCTTCCCAATGCCGAGCATGCTGGATGTTACATCACAACCTGTGAAGGCGTGGAAGAAAGTCAGGGCCTTACAGTAATCAGGTCCAAGTTGTGAAGCTATCTCATGAATTGGCATATCTTTATATGCCTTTCCAATTCCAAACCCAATCCACAGCTCACTGAGTCCAAGGTCACGGAATGTTGCGAAATGGTGCAAAGACAGAATGACGACATCAGAATCAACCGTGCGAAGAAAAGCTATTTTGTGACCTTGTGAGACTGCATGGTTGAGATGAAGCATCATGCGCGTGTCTGCTTCCTCGTGGTTCGATGGAGATATGTCACATAAGCTAACATCCTTATTGCATAGTACATATTCTCCTGATGTCGTTAACAACTGGTACTCGGATGTTGATGTTAATTTCAGCAGTTCAGCAGACAGGAACTTGAAAAATTCGTCTTTATTCTCACTAACTTTCAAGAATGCCTGCCAATTCTTCCCTTTAGGTAAAGGGACGTTCTCGGACACCCGTATCAACCTAACTGCTGTCTCACCGAGGCGTTTTGCTCGCGTCTGATTCTTCAAACTGCCTTCGGGGTAACAGTCATAGATCGCATCAACCCTTGTGGTGTTCGTGTTAATCAGAGATTCGATGTATGGCAATAATTGCAATCGAGCATATTCTCCAAACAGATCCGCTTTCTGTGGTTTGATTACATGGACTACAGCAGGCATATCCAAGATGACAACTGAAGCTTGTCTAGCTGCTGAATTCTTCCCTTGTGCAGGAATAGCTGGTAAACAATTGAGAATTTGAGATTTTGTCCCACTCCGTAGCTTACCTCTATCGGATAATGCTGGCGGATCACGTGCATTCTCGTGCATGAAAAACTCATCCATGTTTGAATCAGGCCGGGCTTGCAGTGAAACGAACATCTGGGTAACTATTGCGGCAGTTGCTTTACTTGACATGAGTTTGTCTCGGCCTTTGTCCAGGTTGGCTGGGGGTGGGTTAAGGAAGGTATATATATTTGCCTTGGGAATAACATCATTCAGGGGTACGGTGCATTCCACAAGCCTTTCCTTCAAGAAAGTGGAATATAAATGCTTGCCCCTTTCGGGTAATGACCGTAAACTCTTACTAACTTCGGGGTCCATATATTCACCAGTATCTAATGTCACCAGCTGACCACTAGTTTCATCATAAGGGTTGATAATGAGTCCCTGATTCACCAGATCGAGGAGAGATTTCAATTGATTCAGAAATTTTTTCTGCTCTGATACCGAACTTTCCGGGTGTTCCGTGTTATCTGATGATGTTGTGTGGAAACTTGCATATTCATACTCATCTATAACACGCAGAACTTCTGACCTTGAAAGCTCAATAACGACTTTCTCTTCAGCCTGGCCATAGAGACCTTTTGGACCACTGTCTTCTTTGAGTAGTTGGATACTATGTTCTTGGCTCTGATCTAAACCCATCATACTGAACTTCCTCTCACTACGCTGGACCACAAAATGGCCTTCCATGAATTTGTTGTGGATTGAAGGATGCCGCCTGGGTAGCTGAGACATGTCTCTCAGAAATACGGGGACCCACCGACAATAATTTGTATGTCCTAGGGCAAAAAAGTAACTGCACAACTCATCGATAGAACACAGTGTACCAGGCCAGTTACCGATTCGTTGGTTCCGAACGAATTGACAGCTTGTCAAGAGAAAGTTCCGAACGATTTCACCCCAATAGCGCGCAGTTGGAGATTGTGAAAGAATCCTCTGTTCCCACATTTCAAATGACTCATGGGGCCCAGTCTGCTGACAGTAAATCTCATAAGCATTCTTTCTGAGGATCTCAAGCCAAGCTAGAGTGAGAAGATATGCCTGTCGCGTCCTCTTGACATGTTTCCCACCAAGTAGGGATGATGCTACACCGGGTGTGAATATCTTTGCGAGGTGAAACATTCGCTCCCAACCAGAACCACCCATAAGCTTACCACCAGCTTCTTGGGTGCACATTTCAAGATGCAGGAATCCAATCATACACACCATTCGATCCTCACCTATCTCCTCTGGGAACAGCCATTGACATTTTTTCTGCCTGGCATACAACGGACAGTCACCTTCAATGACAGGTATCTGGCCGGGGTTTACGAAAGCAGTAGCTTCCCTGACCACATACATAGCATGCTTCTGCATACTGAGTGAGTCCGCTTTCTGCTCACTGAAAACAGGGAATACCCCAATAACTGCACGAGGTTTGACATTGTCTTGATCTTCATGTTTTGAAAAGAAGCCTGAAAAGGTCACAGGGACTTCATCAAGCTGCCAGCTGCCATCAACCTTCCCTTTATTGCTGATCTGTGACACATGAGACAACCAGTCATTCTCTCCCACGTTCAAATCTGCATATTCATTGGGCCGTACATTACATTCATCTGGAGATTCAAGCCTGATGTCCCCACCAAAGTCTTCAACGAAAGGAACAAATGCATAGTCGTCTGGGAGTTCAATTTGTGTGTCTTCTGGAACATCTAAACTCAGTGGTGGGGGATCAGTACCCACATTGTCCCTGCTCAGTTGACCAATGAGTGTGATGGACGTACCATGCATATCAGATCTACCAGATACATCAATGTTATCAGTGGTTCCTATCGAGAAAACATTACGTTTGCAGTTAGCTGGGACTACAACACCTTCGTTCTTGAACCGCAGTGAAACAGCTCTCGCGAAACTCCTGCGAACATCCATTACGCGATCATAAGAGACAGAGAGTCCCATTTGATGAAAATCTCTGATAAGATTTTTCATACGATCATGGGCATGCAACTTCAAACCCACATAAAGAGGCATTGGAGTTTCTCTGTCACGTCTCTGGTGAACATTTTGTGCATGTTCGGAGCGTTTCGCTGAATTGCTGATCAACATCTGTGAAATAGTACAAGCCACTCGAGTCTTGGCATTAACAGTCTCATCATCGCCTAAGTTCTGTATACTACATGTGCCCTCAAGTAGAACTCTAAGAAGAGTCAGGAGTGAGTTGGGTACAGGCTCGCTCAAGCAATAAGATGAAAATGATCCCGTGAAAGGAGCTTGAGATATGAGTATGTGTTTACGCAGAAGAAGACCCACATCAACTATCTTTTTTGCCTCTTCCTCAGACACTATACGAGTTAAAGATTCGGACAACAAGGAGCCAACTCGAAACCTACTTGAAATAAACACATCTCTACCCTGTGTGAAGGCGTCCCAGCCATCGCCCAATTTCTGCAACAAATGTTCTTTGAATCGAGTGGAATGTATTTCTTCACTAAGCCAATCAGAACCGACTTGCTTCAACCTCCGACTGTACAGATTCTTGAGATCGACAAGCTTCATCGCGGAATCGTTGTGTTCAACAAATGTTATGAGCTCTGCCATAACGAGAGGGTCATAGGGCAGGCCTGACGCGGAATGTTCGGCGTTCTTCGACTTTTTAGATTTAGCCGCTCGTGCTTCATTGGCAAGCTTACAATAACAGGTTTTGTGATAGTAAAGATCACTAGCAGCGGAATCAAATGCTGCATTGACCCGAGAAAAAACAACCCAGTTCTCGGCTTCCTTTGCCATAATTTTGAGTTTATTGTTATCAGACATTGATCTGCAAATAGGCTCACTGCTGTCACCTTCGCGTTTGTGACAATAAACACACTGGGGCAGTTTCCTGTCACAGCCAGATTCAAAACTTGTCCGTGTTCTTTTAGGACTCAGCGTGGAGCAGGATGCCACTGCCTCATTTCGCTCTCGCTTGTGTAGCACGCGCTGTACGATGTGAGTCCGAATACTGTCACGGCATGTCTTATGATATATTGCCTTATTCGTCAACAGTGACATCGACATACACTCATCACTCTCTCTCATCAAACAATCAATGGTCAAATTATATGGAAGCTCAACGCCATTATCTAGGAAGCGCGTTATGTCTTCCTCAATAGCTTTATAGGCGTCATGAAAACGAGATTCTCTATACGGACGCATCAATTTCTTGGAACTGTCTTGCTGGCAAAAGCAACAACGTTCCCAGTCAGTACTAGTCCGTACACGAAGAGGATTCTCACTCATTCTGTGAATGATTTTTGTGAACAATCGCGTTCTCGAATTAATTTCGACAGACAAATCAGAATTGCTTGCGGAATTACGCCAAACAAGAGATTGTATGGCAAAGAGACTGCTTCATAAAGAGCGTTGTTTCTCCGGGATCAGCGTCATTCAGGTTTGCCTGAATGACGCTGATCCCGGAGAAACAACGCTCTTTTCAAGTTCCAAGAAATTGATGCGTCCGTATAGAGAATCTCGTTTTATTCTACATCATCTCCCACGTCTGTTTCCAACACGTGCGTGGATCAGAGTTCACTTTCGCGCCCTTACAATCGGATGTATAGTCGGTAGACCGTCGAAAAGGAGGTTCCCTTCAGCCGCTGGCGGCCATTTTGGATTGTGCCGCTACTGGTCGCCACCGGTCGGTGTCAACTTGTAGCCGATCGTTTTTGAGAACCTCATAGCCTACACTAACAGTGTGCCAAATTTCAAGAAGGTATCACCAAGTGCACAATTCACCTGTATGTGACGAATTCCTCCCCCGCTATAAGCTATGTTTCAAGGCACAGGTTGAAAAAATAATCAAAATTTGTTTGGCGATTTTTACGAATAACGCTGTAAGGTTTAGTCGCCACGTTAGATAGAAGGTTAAATTACACATTATGTGATAGAAACAATATCAAATTCATTACGATTTGGCATGAAATTTCTGAACCTCGTTCGGTAAACCTCGGCTCAGCTCGATTTTAGTGAAGTCGGTACGGAAATTTGATATGAAATCGTGACTCATTACAGATCCTCCATTTAAGGTTACTTTCATCATCCAGGATTGTATCATAACTACAAGATAAGTGTGAGCCAATCGTTCATATCTATGCTATCCACTTTGGAGAGCTTCATTGTCTCCTGGCCATGTTTTACCAGTAAAATATAACTGGCTTACCAGAGTTGACAAGCACTGTTTTACTTCACTGAACTCCACGTGACGAATAGAATATTGATTGATTGAAAACAACCCAGATTGTGTTAGAGTCCTTAATAAGCACAAATCAAGTTTCAGCCAGTGGACCTCCGGGCTCAATCTGGATATTGTTTGACTGTATATTGATAGTACTACTCGTGTTCTTGCATACAATTCTATAGTTTAATTCTGGACTGAAATTCACGGATGTTTTCAGTATTATGAAGTTATGAGCAGGAATAAACGCATTTATCGCAATAATTAACAACGAATTGGGGCATAGGAATTTGTTTCAATTCCTATGCACAATATTTATCATTGGGGACTTGTTTTTATCTGTTTTATTACCATTTTCCATTTCATTTTCAATGTGCCCGTTTATTGTTTGTGTAACACTTTATTCTTTCCACGTATTGCTAATTATAGTTATCGCAGAGGTCAATGCTGACTTGCGAAATAGTGAGCTCTTAGCGAAAGCTATAACTAATTGAGGGAAGAATGGTCTTCGGACATGGTTAATCGAACACTCACCGTTACGTGACCATCAGTTTGTGTAGTGGCGCAGAATAGTTAGGTTCTGGAATCAGAACCGTTGGTTGTCCCGATCTTGGGAGTGTGGTGATTACGTCAGAGCACGAGGTTCCTGTGCAACATATGATTGAAGTTTCAGTCCACTCAATGAAAAGCAAGAGCGTTAAGAGTGAACCAATTCAACAAACTACTTAACCGGTATTTATTACCGTGGCAGATTTACGGGTGGGGGAAGCCGGGGTACCCGGAGAGAACCACCAAGCATCGACGAGCAACTGTTAGCTCCTCAACATTCTAACTTTGTTCAAGCTCCGCTCAAGCAGGGTTACAGCGGTGGAAGACATGTGCACCATCGACGTGCAGTACGCCTTAGTACACGGCGTCATCGTGCCCCTATGGAGACAACCGGGATAAAGTGCCTTGCCCAAGAACACAACGCGGGTCGTCCCGGACGGAGATCGAACGCGGGACCTCTAGCATAGAAGTCCAATAGTCCACTGAGCCACCGCCCTCCTACTTAACCGGTAAGGAATGTATTTGTCCCGTCAAACATAATATCAATAATAACAAAACACTACAGAAATAAAAAAATACGAAATAACTTATTTTGCTTACTCTTGTTTATCCTTTATTAAGATTGGATTAATTATTGTTTTTAACCCTTTACCCAACGAAGACGATATCAAAATTTATTATTTTAAATATAATTTTTTTAAAATTTAAAAACAAAAAGTCAACAAAACCATATCATGTGACCCCACATTGGAACGACCTCAA
The DNA here is from genome assembly GCA_031216915.1 of Pictodentalium vernedei. Lineage (NCBI taxonomy): Eukaryota > Metazoa > Mollusca > Scaphopoda > Dentaliida > Dentaliidae > Pictodentalium > Pictodentalium vernedei. Next base: position 98,484,209 of record CM062296.1, read on the forward strand.
TGAGCTATGATATAGTTTTGTTGAAATGTTTCGAAAAATTTAATTTTTCCAACTGCTCAATTTGCATATTGCGCGGGCGGAAACGCACGATTCGTAAGGTAAAGGGTTAACATCTGCTGCCATACAGTTGTAAATAAAATTAATTCAGTTGTCAGAATAATGGGGTCAATGTTTGTCTATTTACATATCGCATATCTACATGAGGGAGCCCGATGGTCCTTTGGGTGGAGCATTTGACTTCAGATCGATAGGTCGTTATTTGGTCTTATTTGAGGACATAGTTGCGCACGTACTTCAGCGTACTGCACGCGAATAGCACACATTCTTTCGTCCGATACTAACCCTACATGCGTCGGCTTAGTAGGTTGGAGAGTACAGCATGGTCGTCGTGGAAAGGCCAATATCTATGCTTGGGCAATGTTTCCACGAATAAATTAACAGTGAATCCCCGGCATAAAATAATGGACTCACCCTTAAATTTCCAATGAAAGAAGCACCGGGCCTGGTACGACCCGGTGCTTCTTTCATTGAATATTTACTGAAAACTACTGATGATTGATTAACTGTACTGTAGGATCATGCGAATCTTCAATTCATTGTCCTGACTGGAGATCAACATCGGGTCGGGATACTGCTTCGTATATTTTCGAATCGGGTAACTCATGTATTTTTCAAGAGGAGATGATGGCAAATCTGCCGCAGAATAGTGGCCCGTTTCGTTTGGCGGCTTGATCACATGCTTGTCTACCTTGCAGATAACACTGCTGCAATGAATGGTACCTATAAAGTTGAGTTTTTGATCCCTCGGTTCCACTTTTAAATGCTGCCACGTGACCTATGCACTATGTTACTCATGCTACCTTCGGCAGTTGTTAGCCGTAAGTAAATGCCCGATAATTAGGTAATTTGACAATATAACAAATGATTTCACGGAAATTGTTTCGCGCTGTTCCCGATTCGAACCGGATTCGATATCAAGGTCGACATCGAATCCTCGGTTAGAATAGAGATTCGATTCGATGATAGAGAGGGTTATTGGGGAGTTACTCGCCGCTGCTCGATTGTTCTCTCCTCCGAGCACTCCGGCATTTCTTTACCCAGAAAACTGTCCGACACGACATGGCACTCGCTGCTGAAAGTGCTGATGTCCCAAATAAATAAATAAATAAATAAATAAATAAATAAATAAATAAATAAATAAATAGAGTAACGGCCATATCCGTCGCCGTTTAAACTTACTTATATTTTTAACACTTTGCCTAGTAAACAAAGTTAATATCCTCTCCTTGGTTCAAGTACGAATGGGAGGGGGTGATTATAAACAATCATTTTACGCGAAAAATATACGAATATTTTTTAGAAATGTTTTGCAAGTGAGTGTGTTCTACTAGCTGTGAAATATGACGTGTCAAATGAGCAGGTAAGCCCTTGTCCAACTTGATATCTCCCCACTTAGTTGTTCCCTGGAGGACCATGTTTGGGCTCTACAGAGCGGAGTTTGTGCCTTAATAAAGACTTCAAAGCCTTTAAATATCCTCCTCGATCAGTTATTATTGTATATTATTACCACTTTGCAGGGCGTTTCCTACTGCATTAATGTCGATTTAACGGGCAATCATATCCTCTATTGCTCGGTAGTCACGTGATAGGAGGGCCGCTAATGGAAAACAAAATTCATTGTCGGCCCTCTTGTCACGTGACGTCTTTTAGAATTGAAAATTTAGAAATGAGGCGAGAACTCGCAAGGAAAAGTTGATGCTTTCGCCATGTTGCGGTCTTGTTGATCGACAGCAACAGAAACATTATGGTGTTCCTAAGTGACTGACATCATCAAAACATTTTCAAAACGTTCTTTGAGTTACGTGGTCCCAAATAAAATGTTTCTGTTTTATTAAATTTTGTGTCTTTTGATTGCTGGGATATCATTTTGGAAATGTGTAAAATTACAAATTACGTAGTGGTAATAATAGTAATAACATGATTGTTATCGGGCATAATGGTTCGTGAGCGGCCCTGCATCGATGCTGAACAGCCCTTGGGCTTATTAACGACCCTCGACTTCGTCTCGGGCCTTTAATAAACCCTCGGGCTGTTCAACATCGATGCAGGGCCGCTCACGAACCATAATGCCCTCCAAAATCATGTTATTGTTTAAATAGTTATTTGATTAAACTTTTGTTTTACGAATAATGGGAGAGTGCTTGTTGACGCTATCTAGAAAACTGCAAAAAAACTCGTATCAACAAATAAAAGGTACGTTTATCAAATCAGTGCCTTATCAAATATCGGTCCATCAATTATGCGTGACACATGTGACTAATCAACAACTTAAAAGTGCCACAGCCACACACTTTTGATGCGTTAGCAATGTGATTCCCCTCAACTGAGAACGGCATTTTATAGCTGTAACTTTAACCGACTTCTGAGATATGCATATCCGTTGTAAAATAAACAGATCTCTTCCCACAGTCTCCTTCATATTTATCATCTCATTCAATGTCTCAAAGACATAAAACCGTACAGACTGAGAGATTACGACAGACCACAACGACGGTGATGTACGCGGGACTGTAATCAACCACCTGAGTTTCATTTTATTTCTGTATTTCACGAGTACCGAAGGCGATCTTGAAATACATAAAAAACTTCGAGGGCCGATTCCTGTTCCCCGTACTTTACAAAAGTTTGGTTTTTATGCCACTATTAAATACTTGAATTTAGCCTGTTACGCTGTTATTTGTAAAGTTTCAGCTTATGCGACAGGGTTTCCGATTTGGATAGAGGTTTCCGATTGGAGGGTAGGGTAGTGAATTTGCAGCTAGGGAGAGAGGCCGGGAGGGGGAAAACCCGTTCCCGGTCCCTCCCCAGTTGGAAATTCTCTCCCGAGAAAGATTTTGAAAATGAAGCCACGAAAGGAGGCATAAAATTGACTCTAGTAACTGAAATGCCAACACATTTATGATAGAATTACCGGGTTATTGGGCCTTTCCCTCTGGAAAAGCCCATTGTTTTTCTACGGATTATTATTATTATTCTTTTTTTTTTGGGGGGGGGGGGGGTTCCACACATTTTGTCCGTACGATTCAGAAGCCATTTTCGAACCGATTTTCACAAAATTTTGCACACGCACAGCGAGGCACAAAATCTAAAAATGTACCAAAGCGAATTCTTCGATTTTACCCTTATTTCGCCAGAATTGGCAAAAAACTGCCAAAATTGGGGTTCATCGGCACTTTCTCGAAACACGTCTTGTAGATTTTTTTTAAACATTCATCATTGCTATACCTGCCTGTGACACGACCTTTGATACACACGACATATCAGGCGCTGCATCTGGTAACCCTCCACAGGCTGCCAAACATCGCAATTTTGATGAATTGGCCGGTTTCAGGCCCGCACAGCACCCAAACGATACACGAGAGATAAACATAACATCCTTTATTGGAAGTGGAATTCACGGAGAATCATTTTTGTAAGTAATAAGGGTGTTCAGAAAACCAAGCGTTAACCCGTTTTGCACTAGTTAAACAGAAATACCCCCATAAAGCTAAAAAATTCATGTTTTCCTTGGATTTCTCTAAACGAGTCGTGTAGATTTTCAAGAAAAATGTATCACTCCCAGGTCTTGGTGTGACAACAGAAGTTGCATGGACAAAATACTGCGCTGAGCATTTGTTAACCCTCCACGAGCTGCTAAACCTAAAACTTGTGTTAAAATGGGCTGGTTTTGGACGCCAACAGTACCTAATGGGTACGCTACAAGGAAAAGTGCCTTCTTTTATCGAGCGCACAATCTATACGAAAACATTTTTGTAAGTAGTAAGGGTATTCAAAAGTCGAAGTCTTAACCCATTTTGGACAGGCTAAAAGAGAGACCCCTTAAAATCCTGAAATTCCCATTTTCTGTGGATTTCTCTAAAAAACATCCCGTAGGTTTTCAAGAATAATTGACTACTTGCAGGTGTTTGTGTGACATTACAAGTTGCATGGACAAAATATTCTGGTGAGCGTTTATTAACCCTCTACAGGCTGCCAAGCATCGTAATTTTGTTGAAATGGACTGTTTTCGGACACGCACAACACCCAACGTGTACCTGTGAAATAAACATAATCTCCTTTGTTGGAAGTGAAATTCACCGAGGACCATTTTTGTAAGTAATAAGGGTATTTAAAAAAACAAGCGTTAACCCCTTTTGTGGTTTTTAATAGTGATACCCATCAAAAGCTTAACAATTTATGTTTTCCCTGGATTTCTTTACAAACATCTGGTAGGGTTTTCAAGAGAAAATGGCCATTGATAGGTCTTGGTGGCACATTACAAGTTGATTGGAAAAATTATTCCGGTAAGCGTTTGTTGACCCTCCATGGGCTGCTAAATGTCAACATTTAAAAAAAAATAGTCTGTTTTTGGACACCAACAACATCAAATGGGAATGCAACAGAGAAAAATAACTTCTTTTACCGGACGCAAAACTGACAGAGAAACATTTTTGTAAGTAGTAAATGTATACAACAATCGAGGTCTTAACCCATTTTTGACTAGTTAAGATATACCCCTTAAAAGCTTAAAATTCCAGTTTTCTGTTGATTTCTCAAAAAACAATTTTTCAAGAAAAAGTGACCATTCGCAGGTCTTGGAGTGACATTACAAGTTGCATGGACAAAATATTTCGGTAAGCATTTGTTAACACTTCAGAGGCTGCCAAGCATAGACATTTGGAGAAAATGGGCTGTACTTGGGCAATCCATAACACCAGATGTGTACCTGCGAGATAAACATAACCTCCTTCATTGGGAGTGGAATTCACCGACGATCATTTTTGTAAGTAATGAAGGTATTCACAAAACAAAGCATTAACCCGTTTTTGGCTGGTTGCAGAGCGATACCCCTCAAAATGTTAAAAATTCATGTTATCCGAAGATTTCTCTAAAAACATCTCGTAGATTTTCAAGAAAAAATGGCCATTCTCAGATCTTAGTGTGACATTACAAGTTGCATGTACAAAATATTCCTGTAAGCATTTGTTAACCCTATACAGGTTCTCAAACATCAAAATATTGATAAAATGGGCTGTGTTTGCGTACCCACAGCACCCGAAGTTGAGAGGAGAGATCAACATAAGTGGAAGTAGAATTCGCTGAGAATTATTTTTGGAAGTAATAAGAGTATTCAAAAAACAACACTTAACCCATTTTGGGCTGGATAAACACTGATACCCATGAAAAGCTTAAAATTCATGTTCTCCCTGGATTTCTCTGAAAACATCTTGTAGATTTTAAAGAAAAAATGGTCATTCGCAGTTCTTGGTGTGACATTACAAGTCGCATGAATAGAAACTATTCCTGTTAGCACTTGTTAACCCTCTACAAGCTGCCAGACATCAATATTTTGGATACATTTGAGATAAAATGGACCATTTTGCAAATTGACACAGCACTCAGTGGGTATGTGTCAAACATAACCCCTTTTGTCGGTCATTGACTTATTGGACGACGATATTAACATTAACCCACTCCACCGTTAATAATGGTTTTTACCTAAACAATTTGTTTATCAAACTGAGTCATCTGAGACTACTATACTCACCTTTCTCATAACATCAATGAAGGAACTTCAGTGAGACAGTTAAAAACAATTCATCAGACACTGCGGGGTCATGAAAAATCATGGAATCTCATCGGGTAAAGCCATGATTCTCCAGAATCATAAAGTCTAGTTATTATTTGATATTATTCTGGGAGTTGAATATGTGCTAAACAAATGCTCAATCTGAGAACTTTGAGCAATTCACACTGTCCTAACGGTAAATTGGATCGTGTGCAGGAATGATCAATTTTCGATGTTTCATCATTTTGTAACTGTGAATGATGGAATTAACTCAGGATAACAATTTTACATGATGCAGTTTTATTCAAGTGCATTTCGAGGATTTTTTTTATTACGATAAGTATACGTACTATAGAAATCTCGTACCGTTTGTCATCATGCATACTTATGAATTTTTGCCGATTTGAATCCCAGTTGGAATTTTGAGAAGTAAAGGAGACATCAGCATCAACAAAGAACCTCTAAAATTCAGATAGATGGAATTTCCATCTACTCATGACTTGTCCTCCGAATTTCCAACTACAGGAGGAAATTTTGGCCAGGATTGGGGGGGGGGGGGAGTGACATAGCCCCACATCCCACCCCTGTCGCCACGTCCCTGTTAGGCGTTTTTTTTGCTTTCGTGCTACAGGCTGTTTTGTGTCAAAGTCAGTGACGATGGAGGCCGCGGGGGAGGGACGTTGACAGGGACTTACACGATGCCGTAGGGCACTTAACGCACTGTACGTTTCACTTTATCTGTATTTGTTTATTGGTGTTTAAGATCACATATTCCTGTACAATGGCTAAGCATGACCACGGCAGCTTTACCGGTGGAGGAAGCCGGAGTACCCGACCGGGAGAGAACCACCGAGCAACGGCCAGCAACTGTCAGCTCCCCAACACACTAACTCCACGCAAGCAGGGTTAGCATTGGTTGAAGACAATTGCTCAATCGATCGGCGTGCAGTACGCCTTAGTACACAACGCCAGCGTACCCCACGTGGGCAATGGGGATGAGGTGTCTTGCCCAAGGACACAACGCGGTTGCCGCAGGTGGAATTCGAATCGAGGACCTCTCGGCTTGCAGCTTGCGCATCTACCTACTGAGTCACCACCCCCTATGTCTATATTGTGTCTGGAAACGTCGAATACAGAACAGCAATGGTCGTATAATTATAGTAATACTGCACTGCGTGACATGAGAGTAGCCCCCCCCCCCCCCCTCCCCAGAGAATAAAAACACTATGTAGAGACTGAAAAGGAATGGCAACACTGACAGACCAGCTGTTAACCAATCAAAAACCTAAATTCTTAGATTGTGTTGGAGTTTTTTTTTAATTTAAGTTACTATGGGATTGTATTCACTATATCATTTGTATTTGTATTTTCGTTTTTCATTTTTTCAAGATTCATTTACATTGCAATGTATGTTTTGTCAAATTTGTAAATTAATGTACATATATTCTACTTCAAAGAGTTTACATTAATTTGACACCATGTTTTCAAGTATTACTTTCAATATCTTTTATTTGGGTGGGTTGTTTGTTTGTCATATGCTATATTTATGTATTCCTCGTCGAATATTACAAATTAATTTTGTCAAATTCTTATAAATTTTTTAAAAGGTATTATTAACCTTTTACCTAACGAATCGATCGCATCCACCCCCTAATGTTACAAATTAAGCAATTGAAAATAATATATTTTTTCAAAATAATTCGACAAGAACCATATCATGTGATAAGAACGAGCTCGTCGACATCGTCCCAATGAGGGACAGTATGATGTTGTTCTGTTGGAATTTTTCTAAAAGTTTATAAAAAAAAATAATTAAAATAATTGTTTCATATCATTTGTTTGGTAAAGGTTAAATTAATTTCTATTCAACTGTTCATTTTAATTTATTTAAAAACAAAAGGTTCAAATGATATACCAAGCATGTAGTATTTATTTATTTATTTATTTATTTATTTATTTATTTATTTATTTATTTATTTATTTATTTATTTCATTCGTTAATTTTTCTGTTATTGCTTGTAGTGTAATATTCATATTTGTAATAAACATCAGTAATTAACATCAGTTGTTTTTGTGTTTTTTTGTGTTTTTCTTTTTTGTTTTGTCTTTTTGGTGGAGGGGGTGGGGGGGGGGGGGGTGGTCCGCAAGGCAACTGAACTTTAATTCCATTTAATAATCAGACATTTTCATCTCCATCTCTGAAAGAGCGATGCTTCTATAACGACGTAGAATGCGACACGAACCTGATGATATGGAACTCAAAAGTTGATGGTACACATTAATCACATCTACCATATGAATTTGTTAATCATGTGTGATTACATGTGTATAATATTGGCTACCCGTCTATATTCCAGGGTGTATTTAAACCGATTTCCAAACTGATAAACACAAAGGCGATCCTACAAGTGTATATCAATTTCCAGCCCAAATTAAGTGTTCATACGCTCCCATGCATACGAGGATAGGGGATGTTAGAGGTCTCCAGCATTCCCCATTGTTTCCATCGCACTTGCAGCTGTAATACTTAATATCGCGTCGATACCGAAATAAATCATTCTCAAAATACCAGCCCCTAGTCAGAATACCGTCCAGCTCTTAACAACATCATTATTCATGCCACTTTAACATATAATACATAACACGAAAGTAGTTGGAGAGCAATTCTGATTGACGTGATGGGGGGGGGGGGGGGGGCATGAATTGATGTCATAGTCACCTGGCACATTGACGTCGTATTGGTTTGTAATCGAAGCATGCATGAGTGGCCATATTGTGCCAGTGCGCATGTTATGTGGTGTCAGTGCGCATGAGCAGCGTGTGTTGGTAGAGAGACTCGTGTTTCGTCGTCCATGTTTTTAACTGGACGCCGCCGTCTTGGTGATAAGTCTTTGTTGCTGTGTAACTGGAGGTTCTGTAACTGATCCTCGCTAGCCGGCAGAAGGTTCGAGACCAGGCACAAGAGCTGTTGCTCCAAAGACACAAGGACTACTATCCAGACGCCCCAGTTCCGTTGCTATACCACCACAAGGAGAGCCGGAAACAGAACATTATGGTCCCCATCCCGGGCACAGACCGCGAAGAAGAGCTCGTCCTCGTTGAAGTCGCCATTGAGGCCGCTGAACAGGCTATTAAGACCGATGATTGGCACCTCGGGTATGCCCTCACAGTCCACTCAAGCCATGGTCTCACTCTCCACGACCCATAGAAGGTTTGCATCATAGACGACTTCCTACAATGGTCCAACCTCGCCTACCTTGCCTATGCTGCAGTTCGAACGTGTGACCTGTCCACCAGATAAGGGTATTGAGGTCAGGTAGCCCACAGAGCAGCAGCTCCGCAAAAACATCGCAAGGAAGTTTGTCACCCACAAGCACCAGGACCAGGTCAAAGGACTCCCGGGGTTCAATTGTAAGGTCGACTACAAGGAGGACCAACATAACTACTGTGCAACATGCAACATCGAGATGCTTTGGGCCTACGAGCCCAAAGATACACAGCAGTTCAGTGTCGGCCGGCTGGACAACATCAGGAGGCACTGCCGTGGGAACGTGCGATTGACCTGTTTGAGAGTGTAACCGAAAAGAGGGGTTGCAGCAGTGCCAGCGGCACACTCGCATCCAGTCTAATCCAGTGTCTAGTCCGAAGGACCATCGGGAGGCAGTTGGGATCGGAAGGCACCACAAGTAGCTCTCCCCGGACGAAGATCCGAGCTGGTCCATCCAACAAATAGTAGAGGACAGGTTCGCCTGGCTTGGTGACCGAGTGTCCAATCCGGTAAACTTAGAGGGACCACACCGGGTCAGTTGCGCGACGGCGACCCAACTCCAGCTCGCCTGCTTGGTAGAGATAGCGAACACCCACACTGGAGGGGAGCTTCTGCTCCCTGAGGCCAACAGGGCGGCCGGAAATCACAGAGGAGGAGTTTTGTGTCACAACCTTAGCCTTGAAGACGTCAGATGGCCTCTTTTTAGTTAAGCGAGTCACCTCACCATTCAGCGCAGCAACAGCGGCGGACAGCCGAGCAATCCATTCACTTGACCTCTCACCTGACGGTAACTTCAGCTCCTGGGCGTATAGGTGTCCGAACAGTCGCTCTGCCAGAGTTCGGTTGAACCGCTCCACAATTCCCTGGTCCCCGGTGGACGTCCACACGGCCCGCCGGACTTTTGTCCCGTGTTTCGTCAGCAGCTGGTTCACTCGCGTCAGGGATCGACCTGAAGGAGCTTGGGCCACCACAGTGGTCCCCGCTTATAGATCTTTTCTAGGGCGGCCGAAACCTCTTTGGACTCTTTTGTAGCTAGGGGTTCTGCCTCTTTATAGCGGGAGGCTACATCGACGACTGTGAGCGCATACTTGTAGGTTTTGCGGCCCATCCGGTCATGTGGGAGAAAGAGCAGTCGGCCTGGTGGACCTAATTCGGCGTCCGCACATCGATCTTGGGTCGTGGTATGTGTGTGCTTCGCACGGCTGGAAGGTATATCTGCCAGATGGCATGCTTCATAAGCCATGCCCGTGCCAAATCTTCAGAGACCTTAGCCGTGGAAGCAAGGATTTTGATGACCGTGTGTCCTTTCCAGCACCCCTTGGGCTGTAGTAAATTGCAGCCAACTTTGTTGCAAGCTTACTGTCCATTTTAGCATCCTTTGGACCTCCAAAAGCCACATTAGGGGAATTTTATAATGATAATATACAATTATGTACGTGACACTATCCGATGTTCAAGCCGTGGATCTACCAAGCGCGCTCCCTGCCGGAGAGCAATTTGAGTGTGCCCTTGCTGAAGTAACCTACTACCCTCTTTGGTACAACATAACCAAGGGGCTACGCAACAATATTATTCGCGTCGTGGATGAGAAAAATTACTGAGTTGAGCAGGAGATAAAGTGCCAGATGTCTATTACAATGTATGCGAGCTAAATGATGAGGTGTTTAATCAGGTTGGGGCTATATTGGATCTTTACAAACCTTCGGGTCGCCTGTGGTTCAAGACAGATAAGTCTCTGAAATTGGGAAAGTTAGCACGTACCTTGGGATTTGCAAAAAACAAAACCCTTCAGGGAGAGAAGCTAGTGGGGAGTGAGTTACCTGCGTTGATCTGTCAGAGGTCAGCATCACGGACAATGTTTACAATGGGCTACCCAGCACACTACTCAGAACAGTACCTGTGGCAAATGAAAAATGTGCCAGTGGCAGAACAGTAGCTTTCTCTCATTTGCAATACAAGAGGCTTGTCCCAGGGCCTGTAGGCAATGTTACAGTCCACGTTTAAGACAGCAGTGGTGGCCCTATTGAATTGCAACACCTATCGGTAACATTACATATTCCAAATATACCTATTCCTACAGAACAACAGTAACAGCTGCAACAAGTGTAAAGACATGGCAAATAGCGGAGGACCAGGAGCACATGATGCATTGCCTTGCACGACTCTTCAGTTGGCAAATCTTGGGGACACGCAGGGCTTTGGAGAACCAGGGATGACGGGCAAATTGTATGTATTTCAGCTCTCCGAGGGGCTATACAAGAAAAAAGAACTGCCAGTTGTTCTTCCTTCGGAACCGCAACAAGCTACATTTACCGAGCTGCGTGGTTTGAACCTGGAAGGTTCAGCCTCGTGGAGGAGCTACGAACTTATCCAGGATGGCTCCAGTCAATGGTCTCTACATAGGCACCCTGTTCGCGGTGGGTGGGAACTAGACTTCAGGGTCATCCAACCTCACATCCAACTCGCCCGCGTCCACAGGCTTCGTAAACTCCAGAACAGTGGCCATGTGTTGGCTTCCTATATCTCGAAAGGTGCTATTTATGTTCACGAAAGCAATTCCGGATATGTGTTGGGTGGGATAAAAGGAGGTGAGATGATGAAGCTCTTTTGGGAGTTTGATTGTCTTACTCCTGGCAAGGGTACCACCACAATTATACAGATATTCCTGGGTATACTATCCAACGACTTCATGCCAGTGCTACGTGGACTTGGCCTAAAATGCATTCGGCGTCATAATGACAAAGAACTACCATCCCGACGTCATAGCCAGTGAAGTAAAGTTTAGGGGGTGGCTCCCGTCATTGCCATCTCACCTAAGCGGGCATACCGTATTGCGAGGGCAGAGACCACGGCGCTGTGACAAGCAGCATTGACCAGCATCTTTCCATCGGCTGAAAACATTGTATATACATAAAAATATACTGCTCCATATAGAATAGGTCTGAAGATACCTTTAAATGCTTGTTCGGAAGTGCCGCACTACGGTTGACCGGAACATCAGGCGGTGTCATTAGATTGGCCGCCGACTTATTGCAGAACTGGAACCATAATGCCAAGCTAGTCAACCCAGCCGCCCCAGCAATCGATGGGGACCAGTCTCGTCCGTGATGCATTGCATTCGAGTCCCCTTGCTGTTCCCCATGTTGTTCCCGTTCCGAAGGGAACAACGGGAACAACGGGTCCATCAGCCGCTACGGCGTTGTTTATGACCATTCTCTGGAGATTGGCCTTCTCTTCTTTGCACCCGACCAGGGCTTTTTGTTGTTTTACATTCCGGGTGGTAGCCCCTGCCCGTCCGGCGGCCACTTTTTAAGGATCTTTCTGTCGATGTTCCGAAGGAACAACAGGAACAACCGACGACCCAGTGGTTGGCGCAGCTGTCACTCTCTCCACCTGTTTCTGTTCCGTTGGAACAACAGTAACTATTGGTAGGTTTGGCTCTGTCATCGATGACATCGTCTTGATTTGTTAAAGGACAGGTATGTCTAAATCGGCAGTATTTAGCAGTGGTTAGCATCGTGGTTAGCGGTGCTAAGTACTTGCCATAGCGATGATATAGCTCGCATGTGATACTGCTTAGCGCGTGCCCAGCAAATGGATCTGCCTCAGGATCACCAACCAATTTTTGCTTGTTCTTTGTGGGTATGGGAAGAAATAGCGTTCTCGGGCAGCCACCCCCATAGTTTTTCCTATTGCTGCGCCGAGACGTGCCGCATATCGGGCATAGAGTTTATCGATTTCCTCGTCGTCCATAGCGTTGATTATAAGGTTTTCCCTATATACTGCTTAGCCAGCACCCCCCCCCCCCCCCCGGAAGGTGATGCAGCTAGCCTTTCGAATTTGCCCCATCGACCTGTTTTCCTTCGGAAGTTCCAAAGGAACAGGCACAGCAGGATCCACGGCCATTTTGCCACCTTCCAGCAGTTGTTCAATGACATCGTCGCAGTACATGGTCTGTATACATGTACAGATACGCCGTTTGGGCCGAATATAGCACATAACAATGTGCAATGCCGCCCACCCCAGCACACTTATATATAGTGCGTGGGCCACTAGAATAGCTGCTTGGGTCACTAGAATAGCTGCTTCTCACATAATATAGGTCCGTTATCACAAAACTTTATAAGTGGTTGGTTGGTCTGTTTTTAACACTAGCCGGGCATGCTTGATCTCTGACAATGCCTGACGACCTGCTACACGTTCCTCATGGCTTCCAATCACATCATTTTCTCGTAGACAGTCCTCGAAGCTGTCTCTGTCCTTACAGTGGAACAGGCAAGCCGAGCGTGTCTGCTCGAGGAGATCCTTTAAGACAGAGTTATACTTCTGAGTAAAAACCCAAACACTCTGGGGCGCATGGCGCCCCGAGAAGGCTAGCTCAGACAGCATGTCTTTCTTTTGCGTCAAAGCTTTCGTAGCCGAGCAATCGTCGATAATGTACAAGGTTGGCTCCCCCTGGAACATCTGATAGAAGGCCCGTAGATATGAGTGGAGGTGTACACCAGGATTTGCTATGTACACATCGGGGTCATCCCAATCCATGGACGGTCGTGGTATGTTTTGTTGTATTTGGTTGTGGGATAGAGCACCACAATGTGCCGAAACACGCCCCGGTAAAGGCCCTCCATCAGGTCAAGAGAGAAAACTGTCTTGCCACAGCCTATTTGACCGCAAATAATGGCCGCGTGGGGCACCTTTAGGAAAAGGTCATTAATAAACTGTGTTGGTGAACCAGCCAGTTTCAATGTTAAGCTGCGCATCTATGAGAACGTTCAGATATACGTTCAATGAACCACTCGCCTCTGCTGTCATTGTGATCTGGACAGTGATGCCTTCACTGGCGTTTCCTATTTTCCAGCCACTGTCGTGTTGTCTGCCATCATCCGAGGTCCGCAAGGTCAAGCCAGAGTGCATACTTGTTGGTCAAGAACCCTCCCAATGTGACATCAGCACGAGATAGCTCCTTTGCTACCAGAGCCCCCTCATGATCTCTTTTGCAGATGGGTCAAGCTCCAAAGTGCTGAGTGGCTTCGTTCCATTTCTGGTGGGCATTCAATCCCTGGGAGTACAGCTGGTTGGGCATAACCTCAACTTTGATGATCTTGGGGTTATAAAAGACCTAAGACTTCCTACCGAAATCTGCACAAGCCGCAGCAGGATCATTGAACAGCAGCAAGATCCATGTCATGCTCTCTGTGGCAGCGTTGAGGTTGGTGTTCCACAGAGAGTCGCTCGTCTTTGGTCATTTTGCGGAGGCGAAGGACACAATCGTATAAGATTGCGAGACGATCAGCATACCGGGTGCGGACGATGCTAGCAAGATTAAGTTGAGTGACCATTTCATATTCCAGGATGATATTATCAATGATGTAGCTGGCACTGGCAGTGGCATAGTCTGTGGCCAGGACCGCTCACCTGTAATCATTGAATGTAAGTTCGTACTCGAGCCGATCCTCAAGCGCACTGTGGTAGAAAGACATATGAGCCTCGAGGGATTCAAAGTCTAGCGGGATTGAGAACCGACTGCCATAGGCATCAGCGATACAAGAAAAGTCTACAATAAAAGTGTCAGCCTTGTCTTCTGCGCCGACCCGCAGCTACTTTGTAGCATTTCTTCTCGCGGAGGTATCAATGCCCTTGTAGTGTGCATTCTTGCGCCCGGAGGCTATCTTCCAAAGTTCAAGATAGCAGTGGTACACGTCTGCATCGTCGACCAACATCACTTAGTTCCCGCTGATCTTGATTCCTATTTTCTCGACGATGGCACGGCCAAGATTCTGAACGACTGACCTGTTATCAATCGTTGAGTTCAGGATGACTGCAAAGGCTAGGGGCACTGTACCCTGTACGATAAGGTCATGGGACCTGAGGTTTGGGAACCGGATATTGAGCTGTTGGTTCGGACTAATCGTACTAGGGTTGTGCGTGATCACAACCGACTGCCGAACTTCCTTTACACCGAGAGGCTCTTGTAGTTTGCGGTATGGATTGGGCTTGCGTCCGTATTGACTTGAAGACATGTTGAATATAATGAACATAGCTTAGATGTATCTATCTCCAATACAATGGTAGACTTTAGCCTCGACGAGTTCGCAAGACTACAGGGCGATGATGGTGCAACGGAGTTGCAAGATGAAACTAGCTTTACCAGGGCCCTTGACAGCGGAGCTGTTGTGGAACAAGAGACGGGAGTTCAAATACAGCGAGACTTGGGACAGGTGTCTAATGCTGCGTCATATTTCACTCAAAACGTGGTGGAAAGTCTTACCGAGGAGGAAGAAACTGCACTTAAAACTTTATATGGCCCTCCACCTGATACCGTGGGATTGGAGTACAGCATCAGAGAGCTCCGCGGACTCGACAGACCACCCGAGGTGAGTTAACGATCAACCTGGCCAGACTGTCCGGGAAAAGAGAAAGCTCGATGAAGCTCAAGATGATCAGTTTAGTAGGCGCCGGATGGCAGAACGCTTGCGCAACCTGGAGGATGAACGAGCATCCCGCATGAATAGAGAGGCTCTCCGATCTCAAATCAACCGAATCAGAGAGACGACCAATCGGATCCTCAATGAGGACACGACGCTCGGTGGGCGCATTCGCACCCTCTTCCGGGAATCAGGGGTAACCATCGCATCTATCCTCACAGCGATTGGAATGGTAATCTCGACCCTAGTACTTGTATTCATGAATGTACCTTGTAGGATGTGCCTAAGGAAAATGCCGTTGCACAAATGCACCAAAGGTCATTGCTAACGGCTATTTTTTACGAATATGGTAGAAAATCAAATAGCTCCCATGTAGAGGTCACACCGAATAAGCATACAAAGTTCCAAAGCGATTGGATGATAAATGCGCGTACTGGGACTGAGAGATTATGATAGACCACAACGACGGTGGTGTACGAGGGACTGTAATCAACCACCTGAATTTCATTTTGTTTCTGAATTTCACGAGCACCGAAGGCGCGCTAGAAAAACATAAAAAACTGCGAGGGTCGTCGATTGCAGTTCCCCGTACTTTTCCAGAGTTGTGTTCTGGTTTTTATGCCACTATTAAATACTTGAATTTAGGCAGGTACGCTGTTATTTTTAAAGAAAAGTTTTAGCTTAATCGACAGGGTTTTCGATTTGGCTAGAGGTTTCCGATTGGGGGGGGGGGGGGCGTGTAGAGTGGTGAATTTGCAACTAGGGGAGGGACCAAGAGAGGGGAAAACCCCCTCCTGTTGGTCCCTCCCCCTAGTTGGAAATTCACTCACGAGAAAGTCTTTGAAACTGGATCCATGAAAGGGAGGCATAAAATTGATTCTAATACCTGAAATGCCAACACATTTATGATAGAATTATCAGGTTATGACTGTTTGGTATTATTCTGGGAGATGAATATGTGCTAAACAAATGCTAAAGCTGAAAACTTTAAGCAATTCACACTGTTCTAACGTTAAATCAGATCTTGTGCAGGAATGGTCAGTTTTCGGTGTTTCATCATCTTGTAATTGTGAATGATGGAATTAACGCAGGATAACGGTTTTACATGATGCGATTTTTTTGAAGTTCATTTCGAGGATTTTTTACTACGATAAGTAAAGGTACTATAGAAATCTCGTACCGATTGTCATCATGCATACTTAACTTTAGATCAAACACAAAGAAAATAACAAAGATATGAAAAAGTTCACTTTATTGCAAAGTGGTGACACAGTGTGACAGAATCAGAACTGGGGATGTTGCAATATATTTTTATTTCAACTGTACATACTGTTTATTACTGTTTTTAGCTAGCAGAAATTAGTTTTGTTTTTAGGTGAAGTACTGTGATGCAGAATGGAACATAATTTTCATTGAAAACGGTTTATATATATGTCTCCTAGTGTGTTTATATTGTAGCTGAGCATCTGGCCCACTGATGTCCAGTTACAGGTTATTGACTTCCTCAATGACCTACAATCTAGTTTGCTCCATATAAAACTCAGACAAACTTCATGCACTGTTCACTAATCAACCAACTAACATAACCTTATTAGGCAGTCAAATCTGTCAAAGTAACACCATTGGACAGATTCGTTTACTGCTCACCTGTCTGTTCAGGTAATTTACTGGACAAGGGTTTTCAAATTATACCCTCCGTTTTGTGCAGAGAGATCAGTGCTATTTTTGTGAAATCTGGGTTTTTTGATAAAATTATAAAATTGCATTAAATGTTCTACTCTGTGTAATTCATGGAAAATGTCAGGAACATAGAATAATATGGAATAAGGAGGATTGAGGAGTTCTTGAGTCAAGGTACAGTCAAATTACTGCATAGACTATATATATATATATCTTAATATTTATTTATTTATTTATTTATTTATTTATTTATTTATTTATTTATTTATTTATTTATTAACTAGTAATTTCTAACTTCAGCCGCATTGATTGCCTCATCCATTCAGTGCTCCACTGCCTGGAGCACTGGTCTGGTCATGCAATCAGTGTCCGGACCCACAATAATTGGAATAATCAGTAATAAGTTATGAAATTAAATAATTATAATTCCTGTTTCGAGCTGCGATATTGTGAGATCAATTTGTTCCGAATTCTAAATTGTAACTTGATAGTTTTCTGCGGTTAGTAGTAATTAAGCATTATTTAGTTATAATAATTAATTATTAATTAATCTGGCATAAATGGAAATACTTTGGCTTCATACAGCACTGTTGATGCTGGAAATTATATCTGCAATTGCATTGTCATCAGTGAGTACGTGATTCAATGCTTTCTGCTTTGCAGAATGCATTGAGCGCATACCACTGAAGACAGTGTAATTATTGACTCTCCCATTGTTATTTTAGTCTAGCTCTTAGTGTTATCATTTATTATATTCAGGTGCTAGCATTGAGTAGGACTTGACTGTACCATGATGTAGAGAGACAGACACAGGAGAAGAGCTTATCACACTGATGGTATGCATCCATTTTCATCTTAGTTTTATAATGTAAATATTGTTACTTCACTATTTGTTGTTGTTAAATAGTGCAGTGGTAAGCTATTGGTCATTCGTTGACCGAGTTTCAGTGAACTATTGAGTCAGTTGTGCTGAATCACTTTTATTGAATTAGGACTTATTTTGGTATTTTGGGTATAGCCAAATATGCTGAAAGTAACATTGAACTCCAATCAGTCAAATTGTATATTTTAGTAATAGCTTGATTCTAAGTCAGTCTGCACTTCATAGTTGATTGTTATTTCTGTGGATTAATTATCCACCATGTCTCATTTAGGACTTACATATTTGTGCAGAAATGTTACCTGGATTGTGATTTGCTGGAAAGATCTGGTATGCGTGTGATTTACTTGTGAGTACACCAATGGGACTTTTTGTCAGATTTAGGTCTTCAAGTTGTTCTGTGGTGTTTGCATGGGTGGTGATTTGGATTGTTTTATTACAATTTACTGGATCTTATATAAGGGAAGTAACTTGGTCATAATTAGCGACTTTTATTGAATAATAGCCCCATCATTTTTTCATTAGCTTTTGGTTTGATGTATTACACCTGTGCACTGATAGTCCATCAACTGTTGTGCCTAACCAGAATGAGCTTGATGGGCTCGCTCCGGTGTGGCATGCTAGTTTCTACCTTTTGGTGGTATGTTATGGTGAGTTGGACTGTGGTTAATCCCAAGAGTCTATCACCCTCTGTATCTTACTGGAATGAGCTCAAGGAGCTTGTCACAGTGTGTGACATTGTATTGTACTTTCTGGGTATGAGCTCACTGTTTATTACATAACAGTGATTGTCAAGGGTTCATTGACTGCTGTACCCCACTGAAATGAGCTCATTGAGCCTGTTCCAGTGATGTACATCAGATGATGACTCCTTGAAAGGAGCTCAGTTAATTACACCTCTTGTGTGGAAATCATTGAAATGATGAGGATGAAGTCTGAAATATCGAGGTTGTATATATTTTAAGAAGTTTTTATTGTTTATTTGTAGAGTTTGGTTTTTGATGATATATCTGTGTTGATGGTTTGATGATTTGTGATAATTAAACCGAATCCACGTTAAACTCTGTACCAACTTGTTGTTACTTGACCCTACACAAGAACTGGTTACAAATGGCGCCCAACTGGTGATTATCAACAACAACAACAACAACAACAACAACAACAACAACAACATCAACATTGTCTTCATGTGCTGTGTGCTTCACTGGTGGTGAACTTAGTAGATAAACAATTCACATACTGTTACCAATCTGTACTGGAATATCTTTGTGTTGTGTGACTGAAAAACACTGACTGACCCCACTTACACATTTGACTTTAATTTTTTTTTTGACTGCTCAACTTATAAATTTTTTTGAAAAAATACTTGGGGTTAACAGAAGGTTCAGGAATTGTTGACATAACTGTTTTATTATAAATTATATATTGGTATACCGAACTGCAATTCAATTTTCTCAACAGTGTTTTATGTGAGAAATGATCATTTCATTTTCAGAATGATTGTACTTTAATTTTTTTTTTTTGGAGTGACCACTTGTGGTTTGTACCGGTACAATTGGTTTATTATGACTTAGTGCACACTGGTTTTCTATAAGGGTTTTCAGCTGAACAATTCAATGGTTGAACTAATATAACATTGTGCACCACGAATCAACAAAATTATTGAGTTCTTTAACCACTGAATATACTAATAATGTATTTGAACAGGTTGAACATTTTGTTTCTGATTTTCAGTGAAACTTAGATGTTTTGAAAAAAAAAAAAATTCAAATTATGACTATTCATTTATTTTCAAGTTGGTACTTGGAGGTAAAATAATGCGATACTTGTTCCAACTTAAAACTATTCAACAAAAATGTTAGGTACACATTGTACTTCATTAAACCATTGAAAACATCAAGCAATGAACACTTAACTCAGTGGTGTCCAATAATGTGACGTACTGGTTTACTTATACATATTGTATCATATGTTAGCTATGTCATGTTTTCATTCGAAAACTATTCAACAAATTATTGATAAGTTTGATTCTGTGTTTGGTTCTGTCAATATCCAACAGTCATTGCAGGCAGCATTTTATAGTGCCAAACAAAATGATGGTGAAGACATTTCAACTTTTGCCAGCAGATTGGAAGATCTTGTTGCCAAACTTCTTATTGCTGGTGTCGTTCAGTCAACAGAAACAAATGATATGCTTTTGTGCTGCACTTTATGCTGGGTTGAACCATCAACTAAAATCAGTGTCTGCCTTCAAGTTTAACAAGGTTATTAGCTTTGATAGACTTAGAGTAGAGCTGAGAAGACTTGAGTCTGAGATGGGATTCTTAGCTGTGCACACTAAATCAGCCATAACTTCAGAGGAATCAATAAGGTCTCTAACAGGGGTTGTAAATCAACTCCGCTCTGAAGTTAAGGAGCTGAAATCAAAAATAGAAAAGAAAGATTCTGATGAAACACACCAACAAAGATTCAGACCAGATTACCAATCTGCTGGTAGTTCATTACGAAATGAACCCAATCATAATTGGAGACAGGAAAATAGACCGAGACCAAATTACAGAGATCATCCACCAAGACAACAATACAGTTCTGAAAGACAAGATGACAATTACAGACGGCCAAGAAATGAAGTCCAGTGCTATAGGTGTAGTCAGATGGGACATCTACAGATCGGCTGTAGGGTTCGACTTGACCATCAGAAAAAATCTCCAAGATTTAATTTAAACTATTGAAGACCTATGAAAATGGGCTATTCATAGGTCAAAACAACACTGATACTAGCCCAGGTACTGAAAATTTAGTTGGTTCCAGTACTGAAACACAAGTGTCAGTAAATGGTATCAATAGCTATGCTCTATTGGATACAGGTTCAACTGTGTCGACGATTTCAAGAGAATTTTATGATGCACACTTGTCAGATATGCCGATGAAGTCTCTCAATTGTATTCTGAACATTGAGTGTGCAGATGGAAAAACTTTACCTTATGAAGGATATGTGGAACTAGATGTTTGTTTCTCAGGGTTACCAAAACCAGTAGATCAGAATTGTATAGCTCTTGTTGTACCTACAAGTAACTATAATTCTAGGGTCCCATTACTTGTTGGAATGAATATTTTAAACCCTGTATTACAGTCCTGTACAGATACATATGGATCCAGAATGATGCAGACAAAAACTTTATCTACACCTTGGTACATCAGTTTTAAGTGTATCCTACAGAGTGAAAAAATTTAAAGCGCAACAAGAATATTTTGGGAATAGTGAAATGCTGTGAGAGCAAAAGAATAACTATTTTACTAAACACTTCTGCTACGATATCTGGATATATGATTCAGACTATGGACTACACTTCAACAAATGCAATCTTACAGTCTACAACTGTTTATGACAGATTTAGATTTGAGTCCGTCAATCTTTACTTATAGCGGTAAAGGAAAATGTTTCGTTGATGTACCAGTCTCTAATTGTTCAACAAAAACTGTCACAATTCCACCAAATGCAATACTTTGTGAAGTTCAGCCAGTGATGATTGAACATGGAGAGGTTCTACAAAATGGAGGGTGTGACCAGCTCAAGACTTTTACTGATGATTTGGAGATTTCAACTTCTTCATTATCCACTGGACAGTATCAACACTTCAACAATTTGTCGATGAAGTATGAAGATGTTTTCTCCCAAAATGAAAAAAGACATTGGTCACTATGGAAAGGTAAAACACAGGATAGAGTTAACAGATGAGACACCATTCAAGCAGAGATATAGAAGAATACCTTCACCTATGTATGAAGAAGTACGGGAACATCTGCAACAACTAATATCCTCTGGTGTGATCAGGACATCATATTCTCCCTATGCATCTCCTGTTGTCTTAGCAAATATTTTAGTGTTGTAGATATGAAGTCCGGCTACTACCAGATTGACATAGACGAAGACCGCAAACAGAGAACTGCCTTTACGGTTGGTCCACTGGGATTTTACGAGTACAATCGTCTCCCATTTGGTTTAGCCAATGCACCTGCGACATATCAGCGTGTTATGGAGCAATGTTTCGGTGAACTACACTTGAAAATTTGTTTTATCTATCTTGATGATTTAATCATTTTTTTTCTGATAGTATAGAACAACATATGGAAAGACTAGAAAAAATATTTATTCATCTTCGAGAGTCTGGTTTAAAGTTGCCACCCAAAAAGTGCTCTTTTTTCCAGGGGAAGGTAAATTTTATTGGTCATGTCATATCAGCAAATTGGATTAAAACTGATCCAAAGAAGATTGAGAAAATTAAAGATTGGCCAAAACCTACAACACCAGAAGAAGTCCAACAGTTTCTTGGTTTCACTGGCTATTATCGCCGATTCTGCAAAGATTTCTCCAAAGTCGCTAAACCACTGACAGAACTTATGCCCAGACCAGAGAAAAAATTTAGAGGAAAAAGAAAATCTGGAAAACCAACAACTTGGAAATGGGGACCAGATCAAGATATGGCATTCCAGAATTTAAAAGCAACATTATCAACACCACCAGTCTTGGCATATCCTGATTATGCCAAAACATTTGAGTTACACACTGATGCCAGCCAAAAAGGATTGGGAGCTGTATTATATCAGAACCATGACAAATTGAAGAGAGTGGTTTGTTATGCAAGCCGAGGACTTAACAAGGCAGAAAGCAATTACCCTGCTGATAAGCTGGAATTTTTGGTGCTCAAGTGGGCTATCTGTGATAAATTCCATGATTATTTGTATGGTCAAAAATTTACTGTTCTAACAGACAACAATCCACTTACTTATGTTCTGAGTACAGCAAAATTGGATGCGGCTGGACACCGATGGCTTGCTGCCCTTTCAACATTCAACTTTGATATTGTTTATCAACCTGGTAAAACAAACAAGGATGCTGTTGCTCTTTCAAGACACCCTGCTTTACCACACCAACAGTCTCAAACAGAGAATACATCAGTGGTCAACAAGGACACAATCCAAGCCATTTGTCATGGTGTTCACCATCAGACTTATATTGAATCCTTGTCAATGTCAGAGAATGTTGTAGCAGATTTACAGCCAACAGGCCAAGAAATTATGCAAAATATGACAAAAGAAATAAGAGCGGCTCAGTGGGATGATACATTTTTAAATGTTTGGTACTCAGCTGTAACAAATAAACGGAGACCAATTTTAGCAAAATTACCCTTATCGTTGTTTTATACAGCTATGTACAGAAACTTTGATCGTCTGAAAATTGTAAGAGGTGTTCTCTATAAGGAAACTTGTACAGATGAAGTAAACCATTTACAGTTAGTTGTGCCATCTGAATGTATTTATCATGTTTTGAACAGTCTTCATAATAATGTTGGACATCCTGGAAGAGAGAGAACTCTGTCTTTACTGATGGACCGGTTTTATTGGCCAGGTATGTCAACTGATGTACAAAATTGGATTGCTAGCTGTGGTTGATGTATCCGTTTCAAAGAAATAGGGAAACAAAAGGCACCTCTAGTGAATATACAGTCATCTCAGCCACTCGAGCTAGTCTGTATGGACTATTTGCAGCTAGATACATTGAAAGGTGGCAAACAATATGTTTTGGTGGTAACAGATCATTATACCCGCTATGCACAAGCCTATCCAACCAGAAACATGAGTGCGAAAACTACAGCTGATGTATTTCTTAACCAGTTTGTACAACACTATGGTTTACCTCGCCAAATTCATTCTGACCAGGGTGCAAATTTTGAATCAAAATTGATTCAGGAAATGCTGTCAGTTCTTGGTATGGATAAATCTCGCACAACTCCATATCACCCTATGGGCAATGGAATGTGTGAGAGATTTAATCACACACTTATTGACATGTTGGGCACCCTGGAAAAGGAGAAAAAGGCAGCCTGGACTACAACCATAGCTGCATTAGTACATGCCTACAACAGCACACGCCATGACACTACTGGATACTCACCCTTTTATTTGATGTTTGGACGTGAGCCACGCCTACCAGTGGATATGGAATTTGGATTGGAGGAAAACCAAAAGTCACAGTCCTTATCCAAGTATGCCACTAATTTGAAGGAGAAGTTTAAAGAAGCATACAGAAAGGCGAATAGAAACATCGATAAGGCTCAAGGTCATCAAAAGAAGACATATGACATCAAGGTTAGAGGTGCTCATATTCAAGTGGGAGACCGAGTTCTTGTTAAAAGAATGGCCTTTGAAGGACGACATAAACTGGTAGACCATTGGAGTGACGAAATTTATGTGATAGTGGACCAACCGAATGTGACCATTTCAGTTTATGAAGTGAAAAGAGAAGATGAAGAAGGAAAATCTAGAATTTTACACAGAAACATATTGCTTCCAGTAAATATTTTAAATGAAGACTTGGAAAAGAATTCTGTCCCACAAGAACCAGCACATCGTAAAATTTCAAGAAGTACAGAGAAGCTTAAAGATCCAACACCACCAAAAGCTGCACCTCGTAAAGAACCATGTCTCCTACACCAATACGTCGAAAGAAGAAATGTAAAGAAATTACAGATATCAAGAACCAAGTGGAAGAAGAGAAAAGTGGGAGCGATAGTGAGGATGAGTTTATGGTCATGCATCATACAGAAATCAGTATTCCACCAAATACTGAAGTAACCGGCCAAAATGGACGAATTGTCTCTCGGCAACCAAGTGACGACTTTGGCTCTGCTGGGGAGACCCAGGAAGAAGAACAGCGTGGGGACGCCCACAATCACATTCCACGTGATGCTGATGTTATTCCTGGTGGAAATTCATCAATTCTTGATGAATCAGTGCCTTCCAGGGTAGAAGATATTAGTGTAGAAACCATTACAGAAATTACCCCATCAGATGCTTCTCCTGGAAGTGCTGAAAGTAATGATGTGATACATGGTGAAAGTAATACTCCACCAGTAGCATTACCACGACATTCCACTCGGTCACGAAAACAGCCCTCATGGATGACATCTGGTGAATACAGCATGGCACAAACTACTACTACTGAAGAATGGAAAGACAGAGTTGGTGTTTTAAAATCTTTAGCAGACGAAGGATTTTTTAAAGATAACAGTAGTAGTATATGTCAAGCAGTTCTGTCTCTCATTACCAAAGAGTAAATGTCTGGGACAACATTTCTCGATGGAGGGAACTGTGTGAGAGAATCAGAATTGGGGATGTTGCAATCTATTTTTATTTCAACTGTACATACTGTTTATTACTGTTTTTAGCTAGCAGAAATTAGTTTTGTTTTTAGGTGAAGTACTGTGATGCAGAATGGAACATAATTTCCATTGAAAACGGTTTATATATATGTCTCCTAGTGTGTTTATATTGTAGCTGAGATTCCCATTTTGTTGGAGAAAATATCTGAAGCAATCAAAGAACGGAAGGCTCCACAATCGACATCACTTCACGTAATCCCCGACAAGATCACCGGGTGAGTTGGGTTCGAGTTATTAGAACCTCCATCTAATGAATTGCCAATGAAAAAAACGGGGCCTAAGAGAAAATGTAACAAAGCCATCACACAACCTGAAGAAACACGACATCCCCATGTAATAATCGGGAAATTGGAAGAGAGTGGAGAAGAAATCGAGAAAAGCCAACAACCTTATTGATTAAGAATTGGAAGAATGGCAGCCAGCGGGCAGGGACCTTTTGAAAAAAAAGATGCCAAAATAAGCTAACACTTTTTGTTAGCAATATTTAAAAACAGCCTTTTACAAGGCTACCATACTATTCGAAAGAGAAAACTTGAATCACAAGCACACAAACCAAAAATGCAATACCTTCCCCATTGATTTTTTTAAATCTCGCCCCCTATCCACACTGTAAAAATAGAGATGAAAATAAACTAGCCTTTTCTCTCTGGTGAATGGAAATATTTCGGTAATGCCATCCTATGATTTTGGGATCCAGAATGCTTTCACCTGTTCCAACAAATCAAGTTAAGCTGAGTTGTTGGATAGCAGTGATACCACTCTAGGAAAATGTCACTATAATTTTTCCTTCAAAAATATTTTCGAATTTTCGAAGATATTTTGGAGGTAAAGACTGACACTCTGGCGTATAAAACAAATCTGGGAGAAATCTTATTAGTCAAAGATTTGCCTAGCCTCGGTGTTGAGTATAAACATATAATAGCGATTTTCAACCCAGACATTTTATCCCACTCTGTTGAAAAATATTTGATGTAATATCTTAAACGAAAAACATAGTGCATTCTCACTCCCGGTAAACATGAAAAAAATCTCCACATATCTCATTCATACAGTGGAAAAATGCATTTAAATATCATGGTTATTAAATGTAAGTCTAGAGTTTTGTCCCATAAAACATAGTATATCATATTTCCCAATGGAAGACAGCGAATTTCCAAGAGAATGACAGAGAGGTTCGTCGGTGGTTTGCGCAAACCAATAGGCATTAATTTATGTTATCAAACATCAGATGTTAAAACAACCCACAGAGGAAAGTTTTCATTTTTGTCTTTTTTATACTTGTATAAAGTTTTACCTGACACTATTATGTATCAGAGATAGAATTTTGTTTAGTCTTTTCTTATTTCTTTTTTCAAAAAACGCTCAAGTGATACAGCGTTATCCGCCACCGCCTCCCCCACCCTGTATTTATAGTTATTTATTTATTTATTGGCGTTCAAGGTCCTATACTTATGCGCAATGGCTAATCATGACCGTGACAGTTTTACGGATGGAGGAAGCCGGAGTACCCGGAGAGAACCACCGAGCAACGACGAGCAGCTGTCTGCTCCCCAACATCGTAACTCCGCACTGCAGCACAGGCAGGGTTAGATTGGTTGAAGACATGCATACCATCGACGAGCAGTACGCCTTAGTACACGGCGTCATCGTGCCCCCATGTGGACACTCGGGGTTAAGTGCCTTGCCCAAGGACACAACGCGGGATTCCGAATTCCCCCCACCCCGACTCTCGATATTTTCTCAAAAATATTGAAATAAAGCGGTGTCACTCAAAAATCTCGATGTACAAGGCTTTATTTAAACATCTCTGTGTATATATGCTTTTTCTCACTTCATATATTAAATGTTGGTACCTAAAATAAATCTTGTTGTCTGTTTAAAAGGAGTAGTGCACACCATTCCCCTAACAGCAAGAAAGAGTTAAGAAATAATTCTCTTTTTTTCACTGTGTGGGTATTTTAGCCTTCAATAATGTATGTTTACTCAGCAACCACTCCACAGTGTAAAGTGTTATACGGTTTACAACATGGAGAGAATGATTAATAAACATTTTGTCAGTATAAAGCACAATCAGTGTTTCGGGAAAATTCTCTGCCCGATGTTGATACTCTGGGGACAAGCATTTAGCTCTACGTTCCCCATACCCCAATGCTGACACTTGAGAGACAAAGTTAACATAGGATTCTCCATAGGGGCTTGTCCCTCAAGTATCAGTTTTTGTCCTCAGAGTGTCATCGTCGGAGCCAGGAAAAAGATTTTAAAATCCTTTTCCTTGCTCCAATGTTGACACTCTGAGGACAAAATCGATACTTGAGGGACAAGCCCCTTTGAAGAATCCTATGTTAATTTTGTCCCTCAAGTGTCAGTGCTAAATGTTCGTCCCCAGAGAGTCAACATACGCTACTCATAACCTATATTTTTGAGACAAAAGGGAGTGTTGTAGCTCAGTGGTAGACTGTTGGACTTCTTTGCAGGAGGTCCCGAGTTAGATGCCCGTCCGGGACGACCCGCATTGTGCCCTTGGACAATTAACTTTATCCCAATTGTCTACATGTGGGCACGATGACGCCGTGTACTAAAGCGTACTGCACGTCGATGGTGCAAATGTCTTCAACTGATGTAACCCTGCTTGGGCGGATCTTGAACATAGTTAGAATGTTGAGGGGCTCAAGTTAAGTTGAGTTGTTGGTGGTTCTTTCTGGGTCCTCGGGTTCATCCACCCGTAAAACTGTCATGGTCACGATTAGCCATTATGCATAAGTACAATGACATGACTGACATCAAAGTATACTGAACTGAAAAAGAATCGCATATATAAATATAACTCTATATATTTTCATTAAGTTTTTGAATTTATAAATTTCTTTTATCCCTTTACCTAACGTAACGGCCAAAACCGGCCAGCGCTATTCTCAAAAA
Organism: Pictodentalium vernedei; assembly: GCA_031216915.1. Classification (NCBI taxonomy): domain Eukaryota; kingdom Metazoa; phylum Mollusca; class Scaphopoda; order Dentaliida; family Dentaliidae; genus Pictodentalium; species Pictodentalium vernedei. Next base: position 98,512,212 of record CM062296.1, read on the forward strand.
TCGCCAATTAATTTTCATTATTTTTTTCATTTTTTGTCTCAAAAACATAGGTTATGACCCCTCGTTGGAACGAGCTCGTCGAGCTCGTTCCAACGAGGGGTCATAGCCTATGTTTTTGAGACAAAAAATGAAAAAAAATTAGTTATTCAAGAATTATTTTTGCAAGTGTCGTCTGCTTTTCAGGTTAGGTAAAGGGTTAGAGTCATTTCATGACAATTGCATTCAACAGAAAATTCTCGGATTACGACTCATGAGGATCGTCTCATTCCAGTTCAGTGACGCACAGATCATTGGATGGTGTTCTCTTGAAAACAAAAATTCGGTATTGATGTCAATAGCGAGAGTGCTCACTATTTGCCTGTGTTGCTGCACGAGTCCTGCAGGTCATGGATTTGATGAGGGTGTTGATCTTCCTTATAGGGATATCGTCCCATTCTTCGCGGAACGCCACGGTCAACTGCTGGACGTTATTGGGGACGTGACGGCGTGATATTACTCGTCTCTCGAGTTCGTCCCAAAGGTTCCAATGGGTGACAAATCCGGGCTGTACGGCGGCCATTCGAGAGGGCGGGGGTGATGTCATTTTGTGCCAAAAAGCCCCGACAAATTCTGCTGACATGTGGTCTCGCGTTATCCTGTTGTAACGCTAGATCATGCTGCTGGATGAAAGGCAAGACGTTTTCTTCGAGGATTCGGTCTCTGTACTGCACAACGTTTAAGTCCCATCGATCACGACAAGAGACGTCTCCAGACCATGGGCTATCCAACCCTACACCATGACGGAACCTCCACCGAATCTGTCGGTCTCCAAGACACAGGCGTCAACGAAACTTTCTCCCCGACGTCGGTAAACACGTCTACGTCCATCGGCTTGGTAAATTTAAATCTCGATTCATCAGTAAAGAGGGCTTGTCTCCATTGGCGCATAGGGAACGGTCGCGGGCTATGCCGACATAACCAGTCAAATCTGACGTGTCGCCTTCTCTGCGTCAGTTGCATACCGACGTAAGGTCGTATCCCCGCTTCTTCCAGACGATTTCGCACAGTTTTCGGGTGACTTCTGTTGTTGTGGGGTCCTGATAAATCAGAATCAAATAGAGGATATCTAGTGCTTCTGAGTGGATACTGAAAATCATCTCAACTGTGACCGAGATAAATTGTTATTTTCGCTCGCGCTTCCACTCAAAACCCCTAGATTTTCTTTTTATTATACGCTGATAATTCCACCCGTTCAACCAGGAATTGATGAATGAAGCTAAACAGCGCATTGATTCGTTGATACGCGGAAGTCATTTGATTGATACTCGGAAGAGATTGTGTCTTGCGGTCTGAGTCAGCTGGGGGGGGGGGGGGGTGTTTCTAGTCCAAACATTGCCTGAAAGTTCATAGTATAAGGTTTTTGGTTTGGTACGCCTTTTGAAAGGACGTGCCAAACCTAAAGCTTATATTACGGACTTTCGGGCCGTGTTTGGACCAGCGGCTTCACGCATCAATTCAAGGTGAATACGTTTTAAATTATTGAAGAAATGATCGGTATCCACTCGAAAGCACTAGATTTACTTTTCATTACACGTTTCTAGAACAAATTGATCATTTCCAGTGATAATATAAATCGTATTCACTTTTAAGTGATGCCATGGAAGCCGCCATTTTGATTGATACCGTTAAAGTGAAAATTTCTATATCTTCATAGTGGGGGATACGATTTCTATCATTCCGCAATTTCTTCGATAATCTACCATTTAGCATATAATGAAAAAAACGTTTAATCGCCATTTTCCCCGCAGTTCATCTAGGTATTCAACCATTTCATTCTTGTTTGACAGAGCCCCATGTGCTCTGTTAATCAAGCATGAATTCGTTAAATTCCTATTTGCGTTATGGAAAAACACTATAGGTCATCTCCGCCAACATCTGTGGTATATGGAGATTTTATACCTGGATGTCGGTTCTTAAACACCGAGCCGCAAGCGAGGTGTTTAAATAGGTGTTTAAATAAGACATCCAAGTATTAAATCTCTATATACCAAATAAATATTGGCGGGGATAACATTTTTGTCCCGTTTGAAACACAATACAAACATAGTGAAAATAAATTTGTGGACGCATTCCTCACGCTCCACAATCACTTGGACCAAATCCGTGAATATTGTTTGCTTTTATAAATGGATAAGACAACAGATAGAGTTACACCCCTTGATTATTTGATTAAAAACGACAAATATGACCGAATTGTCGGAAAGCTGATAATATTTGGAACTATTTTCAGGTTTTCTGGTTCGATTTTTATACCGAGGCGAGTGTATGCGAAAAGCTTTTTTTCTTTCATTTAAACTATATACCCCCGATATTTCGTGTGCGCTTATACCCTGGATGTTGCACCCTCTCACATACCTTGGATGTTGAGTACACCCTTTGCCATGGCTTTTTGTCCGAGGCATTCTGACCAGTCAAGAGACAGAATATATCGGTATATAGGGACAATGTAATTTTACATTTTGATATTTTGTCATCAGCGCCCATGGAGCTAACTCCATATGTACACGACCTTTATGTAACAGATGCTGAGATTGCTGAGTCCCTTCGCCTCCAGGAGCAGTACAATATTACCACCCAAAGTCCAGAAGTCGACAAAGAGGGAAGAAACTAAAAACCGAGGAGGCCGCCGAAATAGAAATCACAGCAATGCCCTCGACCATTATCTGGCCGCAAATCCTGGGGAAAGTATCTTATCCAACTTAAAACTCACTTTACAGTAAATTCTTATCTTAATGCGAAAATATAGAATAATTATTTATTTTACGTGGGCAATCGGGATAAAGTGCCTCGCCCAAAGACCGAACGCAGTTATACCCCTGGCGGAGATCGAACAGTTTACCTCCGGTTTGAAGTTTGTGTCGTAAACATTGAACCACCGCGTTCCCGTTCTTGGTTGTTTTTCTTTCTGATAACAACAAAGGTGAAACAAGGAAGTTGTTGACAGTGTGCTTCAACCTAATATAAAGGCCGTATCCAGGAAATGAAATTTCCATATTCGCCAATACCAACACTAGAATCTGTGTGACATCATTGTCGATTAAATATACGTAAGCGGAACAAGTACAATCATACGCATGCAGCTCAACGGTCAACACTGAGTGAAAAATAATAACATTCATGTAGTTGGTGGGTGGCTGTGGAAGACATGGTCCTCTTGGAAGTTATTCACACTTGGACAGTTGGTTCCTTTCTAACGAACGTTAGCAACCTGCATTTGTTTGGCACTCGTCCTGCTACTCTTCCTGAAAAGGTCATATTCCACTCATTCCCGAAACCCGTGACACATTTTAATACACTCTCGTCCTGATATTGTTTGGTCCATTTTGTCCTAGTTATGCCTCCCTTTTCTGAGTTTTTAAGCATTATAGCAGTATTCTGAGTTTTCCAATTGACTTGAACAGTTACATTCGTTTACTCCCGCGAAAACATTTGAGGGGGTATACTTGAGACAAGGTGGTAGAAGTGCGTGCGCTTCATGTTCGAACTATTTCTATTTCTGAAACACAATATTGTTTGAAACTTGGTATACATGATCGGGGTTATATCCGTGAATGAGTGTTGCATGAATGGCTCATTGCACAATTCAAGAATTACAGAATTATTACCCTTGAATTAATACTTGTAATATAAAGGGAATGTTGTATGGGAATGTTTGCAACTCGTTATTTTGCAATTATTCCATCATATTGTAGTCGCTAAAACCGACATTTCCGACGTATTCGGAAGAAACTAGTTAAAACGATTTTCTACCAATTGGCGAAGAAAAGCTTCGGGAATCACATATCCAAAGTCTATCCTGGGGAACATTTTCTAGAGTCATTTGAAATGGGGGCCTCTTGTGGACGCAAAATGTCAATTTTACCGATGATACCACGTATTCGTGTGGTTACTGTTTTATCATTACAACATTATAACATTATAACAACACCACCATCATTCTTTTTTATTGAGATCTCTAAAACGGTTGTTCTTGTTTCACATGGAATATATTGCCACCCCGCCCTTCACTCTAAGACAGTTCACCCTACCCCACCCCACATCCCACCACGTATAGTCAACTTTAACTATAATGTTGTCGAACAACAATTTTACCCAGAAGAAATGGGTAAAAAAACAATTTTGGTGCCCTTTGACGCGAAAAGCTCTCGAGAATAACATATCTAAAATCCACTTTGGTGAAATTTTTGGGCAACATACTTTCCAAGATGGCCGCCAACATGGACTCCAGAATCGGTCATGTTCAATTTTCACAAGTCGACAGCAACAGATGTCTTAAATGAACACGAATAGTTATTAATATTCTCCGAAGTTACAGTCTGAAGATCGCTGTGCAGACATGAGCCGAAACACCAATATCCTAAGTGGCTGCTAAGATGGCTGCTATAATCACCGTAAAAATACACTAATGTTGTAAAGTACCCACAAGACGTAACGTATTGGTATCTGTGGAATATGATTCCGAATCTTTGTTCGTTTCCTTGCAGTTCTAGGGTACAGCACATTACGGAAACCGAGAACGCAAAACATAGTTTACACACTTACTGTGATTAAGTTTAGAATGGCGCCCGAAATTAGAAAAGTGCGACACATTAATTACAAAATTTGATGCCCACTATTAAATTACGTTCTAAAACGAATGAAAGCAAAACAAGTTATCAGTGCAGATCTGCATTCTCAAAAACAACTATAAATTTCCAAATGATTATATGTTTAGTCATTTTCTACATCTTCATCCCCAAAGATGATAGATTCAGCATTGTGGCAACCTTTGCCCCTGCAATCCTCGAAGCTGCTCATACATTTCAGACCATTCTTTCGATAAAAGCATATGTTTGTTCCGTATGGGTTGTTACCTGACAGTTTACATTTGCAATCCACGAACTTCAAAAGTTTATCGGAAGCTGCTTCAGTGTCTGCCATAATTGAGGTTAATTGTCTGCCATCGAGTATCCAACCCCGCAACACTGGGTTCAGAGATCATTGTTGAGTGTCGTCCATGCAACAATCTGATGGTGTACTCTCAAACTGTAAAAATGTGCAGCTCTTTCTGTTGGTGGTAGTTTTGGGGGCTCGATTGATTCTCTACTGGAAGAAACCATTCACATGAATTTCGCATACCTCAAATTGTTCAGGAAATCTGTAGTCTATCAACCATATAGAATTGTAAACAGATTAACCCTTTGAACACTGGTGGGATCTACCATGTCAGTTCAATTACAGCAACTGGAAGAGTCCATGTTCATTACTTAGGGGTAGATCAATTAATATTGTCACCGTACTGCCTTGGGGCTGCGCGTTAAAAAATTTGATTGGTCTTCCACAAACATGCACTTAGTATCCATCCTATTTAATGAAATTATGACGTATCGTGTTCCTGGGCGTAAAAACGGCCACTCGTGTTCAAAGGGTTAATACCAGCTACACTGGCTTGATCTGGTGTTGCAGAAGTGTCACAAATATGAGCTGAAATATAATGGGTTTCTGTTGAACTTTTTATTCTTTTACGGAGGTTAGTTTCTCCTTGCCCATACGTGGCAGATGAGGTGTCACGGCCACTCCGTGCACTCTACCAACGTTCCTCACGACGTCTCTGATATTCCACATTGTCTGAGTTTCCTGTGAAGACCGTCTGGTCTCAGACTGGAAAAGGATATCGGACATGGTTTCACTATTCAAGTCGTATATTAAAAGCACCAGGATATCAGTGTCATCGGCCACAATGAAAACTCAAACACCGTTCGATGCATGGCGAATGTACCCCTCAACAATCAGTATATGGACATCAGCGTTACTGGTGTACACAATATGTACATTGTACACAATATTGACACTGCTTTCCAGTTATCCAGCTAAAAGGCAAAAACTATGCTTTGTTGTTTGAGTTAGACAGAAATATCTCTTGATTATTGTGCGCTTCCTTTGTTCCATGGAAGTGGATATCGGCACAAGTCTTTTCAACCCTCATCCGATGCTCATGGTGTTTGGTGGGTAGACCCTGACCAGAGCCATCAAACACATTATCCGCACTTTTGCACCTGATTTTCACATATATCACATATTGTTCTGTTATCCCAATATATGTGGACTTTTTAGACCATTGTACTCGGTGAAGTAAATCCCCGCCGTCAACAGCAATAGTTGAATTGTCGTGTGATTCACAGACTTCAACAGATTCTGTCACGGCCTCTGCCAGATGAGTTTTCGTGCTTGTTCTCATAGCATTGTCCTTAAAAAGTGAGGTGAGTGTTGGAGTGATCTGAAATGTAAAGTATTCAGCCATATCGTCTTCCCTTAAAACAATAAACACTTTTATAGTGATCTCGATGAAAAAGAATTATATGGTCTTGTGTATAACGGCCGTTAAAACAGAACATTGTACACAGGAGCACGTGGTATCATCGACACAATTGACATTTTCCGTCCAAAAACAGCCCCACCCCAAGTCCAACCCCCCCCCCCCCCCCCCATTCCAATTACCTATAAAAAAGTTTGCCCCAAGATAGATTTGGGATATGTTATTCTGTCACCGAAATCGTCTTTTACCAATTTCATCCGGGTAAAATTGTTCGACTTCACTATCAACGTAATGACTTGGAAGTCACTTCATTTTTGTGTACATTTTTCATACGTGCAACAGACGGTGTTCCGATTGAAATACGATGGAGTGACCTCGCCTTTTGATCATTTATCCAATGACGTCATGGGGTACACGATTTTTCTAAACTTATTTTCTAAACTTGTTATCGTTAAAGCTGCTTTGTTCATTTCACGATGTGGGTTTTGAGCTACGCCTAGGGTCGTAATGGAATATATGCCTTATTGTGGTGAACTAACGGAAACATTGGCTGTGGTTTGCGGCTCGGAGCTTAATTTCAACTTCGACGTTCCGCGTCTCGATCCAAGCATCACAGAATTATAGCTCATAAATTTACTCGAAATCGGTCAGCCTGCAGATATCGTGTGCACCGGGCTACTTTTTCGTATCTTAAAATATTGAATTTGAAACCAGGTGTATACGATCAACATAAAATTCAGGTGTACGAGGCACATTTCCGCTGTGGCAAAGCTTATTCTTTCACATATTTATTTCCCTTGGGGTTACTCAAAATTACGAAGAATGGCAAGTTATCTCCAACTAATTCCTTGAACTCTTCTGCGCTGTGGAAACTAATATCAATTACTGCTGTTTCCGGTTGCCATGCGCAATTCTCTGTTTGAGAGCGTGCCTTGATTTATACTGTGGTGCTTTCTAATCGCGCTGTCAAAACTGCGACCTGTGAAACTGTGAACAATCCTCTATCCCCTCTTAGCTTCATCAACAAAAAGTTGCTTCAAAGTTATGGAAATAGATGATGGTTCTCCAAGTGATACCAACGAAAAGCACAAAAAAACATAATAACTACCTATCTAAGGTTTGGAACTATAAACGAATAAAATGTTGTTGGCCCTATTTCTTATGAGGCGACGATCCTTCGCCGAATACTTACAAACCTGTCTCTACGGAAAAGTTACGTTGTGATATCTTTGGAAAAGCGAATGTTTCTAGGTTTCAGAAATTTCCTTTTTACAGGTTGGACAAAGTATGGAATACATTGCAGAAATTTTCTCAGCATGTTATCTGGTTTTTTGACAACTTTAACAAATCGGGAACTACACTCGAGGATTGCCGAGAATTATGTCTCAAAGCAACAACAAATAATTGCGTGTCCCTCGATTTTGATGAACTCGCTGGCAACTGCTTTCCATCTGATGTATCAACATGGTATAAGACGGGATCTAAGTTTCCCTTTTATCAGAGAAACTGTGCATGATAACGGAAGACGTATACGATGCGTTCTCACACAACAAACTGTAGAGAAAGGAATGTGTTGTACAGGAATATTTTTGCAGTAACAGAGAGAAGAACTGCTATTGTCAACCCCTTAGCTAACGTGACATAATTTGTCGGAGAGTTTTATTCGTAAGCACCAATTTATGCCTCCAAGACAACGTTTGTAACTCTTGATGGGAACGAGAGCGTTAAGCTCGTTCAAATGAGGGATCATAAGCTACATCTTTGCGTCCCAATGTCATATTTAAGTGGTTGAAGATGCTCTTTTACAAGTGTCGTCTTCTTTTCGTGTTTGGTAAAGCATTTTTTTTTGTTCCGACGAATGAAATATATGCACTTCGCGGGATCAATTAGCCCAACATGAATCCAAATTACCGCTTTTCCGTCCCAGGACCATGATACACCCTGCATTCACAAAGTAGGTAGTTGCTCAGTGAATTCGTTTGGTGGACAAAGATTTTTAACGTGCAGCCGTCAGATTTATTATGTGCCCAAACAGAAAAATGGAAGATAGATAATAGTGGTCAGAAATTTGGTTCAGAAACCCCGAAAATATGTCTGTTAAATCGAACCCGCTCCAGTAAGGGTTCATGGGCTAATTTTCCGGGAGAAAAAAAAAGAAACTGTTTTAGTTATTTGTGATTTCTGTTCCGAAAGTGTCGTCTTCAAGTGGTGTTAAGTAAAGGGTTACATGTAAGTTTTTACCAGTCTGGGTCTGTAAGGAATTCGACATTGTTATGTCCTGCAACCTGTAATAGCCCATCACCTTTGTTTCGATTTACTCATCTGGAATATTTCAGTTGGTTCGATTTTCCAACCAACTGAGAGTCAAGACAGTTAAATCTAAAAAATACCATAAGCATTAATTTACTTTGAATCAATGCAAGAAATGCTACTCGATCGAGATTTGACTTGAAGGAATGGATGATGACATTGTCAAGCGGAAAGACTGGTCACAGCCCTGGTTTTATCACCACGCTGCGTAGTTCCACTAATTTTGTCAATATCGTGGTGTTTTCAGGGCGATTAATTATTGGAATATTTTTCACTAGAGCACTAAAGATATATCTTTGTTAGTAAAAGGACATCACATTACATGAACGGTAGGCTACGTGCCAAGTTCCACGAAATGCATGTAAACAAACATCGCATAGCAGCGTCGAATTCCTAACAGAATTAGACATGTAGTCTGGGAGATTGGTTTTGGTCATGACCTGACTGTTTGGAGTGTCGTTTATTTTTCTCGAATCAGCTATTTTCACATAAGCTGTAAAATTGAAGTGTGAATTCTGAAGATAGTGAAATGTATGCTACAGTTTTTCATCATCTTTTTTCTGAAATATTATGTGATTGGAAAGGGAGTCATAGGTACAGCTGAAAAGAGATATCTTGTCACAATTAACGCAGAAAATTCTCGTTAGTTAATGCACTCTTTACTCTAGAATAATGAAGTAGTCTGAAGGAAACAAGAGCAATTGTGCTGTGCAATGCAAAATATAATGCGCTACTGGGAAGGTCGGTAGCGAAATCACGAACTCAACCTATCAAGCAGAAAGAAAATATTGAGGCTATAGTATGTGGAGGCTGGATTACTTGTAAATCGGAGTGGGATAGATTTTTCACTTAGTAATTATTTACATATTCTGAGGACAAATCACTGGAAATAATTATTCACAGCTTCCACTGACAAAACACAAGAAGCACTTGCAGGAGGAAAAAAAATTACAGCTGGAGATTTGGATATTTCGACATCAAGACGTAGAGGGTTAAATTGACATAAACTTTAGGAACTATTGGCTCAATGTAGCTTCATATTGTAGACCTTACGGTCGCTAAATTGTCGCAGATTAGCTATATGTGACTTTATACATCCTGCTTTCTGTCCAGTTTATTATCACAGATTGGCTAAATTTGGGAAAGATGGGCCATATACCGAAAAACCGAAACGATGCCAATATGATGTGCGTCCCGAAAAAACCGAGCCGAACACGTCGTTGAATACCGAAACTGTCTACATTTTCATGTTTCTACATTCGTTACTTACATGTTTATATGCGACTATAATATAATATTATATCTCACGTGACTTCCTTGCATTCTAATTGGCTGAAAGACGATACCCTATTTCGTGTAGTTTGCATACATAGAACTGACCAGGCACTACACCCAGGCACTACACGTTTTCTATTTTTAGCACACTACTATATCAGTTTTCTTTTCATTCTGGGCGAATAAAATTGATCAGGCTAAATTTAAAAATCGATTCACAGAGGCACAACATCCACAAAACGACCCGGAAAGAAATCTTTGTGGAAAAATGTATCGCTTTTCCATTGTTGAAGTCACATTTTTCGAGGCGCTCATTTTATTCCTTGAGAAGATGATCCATATCTCGTTTCGAAGAGAATGATCCATACCTGGGTCCAACTTTCACGAGAAAGCGTCCGGATATGAAAAATCGTTTGTTTCGCTGCTCATATTATTTCGCTATTTAATTGTATGTTTTGTGCAGTAAACGAATAAATAATGGAATTCAATTGAATCTTCGGAGTTTGTATCCCGTACTGACCCATTCGGTAATGTATATGTGTGACAAATGTGTGGAAATTATCAAACTGCGTTGTCAAATTTCGAAAATTTTAGTTTTCATTCGCAAGTTGCGCGATTCTAGAATACACAGTTCCGTTTGGGGGAAATGTTTTGTTTACGCTTGCTGACCGATTCAAAATCTGTCTTCTGTTCATATCAATAATCCAAGTTAGCCGTGTTTTGGAAGAAGAAAATGTTTTTTAAAAACTACATGGTATTTTTTTTCTATATAACGCTGGTTGGTAGGGATGCTACCTTGGTAATAGATTAACAAATCGGACAGATGTTTTTCTTGATGGGTATTCGATATAATATAAGGATTAGTGCATGTCTTGTCGTTGACTACGCCCATATAGTGCCCAGTGAGGTGGTGTAGTTCCCTCCGCTTCGCGGCGGGAACTACACCACCTCACTGGGCACTATATGGGCGTAGTCAACTCCAAGCCATGCACTATTCCTTAATAAGTTCTTCTTGAGGTTTGATATTTTTCTCGAAAGAAGTGACTTACTTTCCTTTCTGTTTTGTTAACCCTAAAGGGGTGAGAATTATCCTTACTTTGCTCTTGAGAACAAGCTGCACATGTCAGGCTGCTTAGCAGTGATTTCTAGTTCAGTCTTGGATGTCTTAACAGACTAAAAAAACACTACTCAGGCAATTTGGCTTTTGTCAGCAAGACCTCCCAATGGTGATATGTTAATGACACATGTTCTGAGATTGCAAAAGCCTAAAACCTGGCCATTGGAGGCTAATGTGGGTTTTGAGCCAGTTTTACGAAACTACTATACATATTTTATGTTGACAAAAAAAAGTCGATATTGTGCTCATTGCCAGTGGTATCTGTGGCGCTGTGGTGGAATAATGCAAGAACAACTAATTCTTTTTATTATACGCTAAACGATAGATTATCGAAGAAATTGCTGAAAGATAGAAATCTATTCCCCCTCCCCCTCACACACACTGTTAAGATATAGACATTTTCACTTTCGCGGTATCAATCAAAATGACGGCTTTCAAAGCATCACTTCAAGGTGAATACGAGTCAAATAATCACTGGAAATGATCAATTTGTTCTTAAAACGTAAAATGAAAAGTAAATCTAGTGTTTTTGAGTGGATACCGATCATTTCCAGCAATAATGCAACACGTATTCACCCTGAATTGATGCATGAAATGCGCTAGTCCAAACATGGCCTGAAAGTCCGTTTATTACGGACTTTCGGGCCATGCTTGGACTAGACACCCGCCAGCTGAATCAGATTGCAAGACGCTAAATGTTCCGAGTATCAACCAAATAACTTCCGCGTTTCAGTGATTCAATGCGCTGTTTACTTTCATGCATCAACTCAAGGTTAAAACAAGTCGAATTATCAGATTCTTATAAAAAGCGTATATTAACAAGAAAATCTGGTGTTTTTCAGTGGATATCGAAACTTATCTCACTTGTTACCGAGACAAATAGTTATTTAAATAAACATTTGTCTCGGGCACTCATTCCATAATTTTCGGTATCCCCTCAGAAACACTAGATATCTTCTGTATATTCCAGCTGCGAATTCCCCTCATGTTAGATACTATCAGCAAATCTAAGTCAAGTAAGATTCAAAATACCGAATCGATACCACTAAAATACCGAACTCAAAATTGCAATACTGCCCATCTCTACTTTATGGTCAATTTATGTTACAGATTGACTAAATGTGGTGTTCATACTAGTCTAATGGTCGCTCTGTTGTCACAAATTGGCTACATTTGTTTTTATACTAGTCAAATTGTCGCAAAATTACCACATTCGCGTGATGTGGTTTATACTTGACTTATAGAGGTTTCACTGTTGTAGATTGGCTACATTTTGCTTTATATTGTATAAATCACAATAAATCGCGATTGACCACATGGGAACTCGGTGGCGCTGTGTACTAAGAGCACTTGTCTTCAACCAGTACTAATCCTCCTTGTTCTGAATTAGTACGCTATGGAGTTCGACAGTTGCTCGCCGTAGCTCGGTGGTTCTCTCCGATTACTCTGACTTTCTCCACACGTAAAACTGTCCGATACGAGCTGGCTGGCGAAAGTATCGTTAAACCCCGACAAAAAAAAAAAACAATATGCAAAAACAACGTTGAAAAGTAGTTTCATTATAGAGTTTATTCCACGGTTTGTTTTTCACAATGATGTTCTTGACGGAGTTCTGGGGCGCGGTGGCTCAGTAGGTAGAGGTGCAGGCTGCAAGCCGAGAGGTCCTCGGTTCGAATCCCACCTGCGGCAACCGCGTTGTGTCTTTGGGCAGACACGTCACTCCATTGCCCACGTGGGGGCACGGTGGCGTTGTGACTAAGGCGTACTGCACGTCGATGGTGCACTTGCCTACAACCAAGGCTCAACCTGTTTGTGTGGAGTTAGTATGTTGGGGAGCTAACAGTTGCTCGCCGTTGCTCGGTGGTTCTCTCCGGGTTCTCCGGCTTCCTCCACCCGTAAAACTGTCGCGGTCATGATTAGCCATTGTGCAGAAATATGTGACCCTAAACACAAATAAATAAATAAATAAATAACTGACGGAGTTCCAGCGGGTGCAGTATCTTGCAGTGCCTGCGCAGGATTAACGTTCTTACTGCGCATTAACATACTAAAGATTCAATGTTCAACACCAGCTTTCACCTTGTTTCTTTAAGATTTAGAATGTTTATTGATATTTATTTATTTAATTATCGGTGCTTATCGCATAATAACAATCCAATAGCTCATTACGGAAGATATCGTTCACAATACATTTAACGAGAATGTCAACGTCAACTTGGTTACGATGAAAAGGAGTTGGTTTTGGAAGTAGAATTGAGTAAATATCCTCTTTTATACCATGATCACCTATTCTACTATATATGAAAAGCCTATAACATAAATTTTAGCTTTACACACCAACCGTGATGAACACGTCAGCAATGGGATTTCAGTAGTTAAAATTTACACCTACAGTGGAACTACATCCAAGTTGACCTTTGGTGACGTCGACCTGAATGTGAACTTGTCTAAATTTATCGCACGTCGCCTCACGAAGAGTGAAATGAAAGTGGCAATTATTTATTACGTTTTTAAATGAGTTTACCCCATAAAACACCAGAACTTAACAAACATGCATTGTCTCATATTAATAAAGCACCCATAACTCGAAATAGTATGTTATTATGTTGTTAAAATGAAAAAGGTCCTCTTTCTTTTTCAATTTCGTTTCGGTGATAAAACTGACAGCGGAAGTACGGCCCACCGACGCTCATGTAAACAAAAACAGATTCGCTCGTATGTACGTCTGCTGTTCAGTAAAATCGAGAAAAAATAATAGCGACTCTTAATAATCTGACAATCATGGTATAAATAAAATATAGACCAAAGTAGCTTTGTATACCAAATGTTCACCACTCGTGGTGAACATTTGGTACACCAAGCTACTATGGGTATATTCTATATATATCGCATTAACTGGGCATAAACTATGTCTTCAAAATAAATAAAAATTTGTTTGATGATTTTTGTGGATAGTTCTGACCAGTAACTGTTTAGACGCCACTTTAGGTAAAAGGTTAAACTTTTACATAATGTGATAGAAACAATCTCAAATTCGTTAATTGTGCAGTTTGACCCTGTTGGACTCAGCGCGCTGTTACTTTAAAATAGTGCACAATACAGTGATAGGACATTTAGTTTCAATTTTACACTTCCGTTGAATAAGTGATGGCCGCTAAATAATTTAGTGGAGACACAGAGCTGTTTTGTAGACATTATCGTGAATAAATTTAGCGGAAGAATCAAAATGATATTTTAGACTTATCTCTAATAAGGGGGCGCGGTGGCGTTGCGGTAACCGGTTCTCGTCAGATCACCGAAGTTAAGCAAAGTCGAGCCCGGATAGTCCTCGGATGGGTGACCGTCTGAGCGATCGATTCGCACTTCCGCGTTGTGTACTTGGGCAAGGCACTTAACCCCGATTGTCCACACGGGGGCACGATGACGCCGTGTATTAAGACGTACTGCACGTCGATGGTGCGCTTGTCTTCAACCAATCTAACCCTGCCTGTGCCGCAGTGCGGAGTTATGATGTTGTTCGTCGTTGCTCGGTGGTTCTCTCCGGGTACTCCGGCTTCCTCCACCCGTACAACTGTCACCGACACGATATGACCTTGGCTGTTAAAAAAAAAATTATCAGTATTATAAAGTTATAAGCAAACATACATGCATTGATCGCGATAACTAATAATGAATGGGCGTTACAGTTTTTTGTCAATTCCCATTAATAATATTTATCATTGATTACCCGTTTTTTATCTGTTTTATTGCCATTTTCCTTATCATTTTCACTGTGAACGTTTATTGTTTGTGTGACGCTTTAGTCTTTCCAAGTGTAGCTATATAGAGATCTGGAAGAGGTCTGACTGGTGATGTAATGAGGTCTTAGCGAGAGCAATAGTTAATTTAAGCCATAACTTGTCAATTTGACGTCAAGGAAATAAATACGTACCTGAAGTCTTTGTGTGTTAACAGAAGACGAAAGGTAATATTTATGCGTTAGGCGAACTTTATAATGGAAAGTTTGTTAGAAATGTTTAATAAACTATTCGTTATTAGGTTGTTAGAAACATGAAGACGTTAGAGATGTGGTACAAACCACGAAAATCAAGTACACTGAGATATTGCATTTGTGAAATATATTGACAATTACTAACAACCGATTATCACTATACTGAACCTGGAAAAGCCTAGTGTTCTGTTTAAAGGCATTTTAGTGTGCTCCCACCAAAAGCAAACTATAGTAATAAAGAATACAAATTCAGTACGAAAAATGATAGCATACATTAGGTGCTCCCTGGATTGATGATGTGGCCAGGATGATTGATGATGTGGCCAGTTACTGACTGCGCAACGCTAGCAGTTTGAAGGTTGCTGGGTAATTTAAACTAGGGGTTGGGTCTGGACGGCAATCTCTGGCTCATGCTCGTAACGCACCGTTGTTGAAAACACAAGAAGCACTTGCTTACTTTCATGATATGGACCACCGGGTTTGTAGTTCATGTGATGAACGTTTGCAAGTGTTTCTTGTGCTGTCATGAACAAGTATAAATACTTTTCGAGTGGATAATATATGTCGCTGTGATTAATTATTAATCCACTCTCGTCGTTCTGAAAATGCCATCGAATTTCAATATCTATTTTCGTCATTACATGTACACGTATCTGAGTAGCGATTAGGAATGGTGTTAATGATGTCTATTTACTAGTATAGAATTGTAAAGAGTTCGGCACTGTGTTTACAGGAATTGAGTTTCGTTAATTGTGCAGTTTGATCCTGTTGGACGTGCACTTACTCAGCGCGCTGTTACTTTAAAATAGTGCACAATACAGTGATAGGACATTTAGTTTCAATTTTACACTTCCGTTGAATAACTGATGGCCGCTAAATAATTTAGTGGAAGACACAGAGCTGTTTTGTAGACAGTATCATGAATAAATTTAGCGGAAGAATCAAAATGATATTTTAGACTTATCACTAATAAGGGGGCGCGGTGGCGTTGCGGTAACCGGTACTCGTCAGATCACCGAAGTTAAGCAACGTCGAGCCCGGATAGTCCTCGGATGGGTGACCGTCTGAGCGATCGATTCGGACTTCCGCGTTGTGTACTTGGGCAAGGCACTTAACCCCGATTGTCCACACGGGGGCACGATGACGCCGTGTTTTAAGACGCACTGCACGTCGATGGTGCGCTTGTCTTCAACCAATCTAACCCTGCCTGTGCCGCAGTGCGGAGTTATGATGTTGCTCGTCGTTGCTCGGTGGTTCTCTCCGGGTACTCCGGCTTCCTCCGCTCGTACAACTGTCACCGACACGATATGACCTTGGCTGTTAATGTGTCGTTAAACCCTAAAAAAACACTAATAAAATTCGGTAGTTGAGTGACGAATCGTCCTCTGACTTGGTAAATCGACTCCTCACCACCTGACGACCTCATCCAATACTTGAGAATCTATCTGTGACGTGACCAATGGTTTGTGCAGTGACGCATAATATTTAGGCCTTAGAATTAGATCCGTTGGTTGTCCCGATCTTAAGAATGTGGAGAGAGATTACGCCAGATTACGAGCTTTCTTCTCTACACGTGGTCGAAGTTCGAATCCACTAAATGAAATCAAGCGCGTTAATCCTGCACCAATTCAACAATTTACTTAATCGGTAAGAATGTAATGAGTCAGTCAAACATGACTTCAAAAACAACAAAATACCTACAGACATAGCTCCGTTGGACTTCTAACAAATACATGAAAAAAGAAAAATAATTTATGAAAAATTCGAGGAGATCGTCAATTCCAGTTCCCCGTACTTTACCATTGTTGTGTTCTGGGTTTATACCACGATTAAACGCTTGAATATAGTGCGCGAAGTCGATATTTGTGAAGAAAAATATCAGCTTCGGCTGCCTGTTTATTTTTTTGAAGGACGCTGTTTTGTGTCAAAGTCAGTGGCGGCCGGAGGCCGCGCACTTTATAAGTTATTGTGATAAACTGTCGGTAATGTGGTCTGAGGATTGTGGCTCGGGGCTTATGTTCAAACGAGACGCGAATAATGATTATGTTCCATTACGACACTACCCACAGCCCACAACCTACATCGTGAATTTATTTACTGAACTTGTTTAAGGCAACTTTTAACGATCACAAATTTAGTAAATATACCTCTCGGGTACCTCACGACAGCAGTGAATAAATAATCAATAAATCAGATAAACTCATCCCAACTTAATTCAAATCGTAAGTGCGTTTGCTATTTAAACAACACTTCATTCGGAACACTGCCTGCCACATGTGTGAAAGTTGAATGGCAAGACTGAAAGACCAGCTATTAAGCAATAAAAAGTCTGATACTGATTTCATAGATTGTGTCGGCGTTTCTTTAAAGCTTAGTTAATATGGAATGGTATTCGTATTTTCGTTTTTTTCTAGATCCATTTATTTGCAGTGTTTTTTGTCACTTTTGTAAATGTATTCTACTTCAAAGAGAAAACATTGTTTTACCAAAATCCCATCAATTTTTCAAGTTTGACTTTCATAATCGTTTATTTGAGTGTGTTTTTTTTTGTCATATGTTATATTTATATACTACTTGTCGAATTAATTTTGTCAAATTCTGAATATCTTTTCAATTTGTACTTGAAATATTTTTATAAGTTCTTATTAACCTTTTACCTAACGAATCGGTCGCGTCCGCCCGCCAAAGTTACAAATTATGCAGTTGAAAAAAAAAAAATTCAAAATAATTGCACAAAAATCATATCGTGTGATCCCCTCATTGGAACGAGCTCATAAACATCGCTCCACTGAGGGGTCATATGATGTGATTTTGTTGGAATGTTTTGAAAACGTTTAAAACAATAACAAATAAAATAATAAATATCGATATCCTGTGTTGGGTAAAGGGTTAATTTCCATTCACCTGTTTTTCCACCAGCCATATAGTTTATATTTTAGGGGTGTTATTTATTTATTTATTTATTTATTTATTTATTTATTTATTATTTATTTATTTATTTATTTTCTTTCTTTAATTTATCTGATAGTGCTTGTAGTGTAATATTCATATTTGTAATAAATATCAGTAATTCCCAACAGTGTTTGAGTCATGAGTCAACAGATCTACAATGACCTTCGTATAGAAACGAATACCATAATCCCCATCTAGCAGTATGTTAACAGGTGAGTAAGTGATAAGCTTCCTGTTGAAAAGTTGTGTTAACCCCAACTAGGACTGCACGGTATTCGAAACTGAATACCAGTATCGATGTTAAAAAAATACCGCGGTATACCAGTATATCGAACGACTGTTCAGATATCTGACCGTACGTACCATAATCGGGACTTGAGCCATCACAATCGGAACAAATCTGCATGCCTTGATGATACAGTTCGAATTATCTTTACCCAACGCAGACGATATCAAAAATGTATTTGTTTTAAATATTAATTCATCGGATTTTCCAAACAATTTCAACAAAACCATATCAAGTGACCACTCGTTGGAATGAACTCGTCGTGCTCGTTCAAATGAGGGGTCACATGATATGGTTTTGTGAAATGCTTTAAAAAATAATGTTTGTTGAACCTTACAATTTGTGTATTATCCCGGATGATGCAGCCAATTCGTTAGGCACTGGAAATGACATTATAGTCACCTGACGCAGTGACGTCTAACTGGTTTTTCATCCTAGCCTGCGTGAGTTTCCGTGAGGGGCCATGTTGTGCCAGTGAGCATGATATGTGGTGTCAGTGCGCATGAACACCGTGTGTTGTTAGGGTGACTCGTTTCTATTTCGTGTTGTTTACTGGAGGCCACCGTCTTGAATTACATGGTGGTACGTCAGTAGTAGGAGAGGGATGAAACGTGCCACACTGGGGGGATCTCATGGGGGAACTCATATGTGACGTTATAGTCACGTGACCTGGTGACGCCATGTTGTGTTGTCATGGTAATCTGCGTGAGCGGCCATGTTGTGACGCCATCTCCATAGTGATATGTGGTCCTAGTGCGCGTGCGCAGCGCGTGTTGTTAGGGTGATGCGTGTTTCCGTCGTCCATTTTGTATACTGGAGGCCGCCATCTTGGTTTCTATGGTAGCACGTGGTTGCTATGTGACCCAAAACCTTATAACAAGACAGGGGTATGTTCGGAGGGTGTGTTCCTTTGTAGAAGAGTAAATTCCCGATTTGTAGAATTACCCAAATAAACCCGACAAGTTGTACTATTTCGAATTCTTTGAGAATTCTCTGCTTCTATCTATATATACAATAGTTTTCATCTATCTAGCCATGTTCCTTTGCCCTGGAGTATACTCCAGTAGCGTAGAAGAACCTACCAACTGGAACAGCTTTGCTTATTGTTACTATATTTAGAAATCTCTGGTCTATTCTTGTTAGTTCTGACCCTATTCCAAGTACTCTTGTAGTTTCCTGTATCTAGCTCATTTATACAGATTATAACTAACCAATCAGATTGCTTGATTTCCCATAATCTGATTGGTTATTTATCTCCCTTGTGTATATCAAAAACATTCCCAAAGCCAATAAGCCAATCGGTTCGTTGGTTCGTTATAAGCCCTAGCACAAAGGCACATATGACAAAAAAGTGATTCTCCAGTGGGTATCCTCGATAGGTATCCTCAAACAATACAATGCCGGGGCATAGGTACCCTCAAATACTGAAATGAGTCGAAGAGTCGTATGTGCGAGTCAATGCTGCATTCTTTAATGGCACACGGTTACTATGATGCCCAAAGCCATACAATAGGACGGGGTTGTGGTGTGCGGTGTATTTTATTCGATGGAGGTATTCTTATTACCTAAATAGATTCTGCAATCGCAATCAACATCAACATAAAATGAACGAAATGGACTTTATATAGCTCCATTTCCCATAGATTTCTGTAATAGTCCTAAAATATCTCCTAAGAGCGCATTCGATTGAAGTGGAGTATGTCTGATTAACTAAGTCGAGCAGACAGCTACCTTAAAATCACCCAGAACGATTCAAAAATACCGAAACGGATTGTATTTGGCGTGAATACTTCCAGTAGCCTACCTGCTTGAGTAGCACGTGGTGCTATAAGCTGTGTTCCATTTAATGGGAGTATGTGGGCTCAAATTTCAAGACTCCACTATTTCTCTCCCTACCCATTTAGTATAAGGGTTGAACTATGTTTCAGATTCAGATTCAGATTCTTTATTTATGGTATACATATAAAAACGTTTTACAGATAAATGTTTTACAGATAATGTATTTAGCATACCGTGGGAAGTGACATAGCCAGATCGGCTGTCTACCTGACACTCCCTAGAAAAATAAAAATCGCAACAGAGTGTGATGAAGTGATCGGACTTGAAGTAATTAGTCTAATTCCTAATGAAGGATGGGTGTTCATATTCTTTTGCCAATAATTTGTTCTCGTGTAAAAAATAAGTTAGGGGGAAATAATTATAGATTCCAGCGGACGACTGGTACCTCAATATTGCTAATGTCCCGAAACAACCTGCTTAATATATTGTTAACACAGTTCAGGGCAGCAAACAGTAACAACAGATCCCGTCATAAACTATCGTATAAATCTTGGAAAAATACAAGTCTGTTAATGGGAGGTCCACATCGGCTGACACACGGTGGGGCGCAAATAGCGGTGAATCAGCCCGTTTCAGTTTAAACTGGAACGGCTCCCCCAGCGGTACCTCACGGTGTGACAGTCGGCATGACACGTAAATTATTGATGCATATTCATGGAACAAATCGAAGGATTTGCAGGTTGTACAGGACGAGGATACCAGAATGGGACACAGAGCATAACTTGTGTGTATAAGTTCTTTTTGGTAAGTTCTTCGTGGTAATTTAATGGAAATACTGATTTTTATTATGTACATTCTGGGCAATACGGGTTATTACACCGGACATAATTGGAGTAGGAAGAAATAAAATCGGAGGTTAATTTGCGTCTAAAGGCGGTTCTATTGTTAATATTTCGAACAGTGACGTCTAGAGCATTCCATAATTTCGGGAACGTGTATAATGGAAGTTTATCTAAGGTACGGTTTCGTGTTTTTTCTATGTTCAGAAGTCCAGACTGTCTGGTTGTTCTACCTGACGAACTGTCGTTTACGTTGAACATATCATTAAAGGAAGAAGGTAATTGGCATTTGTGCCAGTCAAACATTAACAGCAATGCATGCAGTTTAAAGAAATCGTCAACTTTGAGGATTTCATCCTTCTTGAACAGAGGGTCAGTATGAGAGTTGTATTTTTTTGTTATTGATAATTCGTAATGAACGCTTCTGCATAATAGCTAATTTATTAATTGCTTTCGAGCTCCCCCATGTTACGATTCCATATATTAAATGGCTGTGAACCAGGGCGAAATACAATGTCTTCAGGACTCGATGGGGGGAATGTGATCTGAGAGTTAATTCTGTCAAGAAGCGTACTCTGCTTCATCAAAAACCAAAACGAATGGATGAGGAAAATTGCGGGACTAGCCTCTAGCAACAATCGCCCAGAAGTCGATAGGAGATAGAAGCAAAGAAGCCATGGAGGCCCCCAACTACAGCGATGTTCTGGACCATTAATTGACCGAATATCCTGCCGAGAGTATCATACGTTTTCTGACTTAAAACCCACTTTATGTTTAATTTTTTTTAATGCGAAAAAATGAAATAATTTATCACATTGGGGAGAATAAAATTGAAAATTAAAATTGTATTTGATCAGTGAGTTATCGTTCTGGAAAACTCATGGATACATTAACTCCTTCCATGCTGAGGGCTAAATTCCAATCCACGACAGTATTTCTCTTTGCCATTGAAATAGGCATTGAAATATGTAATCAAATCTAGTCATGGTGCAAAACAACAGACATGAATAGATTTGATAAAAAATCCTTTACAAATACTCAGCGGGTTAGGAGTTAAGTTGCACGTTCTGCGTAGACTTGTGGTAAACACGTGCGCACATCAGTTAGAATATTTGTATCAGAACAATAACTGTGTACCCTTTAAAAGAATATCGATTTATTACGAATGCCCGGTCAGTCTTAAAAATAATGCACTCTCATATTGTTCGTGGTGTTATTCTTTCGGATAACATCACACGTGAAACAAAGGGACTTGTCGGTAGTGTGTTTCAACCTAATATACTAAGTCAAAAACGAAAGTAGAATAGAAACAGATGAGAAAAATAGCATAAAGGATGAAATATAATAGTTTTAATGTTGCATGTTTGTGGACAAGAAGTCGTGCAAAGAGTTTAATGACATGTTGTTGTTGTCCACCCAACCGTATACAATTTTGCTACGGCACGTGCTACCCGAGAATGTAAAATTGAATGGGTGACCAACGATTTTTTTGTGTTATGTTGTGCAAGAGAGCCTGAGTTATTGAGAAAATACGCTAGTTTTTGTCTTTCGACATTTAAAAAAAATGCCAATGTTAACCGGTTGCGTGTCATTGGTATGCATGAGGCCGGGATACCTCTAGATAAGCTTGCTGCTGAGTTCTGAGTCACCGTGGCCACTATTTACCGTCTCATTGGAAGGTATAGAACCACTGCATCGACTGCCGACCGACCGTGTTCAGGTCGACCAAAAGTTACGACCCCTGCAGAAGACCGACACATCAGGACGTCTCACTTGCGGGTTCGCTTCCTTCCGACATAAACACAAAAGGGCTGCTTGTTCCCCGATGAAACAATTGATTTGAATATCGTCTTAGCTTTGGCTTATTTTTCAGATACCCCACAGTGGCGATTGGCTGGTAGGATTTTCCTACCACGATAGCCAAACTCTCAACCCACTAGTCCCATGCTGTAAGTAATTCGACGCTGTTACCGCCCATGTTTAGATTGGAATGTCTGAAATATTTCAGTTGGTCGGAAAAGCAAACTTACGATTCGCTTTTCTCAACTAATTGAAATATTCCAGTCGACTCTCTCTAAAAATACCATAAACATTCATTTTCTTGGAATCAACGCAAGAAATTTTTCTGAATCTAGACGTGATTTAACCGTGTCCTTGATGATATTATCATTATTGATGAAGAATCATCACAACGTGTTTGCTTACGTGGCGTATTTCCACCAATTAACTTAATATCGTGATTTTTAAGGCGAATGAAATACGCATTGGGAACTTTAAATTTCAGCAGTGAGAGTGAAGAGTGAAACCGGAATTTGCATGGATGGCACATGGGTTCTTTTTATGTTAATATAGCGGAATTTACACTCGGTCTTTACCTTCAATATTATTTATGTACAATTTGTATTCCGGCTATGCATGCGTTTTGTGAGACAACTAAAGTGACTGATACCAAGTGAAATTTCACTGAAAATATCCGAAGGGAAACGAATTGGACAAGCGATTTGCAATCGAATTGAATACGAACTTAGTTATGATATCGAATCGAATCTGAATGATTTCGACTAAATTGAAGTGCAATGACTCTGAATCATAAACTGAGAAACACCAAAAATGTAACACGCACATCTGCGCTTGCTGTTGATCAGACAAACCGTACTTCAAAGCAATTTCTTAACAAAATAGTTCGCTGTACAAGATTTTCTACATACTGACCATTTTGTAATAAGCTGAAAACATTAGCATACTTCATTCTAAGACACTAGGTTAATTTCTCATAGGGTGTTGTTAGATATTTCGGAATATTCGCCGTCCGTGAAACATTACCGGTCAACATGTCTAGCTTAACCACCGCTGAGATCGAGGGATCCAGAAGACGCGTTATGGAAACACTCGAGGTGATCTGAATCACAGAGAATGGTGACCTTCAATCCAAAAATTAAACTGTCAAAGCATTATTAACGTATACTATCCAAGTGTGTCAATGTTAAATTCAAAACAATGATGTGATGGTGTTTTTGCTTAGCAAAAGCAAAGCGAATATTGTATTTGTTGTAACATCCAGATGGAAATTTATGTTACCATTGCAAACACATCTCTCAGCCTCCCCTTGAAACCAGTGTTAATATGTTCTGCAGGGTGACAATATCCAATGTCTACCTGGAATGCAGGTTATTACAATTAAAATTACAGTATGTAGAGAGTGAATTGTAACTAAATCACCCGTGGAGTGGAGTAATCACCCAGAGTATCACTTTCAAGTTCTAAACATATGGACAGAAACGCAAGCAATGTTTCAGCCAATGGACCTCCGGGTTTAGACTAATTTTCCAAAGATAAAGTGGTTCCACCAGAACCACTTGGGGCCATATCAAAATTCGGAAACCTTCATGTACATCCAGAGATGCTACCTGAATACACCAGCATAGTTTTCGAATTAAATACCCTGGGAGCCTTTCGGTGAAAACTTATTTTATAACGATAAAAGTGGTTTCACCGGAACCACCGGGGGCCAAATCAAAATTCCGAAACCTTCATGTACATCTAGAAGTGTTACCTGAACACCTTAGCATAGTTTAAACGTTCCAAATTAAATACCCTAGGAACCTATCGGTGAAAACTGATTTTCTAACGATAAAAGTGGTTCCACTGGAACCACCTGGGGCAAATCAAAATTCCGAAACGTTCCTGCACATCCAGAGATGCTACCTCAACACAGTTTAAACGTTTCAAATTAAATACCCTAGGAGCCTTTCGATGAAAACTGATTATCTAACGAAACAAGTGGATCCACTGGAACCACCTGGGGCCAAATCAAAATTCAGAAACCTGCATGTACATCTAGAGATGTTACCTGAACACCTTAGCATAGTTTAAACGTTTTGAATTAAATAGCCTAGGAGCCTTTCGATGAAAACTAATTTTCCAATGATAAAAGTGGTTCCACCGGAGCCACTTGGGGCCAAATCAAAATTCCGAAACCTTCCTGCACATCTAGAGATGTTACCGGGGCACCTTAGCATAGTTTAAACGTTTCAAATTAAATAACCTAGCAACCTTTCGATGAAAACTGATTTACTAACGAAACAAGTGGTTCTGCTGGAACCACCTGGGTCCAAATCAAAATTTCGAGACCTGCATGCGCATCTAGAGATGTTACCTGAACACATTAGTATAGTTTTAACGTTTCAAATTAAATACCCTACGAGCCTTTCGAGGAAAACTGATTTTCTAACGATAAAAGTGATTTCACTGCAACGACCTGGGGCCAAATCAAAATTCCGAAACCTTCATGCACATCTAGGAGATGTTAACTGAACACATTAGCATAGCTTAAACGTTTTGAAATAAATACCCTAAGAGCCCTTCGATGAAAACTAATTTTCTAACGATAAAAGTGGTTCCATCGGAGCCACTTGGGGCCAAATCAAAATTCCGAAACCTTGATGTACATCGAGAGATGTTACCTGAACACCTTAGCATAGTTTAAACGTTTTGAATTAAATACCCTAGGAGCCTTTCGATAAAATCTAATTTTCTAACGATAAAAGCGGTTCCACTGGAACCACCTTGGGGCCATATCAAAATTCGGAAATCTTCATGCACATCTAGAGATGCTACCTGCATACACCAGCATAGTTTAAACGTTTCGAATTAAATACCCTGGGAGGCTTTCGGTGAAAACTGATTTCCCAACGATAAAAGTTGTTTCACCGGAACCACCGGGGGCCAAATCAAAATTCCGAAACCTTCATGTACATCTAGAAGTGTTACCGGAACACCTTAACATAGTTTAAACGTTCCAAATTAAATACCCTGGGAACCTTTCGATGAAAACTGATTTTCTAACGATAAAAGTGGTTCCACTGGAGCCACCTGGGGCAAATCAAAATTCCGAAACGTTCCTGCACATCTAGAGATGCTACCTGAGCACCTCAACACAGTTTAAACGTCCCAAATTAAATACCCTAGGAACCTTTCGATGAAAACTGATTTTCTAACGATAAAAGTGGTTCCACTGGAACCACCTGGGGCCAAATCAAAATTCAGATACCTGCATGTACATCAAAAGATGTTACCTGAATACACCAGCATAGTTTAAACGTTTTGAATTAAATACCCTAGGAGCCTTTCGATGAAAACTAATTTTCCAACGATAAAAGTGGTTCCACCAGAGCCACTTGGGGCCAAATCAAAATTCCGAAACCTTCATGTACATCTAGAGATGTTACCTGAACACCTTAGCATAGTTTAAATGTTTCGAATTAAATACCCTAGGAGCCTTTCGATAAAAACTGATTGTCTAACGATAAAAGTGGTTCCACTGGAACCACCTGGGGCCAAATCAAAATTCTGAAACCTGTATGCACATCTGGAGATGTTACCTGAACACTTTAGCATAGTTTTAACGTTTCAAATTAAATACCCTAGGAGCCTTTCGATGAAAACTGATTCTCTAACGATAAAAGTGGTTCCACTGGAACCACCTGGGGACAAATGAAAATTCCAAAACCTTCATGCACATCCGAAGATATTAGCATAGTTTTAACGTTTCGAATTAAATACCCTAAGAGCCTTTCGATGAAAACTGATTTTTCAACGAAAAAAGTGTTTCCACTGGAACCACCTGGGGCCAAACAAACATTCCGAAACCTTCATGTACATCTAGAGATGTTACCTGAACACTTTAGCATAGTTAAAACGTTTCAAATTAAATATTCTAGGAGCCTTTCGAACACTGATGAACACTGAGTTTCTAACGATGAAAGTGGAACCACCTGAGGCCAAAACAAAATTCCGAGACCTTCATGCACATCTAGAGATGTTACCTGAACACCCTAGCATAGTTTTAACGTTTCGAATTAAATACCCTAGGAGCCTTTCGATGAAAACCGATTTTATAATGAACTGGAACCACTTGAGGACAAATAAAAATTCCGAAACCTCCATGCACATCCAGAAATGTTACCTGAACACATTAGCATAGTTTAAACGTTTCGAATTAAATACTCTAGGAGCCTTTCGATGAAAACTGATAAAAGTGGTTCCACTGGAACCACCTGGCTCCAAATCGAAATTCCGAAACCTTTATGCATATCTAGAAATGTTACCTGAACAACTTAGCATAGTTTTAACGTTTCGAATTAAATGCCCTAGGAGCCTTTCGATGAAAACTGATTTTCTAACGATAAAAGTGGTTCCACTGGAACCATCTGGGACCAAATCAAAATTCCGAAACCTTCATGCGCATCTGGAGATGTTACCTGACCACATTAGCATCGTTTAAACGTTTCGAATTAAATACCCTAGGAGCTTTCGATGAAAACTGATTTTCCAATAATGAAAGTGGTTCCACCGGTACCACTTGGGGCCAAATCAAAATTCCGAAATCTTTATGCACATCTGAAGAAGTTACCTGAACACCTTAGCATAGTTTTATCGTTTCGAATTAAATACCCAAGGAGCCTTTCGATGAAAACTGATTTTCCAACGATAAACGTGGTTCCACTGGAAACCAGTAACCCCCTTTTAACATGTTTACCACCCACTCCCACCCCACCGTCTACGCCTTAGACTATTGTATGATCTAAGGCTAAAAGTAAACAGATAGATTCATAAACTTTGATATCTCAAGCATGGTCTGACATTATCAACTTGGGGTCTTTGAAAATTAATTCGAATCTCACCCACTGGAGGAAGAAATATGTGCAAGAATCTTGCGAGTCATTCCGTGATTATTGATTTCATATTTGTAATCACAGTTTAGACCTTCTTATGTATTCCTAAAGTATATAATTATGTAAATTTAAATGCCCAAAATGCGGATGGGGCCAAAACATTTAAAGTTTGAAAGCAGAAAGAGCTTGAAGAATCAAACATTTGACCTCAGTATAATACAAGGTTTGTAATATATGAAGGGAGGTGGTCAGTCAGTGCAGAATGTCAAGGGGTTTTGCAATTCATTTGTGTTTTGGGTGAAACACTTCCAATACAGAACACAGTATATTTTTGACTTTTTCAATATCTATTACTGATTTATTTATAGAACACATTAAATATTGTGTTATATCTGATTTCATGAATTGGTTTAGCTGATCCGTGTACGAAAATATTTCACTGCTCTTCACAAAATCCCATTTCTGATTTCCTTCAAGATAATTTTCTCCCGAAAATAAGTCTCCATAAATTCGCTTTCCAGATAGAGTTCTGATGCTTTGGCCATTTTCGAACAAATTCAAACTAACTGACCACTGTAAACTTTGATTATATTAGTCCTTACACATGCGTTTGCAAAACCTGTTCATTGTTGCACGTCTCCATTTATCTACTCTTGAGGAAGATATCGGCAGGATTTTTATTTTTTGTTCATCCAGAACAGTGTGGCATTTTATGATGTAGCAGACATAACTACCAGTAAAATGTAAAATATTTAGACAGAGTATTCTATCGTTTCCAGATGCAACCGATATCACATGTAGCATGTTTTTTGTAGTTACAATGCACATCATATGAATTATTTAAGAAATATTCATGCTTACCCCGCAGCCTAATTGAATGATCTAACGGAGGTGACTCCCATTATTTATTCCCAGTTCCTTATTCGACATTCGTTATCAACCGATCAAATCGGTTGATAACGAATGTCGTATTAGGAACTTGAAATAAGTAACGGTTCTCATGCTCCCAATGATCGTACACAGCAATGATAAAATGATTCAAGTTATCAGTGATCTATTGAGCTTTTTAAAATTTTATAGTCATTCCATGCCAAGATAAGAAACTATTTTGATCGAACTTCTGACACACTCTTGAACTTTTCATCTTAATGATCTGTTGGTAGCAGCTTTAGGTATTTACTTTCTTTTCTTGTTCTGGAATGTGTGGTCGTCCCACAACCTTCACGTGTCGAGCAAGTCATATCTAGTCATATTTCTATTCATTTTATATCAACAGGATGTGATATAATTTTCCAACAGTTGTATAGTGAGATATATAGAATATACACAGAGTAGCTTGATATACCAAATGTTCACCACGAGTGGTGAAGTGGTGTTGACCGCGAGCCTTCGGCGCGCGGTTAACACTACTTCACCACGAGTTGTGAACATTTGGTACACCAAGCTACTTTGGGTATATTTTATTTATACCATGATCGTCAGATTATTAAGAGTCGCTATTATTTTTTCTAGATTTTACTGAACAGCAGACGTACATACGAGAGAATCTGTTTTTGTTTACACGAGCATCGGTTGGCGATACTTCCGCTGTCAATCTTATCGCCGAAACGAAATGAAAAAAGGAAACTGAGTCTTTTTTCGTTTTAATAACTTAATAACATATTATTTCGAGTTATGCATGCTTTATTAACATGAGACAATGCATGTTTGTTAATTTTTGGCATCTTATGAGGTAAACCCATTTAAAAACGAAATAAATAATTGCCACTTCCATTTCATTCTTCGGGAGGCGACGAGCGATAAATTTTGATAAGTTCGCATTCAGGTCGACGTCACCAAAGGTCAACGGGGGTGTGGTTCTATTGTAGGTGTAAAGTTTTACTACTGAAATCGCATTACTGACGTGTTCATCACGGTTGGTGTGTAAAGCTAACATTTATGTCATACGCTTTTCATGTATAGTAGAATAGGTAATCATGGTATAAAATATATTTTTGTTGCTAATTTTGAGTTAATCATTTACCTGGAAACAAGAATCATCAGCATCAAAATATTAATTCATGAAGAACCGGGACGTACACTGTGCTTCATTAGATCATTTCTTGATGAATATTCCCACACTTAGTATCTGGAATGTAATATTATTGAGTCCGTTGAAATATTGTCCATCTGCGGAAAATGACCAATCCATGGCGACCGTACTGTAATAAGATTTTTGAAAAAGATAGCAGTTTCATTATTTGTAAATGTTTTTCAAAGACCCTATGAGAAAAAAAGTTGCAAATGCTAAAAAAATGTCTTTTCTCCAAACTGTAGACCACGCGCCCACTCATCCCGTCTCTGTGTCTGGAATTTATTTTGAAGACAAGCTCCCACCACCCTCGTCCGTCGGAGAAATTGTTCGTTGCTGGAATGCCGCGAATTTACAAAAAAAGGTTTATTATTATTATTATTATTATTATTACTATTATTATTATTATTATTATTATTATTATTATTATTATTATTTATTGGTGTTTAAGATCACATAAGTATGAACAAAAGGGAATCGTGACCGTGGAAGTTTTACGGGTGGAGGAAGCCGGAGTACCCGGAGAGAACCACCGAACATCAACGAGCAACTGTCAGCTCCTCAACATTCTAACTCTGTTCAAACTCCGGTCAAGCAGTGTTACAGTGGTTGAAGACATGTGCACGATCGACGTGCAGTACGCCTTAGTACACGGCGTCATTGTGCCCCCATGTAGGCAACCGGGATAAAATGCCTTGCCCAAGGACACAGCGCGGGTCGAACTGGGGACCTCTAGCATAGAAATCCAATAGTCTACCACTGAGTCACCGCCTCCCCTCCCCCCAAAATAGAGATTTTGAGAAATCACAATTTTCATTGTACCAAATAACCCAATGTTTCAAATACCTTTTGTATAAACGTGCTCGTTACAAGAATATGATAATTCGAATAGTTAAGTACACGCAAACAGTTCGTGTATTATTATTATTTATTTATTTATTTGAGACTGCGGTGCTCAGGGGTTAGAGCATTAACCCTTTACCCAACGTAGCGGCCAAAACCGACCAGCTCTATTCACCAGTCAAATTTCAATATTTCTTCTTATATTTATTGTCTCAGAAACAAAGCCTATGATCCTGCGTTGAGCTCGTTTCAGTGAGGCATCATCAGCCACGTTTTTGACGCAAAGGATAAAAAGGATTAGTTATTCAAAAAAAAAAAATGTTTGCAAGTGTCGTCTGCCTTTCGTATAAGGTAAATGGCTAATCTTCAAACCGAAAAGTGAACGGGGTTAGATCCTGACTGCGTTTTGTCCTTGAGCAAGACACTTAAGCCCATTAACCACGTGGGAGCGTGGTGGTGCCGTCTACTAAGGCATACTGCACGTCGATAGTGCACTAACCTTCAACCAATGCTAACTTTGCTTGTGCGGAGTCAGTATTTTGGGAGTCTGACAGTTTGTCGACACTGCACGGTTCAATGTCCGACACCAGGTGCCCCTGGTTGTTGTACGTGTTTACTGGTTAAGGGCTAGATTATTTTTTTATGGTCTGAATTTGTTTATCAAAAATTGTTTTATTACAAATTATTCGAGTGTGTCCGCAGGCACACTCCAATAATTTGTCCTAAAACTAATTTATATAAACAAAATATTATTTGTATTTGATTGAAACATGACCAAGGAAAATATCAGTTTTTGCTCTGGTTCCCTCATAAAAGCCCTGAAAGTGGCTTCTAGCACTCAACCAGTTAAACCTAAATAAATAAATAAATAAATAAATAAATAAATAAATAAATAAATAAATAAATAAATAAATAAATACGTTCGTGAAATGAACCTCCCAATAACATTACTTTCTTGAGGCCTAATCGACCAACAATGCTGATTGGGGAATAATTCTTCCTTTCTTCAGGAGATTCAAGACGGTTACAGAGCTAAACAATTAATATGAATATGAAAAGTCGGGAAAGTGATGTGATTCAACATTGTGGATAAGCAAGACTCACCAGAACATCATTTCATCTTCACTGCGAAGCGTTGGAAATAAAAATAATATGTGGCTATTTTCCTTTTCCTTGTGTATATCTTTGCCGGCGGCTAGGTGAGATCTATATGCAATGTAACCTCTTCTAGTGGCGGAGACAGGCTAATTGATGTGTGTGTGTGTGTGTGTGTGTGGGGTAAAATATACCCCGCACTTCATTACTTCGTTCTGTTTTAATGCTGTGTACCCCCCCCCCCCACCCCTCCCCACACTCCCCGCCAAAAAATAAGATTCTATCATATCGAATATATCACGTAGCTTATTCATTGGACACATTGCAAATTGGAATTTAACAACTAGTGAATTTAAGTTCATGAACGAAACATATTAACTGTGACTTGATTTATCCATATTTTGCTTCGTGAATTTATTGTGCAGTCTTTTTCTCGTTCATAATTTTCATGAAGACTCTATTAGTGTCTTACAATTTATTTTTCTTTCAGACAGTGGTGTAGCCAATGATCGGCCCTGAGGGTACCTCATCCCCAGCCCCCCAAAATTATCTCTTGTACCCCCCTCCCCTCTAAAATCTTGAATTCTCCGGTCTGCATGAGACGTCAACTAATACAGTTACAGTTGCCACAGTACGCTTGGCGAAACCATTTTTGAGCGTAAAGATGTCTCCGAATAGGGTCATTGGTGGCATATTTTTAAAAATTTCATCACAAGGGGAGGCCCAAGCACAAAACATTTCTTTCACAACAACGCGATAGAGACCGCACACCATACTTTTTACAACACAAGATTTTAAGTGTCGAGATATATGCTTATGGAATGAACATGGTCGAGTTAGCTCCCTCCTCCCGTCGAAACAAAGAAAATACAAAATTCTTCCCCCCTCACCCCCCCCCCCCCCCCCCATAGATACTTGGCTAGGGGCCCTGTTACAGAGAGTGTAAGTCTGGTATATAATAATGTGTCAGCGGCAATAATGCCTTCTTTGAGATAACGTTCAGAAATATACAGAAATATAATCATCACTCGCGTCATGAAAAGCAATGTGTGAACGTAGCTTTGTGACATGAGGCTGTGTATGGGACATTTGTTTCAGTTGATGTATGAAGTATATTTAACTTACCTGTTTTCGTGTTATTTCTGCTCCACAATAACGACATGTTTGCGGCTCGGAGCGTATGTTCAATCTCGACGCGCCGAGCCGTAAACCTCAGGCCATGTTACCGTCAATTCATCACAATAATTTATAATGTGTTTTAGTGTATTTAAAGTCATTGGATCGGATGGGCCTCGAACATTCGCAGAAAGCAGCATTTTGCGTCACCCGTCGCCTAGCGAAAAAGCACCAGCTGCCACATAGACCTCACAGCTACCCCGACAGACCCTAAAAGGGAATGCTAGCAGATTGTGTATCGCCAGGCGAGTGCTCATCAGACGAATTACTCCAAGCTGTCATTATTATTATTATTATTATTATTATTATTATTATTATTATTATTATTATTATTATTATTATTATTATTATTATTTCTGAAAGTCGGCCTCACTTCTACGGGGAATCGGTGAGAATCAATATAACGTCAGGTAACTCGTACCATCTTCACAAGTCTGGGTGGAACACTGAAAGCTGCAGTCCGGAATGCATCCACAAGTTCCGTCAGGCCTTCTACTTTCCGAGAGATTAACTTTACAATCAACAGCTGAAGAGCAATTATGTCCAATCACACCTACAATGGATCAAAGTTAAATATGCTATTCTGAAGGCGGTGGCAATAAACAGTGGGACCTGCCAGTATATGTAGGTACCAAGATTTGGCGCAGGATTCCCCATAGGCCAAAATGTCAATATAGGTAACATGTGTACTGTTGGATTTCCTACAGAAAAACAGGGCAGTTGAAGCCCAAAGGTTTGGTTTTATGGATACAAGTACTTACACTACCGTCAACACTGGTGGAATCATAGGAACAAGCAGTCCTATGGGTGTTCCAACCGTAAATTTTGCAGTTGACTGCAAAATTTACTTTAAGAATTCCCAGTACCTGTAAAGCGATTACATTTGGAGCTGGGGCGCGGTTGCTCAGTGGTTACGAAGATGGCCTTCAAGCCGAAGGAACCACAGTTCCTGCCCAGTAGGTAACTGCATTGTGTCCCCGGGCAAGGCACTTAATACCGATTGCCAACGTGGTGGGAACGGTGGCGATGTGTACTAAGGTGTACTGCACGTCAAACGTGTACTTATCTTCAACCAATGCTAACACTTCTGTGCGGAGTTAGTATGTTGGAGAGTGTCACAGTTACTCGGTGGTCCTCTTCGAGTGCTCCGGCTTCCTACACCCTTAAAACTGTCCGACACGACGTGACGCTGATTGTCTAAAATGTCGTTAGATCCCAATAAATAAACAAACAAATAAATAAATAAAAAAAATAAATTATTTATTTTGGGGCTATAATAATTCTGGTACAAAAACTGATAGCATCCACTACCTCAATAGTCTTTTTCTTATTTTACCACCATGACGTTTATAAATATGTGTGTCCATTTAGAGGGCGAGCGGTGGCTCAACAGGTAGAGGTGCAGGCTACAAACCAAGAGGTCCTTGGTTCGAGTCTCACCTGCGACAACCGCGTTATGTCCTTCGGAACACTTCACCCCCATTGCCCACGTGGGGGGGGGGGGGGCACTGTGGCGTTGTGTACTAAGGCGTACTACACATCGATGGTGCACTTGTCTTCAACCAATGCTAACTCTTCTTGTGTGGATTTAGTATGTTGGGGAGCCTGACAGTTGCTCGCCGTTGCTCGGTGGTTTTCTCCCGGTACTCAAGCTTCCTCTGCCCGTAAAACTGTCCGACACGAGGTCACTCTGGCCGTCGAAAGTGTCGTTAAACCCTAATAAATAAATAACTATGTGTCAAGTTACAGGGAACGACATGAAAAGCACTCAACAATTTTGCCAACCCGATTGGCCAAGAACATTTGGGATCCATTACTGAAGTCTATGGTGATCGGATTCTATTGTGTTATTTATCGAAAGCATATTCTCAACCTATGCCACAAAAATTGCGGTTGTACTAGTAGTACCGATCTACTGTTCCCATATTTGAATAAATATATCACGGTATGAACATCTTTCATGTGCCATAAGGGAAAATCAAGTTATATTCGACCCCATCCCTGTCTTAATCGTAAGGAAAATCGACCTTTGATAACGTTATCTCCCCTGATATTATAAGACGAGCGCGGAGATCCCAATTAAGAAGCAAGAAATTGTTGCGAAAACACATATGACATCAGCAGCCAATAAAGCCAAGTTTCCTTTGTTATTTTTAGGAAACGCAAACAACAGATAGCTCTCGGAGCTGCTTGTTGTTTACGTTTTTTAAAGTTACAAAATGAAGCGTGGCTTTTATGGTAAGCTAATAAGAAGCAACTACTTTACAGATAATACGTCATTAAGAATATCTGTCAGTATCACACGTACCAACCAGGGTTGGGACCAGTGAAAGATTTGCTTTCACTGGTAACCAGTGAAAGCTTCACCAGATAACCAGTGAAAAACAGTGAAAATCAGAATATCGGGATTAATACCTCTCCACTAACTTATACAAGCAAAGAATAACACTAGGGATATCATAGATGCTAGCTCAAAATGAGCGCAGCAGTATTTTTATAATTTTATATATTTATATAGCTGTTATATAAATATATAAAATTATAAAAATACTGCTGCGCTTATTTTGAGCTACATAGATGCATGTTATGAATATTTCTATATTCGCATTGCATATTACTACCAGTAATTGATAATTCCAAATGTTTTATTGTATAATAAGAAAATAAGGTACATATCATTGATTCCTTCAATGACACAAATTTTTGCGCTAGTTAAGTGTTCAGGGTATATATGCACATGCATATGTTCAATGTGATCATTAGACGAGAAATCATGGGACACAATCAGTGATCCAGATTTTCGTGGAGGAACACTTTCGCTGCCACTGCATTATTCTTTAGTGCCATTCGCCGGTCTTCATACACAAGTCCGTATACTGAGAATAACCTCTCGGAAGATGCAGATGTAGCAGGTATTGCTAGATACCGCTTGGCAAGTGTGGACAGTTTCGGTAGAATCAGTTCATGTTCTTTCCACCATATAAGAGGATCGTTCGTTATACCAGCACAGCGATATTTCAGATACTCCTCAATTTCATCCGTTTGAGACTGAGTACGCCCTTTATTAGAATCACCAAGTAGTTCTTCTAAGAAGGAAACTCGCTTTTTTTTTTTGCTGGCCGGTTTTTGAATTGATGGATCTACACGATTATTGTCCATGTTGTCAACTTCCTCTCTGACGACGTCATGAATCATTTCTCTTACGGCCTTCGAAACAAAGAGTAAGTTTTTAAATCGCGGATCTAAGAATGATGCGATCATGGGAATGCTCATGCACCCTAAAAACTCTGCGTCTTCCATGGACAGACGGTCCTTGATGTTCTTAATTAAGTCTCGACGTAGAACCTCAGCAGCTGGGCACATCTTGCGCAGCTTTCTCATTGCTTCAATTACGACAAAAATCACAGGGTATACACATGAAGAAGTGACAAATTTCTCCCCCTGCCACTGGTCAGTGGTTTTTCGCAGGTTACTTAAAAGTTCCACAATGTCTGTCATCAATGTGATTTCGGCCGGGGAGAAGTGGAATATTTCCTTGTGATCATCATCGCACGTATTTTTTACTGCTATGTCCACCGCACTGTGTCGTTTAAGGAAGGTCTCTAACATAAAATATGTCGAATTCCACCTAGTGTCTGTATCAATCTGTAATTCTCGTTTGTGTAGTTCACAAGGAAGAAGCTGTTCCTGGTATTTCCTCAGTTCTCGTTTAAAATTTTCAGATTTACCTTCGAATTCGATGACCTTTTTTACTTTTTTAATTAGATTTTGCACTTTTCCTCCATTACCACAAAATGCATCCTTGATTCCATTTTGTAAGATATGGGCAAGACAGCCAAAGTCATACTGAACCGATTTAGCTAGCCGTAAACTTTTGTTCATGTTTGAAGCCGTGTCATGTACGCATGTAAACCCGACGATTTTCCATTCATCTAGGGTTCTGTCGAGGATTGCAGAGGGTACTTCTCCAATGTGCCG
Source organism: Pictodentalium vernedei (assembly GCA_031216915.1). Classification (NCBI taxonomy): domain Eukaryota; kingdom Metazoa; phylum Mollusca; class Scaphopoda; order Dentaliida; family Dentaliidae; genus Pictodentalium; species Pictodentalium vernedei. Next base: position 98,548,932 of record CM062296.1, read on the forward strand.
ATCATCGACGTCAGGAGAGGCGATGTTGATGCATTGCATTCTCCAATCATCCGATATGTAGTGGCCCATGTTCGAGAAAATCCCAATCAGTTGTGTATTGGTCCAGCCGTCAACTGTCAACGACATTTCCATCCCGGCAACTCGTTCCATCAATTCAGCCCGTTTGACGTTGTACAATTTCATGAGATGACGTCGCATTGTCTTGTGACACGGTGGCTGAAAGTTCGGCTCCATGAACAAAAGCCAAGCACGCATTCCGTCATCCTCACAAAATGATAGCGGTTGAAGGTCCTTCACGACGCACTGAACAGCAAAGTTTGTCAATTCGGTTGCCCTCGACTTGGAAGTGCATGGTCGATGTTTCGAAGACGAAATCTAGTTGCTTAAAACACTTTGACCTTGTGATGCAATAAGCATAGCCCCGCGTTCCTTCACAGTGCTTTTTGTCACAATACGACCTGATGCATCACGACAGGAGGTGTCGATTTCAACCACTTCAACGTCAGCTTCGGTGTTTTCATCATGAGATGTTGACGGACGTGCCTCAGCAGCTGGTTTAGTGGAAGGTAATTTCACCGTTAGCTTCTTGGTCTCCGCAGAATCATCTTTCACAAAATGAACCTTTTCGAGATGATACCTAAGAGAAGCATTGCCGGCTTTAGCTGATAGCTTTTGCTTACACTTTGAGCACTGCAGTTTTCCAGCATCCTTCTCGCCTTCACAATGTGTGTAATATTTCCAAATCCATGATTTCGGAGGCATGGCGAAACTTGCCGCGAAAGCACTTCAATTTGTACAAAATTACAAATCAATGATAAATCTAAATTTAGGTGGATCTTCAAAAATTAGTCAATGGAAGTTCACAAACAGAAATTGATGCTTCTTGGATTCGTTGAGATGAAGAATTAAATGAATTCACTGGTTAATAAAACAGTTTTTGAAATTTTGAATTCTGAAAGTGGATTGATGGACTTCAAACGACGATTCTCTGTTATCAATCTGATTATCTGATATGATGAGTTTATACACTCTGAATTCCATTGGGTTGAAACATAACCCAAATTGGCTGGGTTGATTGAATACCAACCCAATTTGGGTTGGTATTCCCTCAACCTAGGCTAGCCAATTCAGATTATGTTTCAACCAAATGGAATTTTGAGTGTATGCAACCGACGTGTCTTTGGTGTACTTGATCATTTCACGTCCGGCGTACTGTAACACTGTTGCTAACTAAGTGGCTCCTATGTTTCCTGGGCTCAGGCACCTACCTGAGCCGTGAATGTTACTTGTAGTATGAGTTGGATCAGTCAATTACTTGTCGGATAGAAGATAAACAAAAGCTGAGATTAAAAAATCAGACGGCGTTGACTTACTCATTCAATTTTGACTTTATCACTGTTTCACCAGTGAAAAACAGTGAAGGGTTGTCTTCACTGGTGAAAAATCATTCACTGGTTAACCAGTGAACCAGTTAACTGGTCCCAGCCCTGGTACCAACAAGAAGTAACGCCCACTTTGACTCTTTGTTTAGCGCGTTTTAAAGTAGGTTTGTCTTATTCCTGGGAAAACAATTGCTCAGTCTCACATTCAAGACTTTTTTATTAATGGAAAGGATTGTGTCTGTGTTACATGTCACTACTGATTATATTGCTCAGAAACACAGAAAACGACACACGCGTGTGAATGGGTTAATCGATATGGTATGGGTATCAACGCGGAAAGATAGAACGAGGGGTCACAGGCATGAGTGGCAACGCGTAAGGATAGAACGAGAGGCCGTGATGGCACAAGTGCCATATCGATTAACCCATTCACACGAGCGTGTCGTCCTGTGTTTATTCACGCCTTCACGTCTCTAAAAAGCAATTATTAGTAGGACACTCAGCAATTAATTCGACAACAGTTACTATCAACAAAAAGAACACATTCTATCGCCAAACAAATTTGAGAGAGAAAACCGTGTTACTATTTCGTCCCCCGAGTTCCAATGTATTCTATGTGCCTAGAAGCACATAGAACACACTGGAACTCGGGGGAGGGTTTTCAGCTATCGCTAGCGATTCAAATTGTAATTGCGTTGCACGATTTGTAGATAATTCCAGTGAAATTTCGCTTTTTTATATAAACCGTCCGTCAACGATTTCCGTTCGGCACATATGTGCGGAACAGATTTTCATTTTCCGCATGGTTTAGTGTTACTGTAGATGTGTACTTTATACACCGGGCGTGTAATAAAAATAGTTACAGAACATCAATAGATGTTGAAAACGCCGTTTTCTTATTTTTAAATGGATCTCAACAGAGAATAATAGTCAAACGTTCATATTGATTTGAAAAATTTTGTAAAAAGGCAGCTTTTATATTTTATATTATTCTGCTGGAAAATGCTCGAAGTTTTTGAAATGAATCACACATCAATGATACAAATTCGTTACCGTTCCGAAATGTCAATCTTTATATGAAATTCCCATACTCTTAGTGTAAAGTGTTCTGACAACTTCGGGAACTTAAGGCGGTGGGGTTGGTAACTTTGCTGTAAATCTATTCCATGCTCAAACTTAACTATCAAGTTTAAAATGCATTTTAGGGTAAAATTCAGGAAATAATGCGGTTTACCATATTTATTCTGATTATTATGATTTTCTATTTCCTTTATTTTTTCCGTAAGGGTCGGCCTTAGTCTCTGTGTGACGTGTAACCTGCTTATTCCTCCCTCCACACACCTTCCAATTTTCCACAGATCTAAGCCGCGGCAGAATGGGATGTGTGTAGAAATGAGTCGCTGTTAAATATTGCTGCAGTTGCATTAAAATACTGCACGGAAAGAGTAACATTAACAACATATCAGTATGGATCGCTGTTCTAAAAGCGAAGATGTTCTTGTGTTTATAAAAGAAAACTGCTGATCGTCATTCCAACAAATGTATTTTATTTTCTAGGCTATTGTTCGACAAACGCTGCTGCTTGAAAAAGGTTTGAACAAAGAAACTGTTTTAGTCCCAACATTCTTTTCCTTGAAATCTCAGTAAGTAACATTTAAGATTTGGGTGGTTCCTGTTTTGAAAAGAGGCAAGAAGCTGTACAATTTTAATAATCAATAGCATTAGTATCTGACAATTTCCAATAGAACTTGTTTGTTTGTTGGGATTTTATGTGTTCGGTCTGGTGCTTTTGTGCAATCGCGAACCTGGAACATAAAGAAGGTAGCATTTGAAACAAATCGCAACCTATGCTTAAAAAAGTAGACATATCACAGACCATTTCTTTGATCTTCTCCTCAAATGCAAACCTTTATACATTGGTAGTTTTGTCCTAATTCTACGAAATAGCAATCGATTTTGTAGCGACCAATAATACTATTGCCTTTAACACATTGCTCTTATCTTTTGAGTTTGACAATTTTGATATAATGTTCAGAACAGACCAGTATTGTTTATATTTATAACCAAGACACCTAGGTGATGTTGTTGAGGGACCTTTTTTCGACTTAACCCTTCACCCAACGCAGACGATATCAAAATTTATTATTTTAAATATCATTGTTTCAAATTTTTCAAAAATTTTCAACAAAACCATATCATGTGACCCCTCGTTGGAACGAGCTCGACGAGCTCGTTCCAACGAGGGGTCACATGATATGGTTTTGTTGACAGTTTTTGAAAATTAATATTTTTTCAACTGCTGAATTTGTATATTACGCGGGCGGATGCGGGCGATTCGTTAGGTAAAGGGTTAATGGTTATCATCTCTGCTTGAGAAAGCAGTAATGGATGCGTGTATTTCTGATATGATAAAATATTGACTAGATATGATTTTCTTCCCCAGAATTGCCCATTGTCAAGTTCGACAGATATGATTTCAACGTCGGCTGATGTGCCGCAGATCTCGGTCGATATGAACCAAGCTAGGAATGCTGCTCTCGATGCGTTACCATGCGCAACCATTTTGTTTATAGCGAAATCGTTCACCGTTATTCGTCGAACTCAATCTGTAAATTTGGCGCTAAGTCGTAGTGTTCCTGGAAAGTGCAGCAGAGCTGTGACGAACAATGATCTGCATATACCATTTAAAACGACTTTAATGGAATACCACGTTAATTGGTGGTTTTCTTCAGTTTTATACATTATAAGAAATTGATTAAACTAATGTATAGAAAACAGTAGTTTAGACGGCCAGGGACGTAGGAAGCAACCCAAGCTAAGTATGGATGCAAACGGATACAAAATATTGTGTTGACACCCCTACCCCCTTTTCGTATAGACTACACTTACCTTACAAAAAAGAGATTCTGAAATAAGCCCCGATAGAGAGAAGCATGGACAGAAATAAAAAAGAGTGGATTACTTGTGGACTTACAATGCTACCTAGATAAAGTTCAGACATCCAGTTGATAAGTTTCCAGTAATTCGTTCCTTCAGCGGGTCTATGTTTGGTTGAACGCTTTCACTAAACCACGAGGGTATGGAATTTCGTTAAGTCGTAGAGTGTTCCCAGAAACTACAGCAGTGCTGCGACCAACACGACCTGTGCATATCATTTTAAGCGACTTTAATGGAAAACGAACCAATTTGCCTGAATGCACAAATCACAGTTCATGGCACCTGGTACTGCCGTACGATACGATCTATCCTAGCATGTCTCTAGCACAGTGTGAAATATCGTCAGGCCAGATTGTTGCATTGATAAGAGAGCAAAACATTTACTTCAACCAACATTTTTATTTCAAAACAGAAAATCATGTTATATATTCACATCATATTCACAAAATATAGACCGCGAGAGCTAAAGTCATAGTACACAAACTAGAAAAGAAATCATCTTGTATGTAAAGGATTCGACAGTAAGCCTGGGGCTCCTGTGAGTCATTTCCGTTGTAAAATAATAGACGTGCATAAGGTAATTGGAGGCCTAGGTCATTTTAATACACAAGAAATTGTTTAAAGTAATATAGAGAAAAGAAAAGTTTAGACGGTCAGTGACGAAGGAAGCGAATCAAACTTAGTATGGATGTAGGTGGATACACTATTTTGGGTTGCACATCACCACCACTCCAACCACCATTCCCACAAGTGGTAGGGAAGGTGTGACAAAGAGAAGAGGCTGGGAAGGTCGTCCCTTTTCGTACAGTCTTTTCCTAATCTCATATTCGCGATTCTGAAACAAGCCCCGACTGAGGCAAAAAATCACAGTTGATCACTTGTACAATTACCGCGCTATCGCGGTGGTTATGCGTATCACATCTCTGTATGCCACGCTAGAGAGAGACTGGGGGTTGTTCAAAGTCCCGATAGAGAATCGATAAAGGAGGAAGAGTGAAACAGTGGAAACAAAAGGGGAGAGGTTATAATAAGCTAGCTCGAAGACAGAATGTAAATTCATCATGACGTCGTACAGTTAAAACTAGAAGGCCTGTCATGGAGTGCGCACAAATAGCACGTCGATCTGCGCGTTAATCTACGAGTTATGACAATAGTAAGGCTATCGAATTCTGTACATATGGCTTGTGCACAAGCAATGTTTCAGCCAATGGACCTCCGGGTAACCCGGAGGTCCATTGGCAGAAACATTGCCTGTGTTTGCGATGGGTAACCAGGAGAACTTGCCGTGCTTTGGATGCCATTCGATATGGCAATTGCGCGCAATTCATACGCGCATTTAAGCCTAGATAAGCGCACAGTTTGTGACAGGACTTCTAGTTTTAACTGTACTTGACAGAAGCCAGTGTTTGCAATTTGCAGAATGAAAACATGAATAGCTCGTTAACGAATAAAAACATGTTTGAGAATGTGCTAGTCCAAATGGATTGAATCGGAGTGGGCTCCGAGAGCGTGAAAAAACCACAAAGTGTTCATTTAACATAATGGAATGTCATACGACTTCAAAAATAAGACGCTTCTCAACATTGCTCCAGAATTCTGAATAATCAGTAACGTTGAGGGGATCTAGAGTGAAAGGCCGAGTATTGATTGTGTCATTACGGAAATTTACATAGACAGGGCAATGCAAGAGAAAATGTTCAGCTGTTTCGATAAATCCACATTGGCACAAGGGGGAAAGTGATACGTGGGTATCAGTGGGCGTTTAGGTTACTGCAACTCCACCGAAACCTGCAATGGTGGATATAGGCTTCACGAGATTTGCTTCCGCTGTAAAATACTGGCGGTCGAATGTTTCCAGTTATAGAGGAAATGTTTGAAATTTCTAAAGATTAAAGTTCTCTCGAGTAGACAAGGGTAGGCGCTTCTATAGGTTGGTGATGTTGGGAATGGACTAGAACTGGTTCAAGTTTATCAAACAAAACGGAACTCAATGGTTCTAACAAGATCGAAGAAGATTGTGCCCTTGATAGTCGGCGAGATAAGCGACGGCATTTTGTTAACAATATATGGGATAGTTACATGTTGATATTTTTTGCAGATTTGCACTAATTTGTGTTTGTGGCGTCTCTCCAGAAGAAGGTCCCATTGGGTGTCAAAATATTTCAAAGACTTACTCACACTAATGGTCGCGACAGTTAAGATCCTTGCCACAGCTATTTGTATTTTCTCCAGATCTGCGAACTTATATGCCAAACACAGTCTTTCGATTTTAAGGGGAGCGTATATACTTTCGTGTCATGGCACCTACAGTTTTTACTTAGCACGAGTAACCAACAACGCCCCTCGGTTCCACCAAGCGCGTGATTACCCCTTCCACAACTACTCGGGCGCATCCACAGGATAATATACAAACTGTGCGGTAGACAAACATACAATACCATTCAACAATACCATATCATGTGACCCCTCAATGGTACGAGATTGTTCCATTGAGGGGACACATGATATGTTTGTTTTGTTTTTTTTTTAAGAATTGGGGAACAAATGCATATAACGCATTTTGATATCGTGTGTTTTCTGTAAAGATGTTAACTCTTTACCTAACATGAAAAGCAGACGACACTTGCCAAAAAAAATCTTGAATAACTATTTTTTTCATTTTTTGTCTCAAAAACATAGGTTATGACCCCTCATTGGAACGAGCTAGACGAGATCGTTCCAGAGAGGGTCATAACCTATGTTTTGAGACAAAAAAAAAAAAATAAAAAAAAATATTGAAAATTAATTGGCATTTTGTGTGAATAGCGCTGGCCGGTTTGGCCGTTACGTTGGGTAAAGGGATAAAATTTGTTCATGGGAAATATGCCAGATAATACAATATGAACATTAATGAACATCATGTCATGAATTATATAAGCTGTAGCATTCCAAGACTTCAATCTAATCAAACTTAGCTTTCTGAGAATTGATACGTAAAGAACATTATAATTCGACAAACTTCAAAGGCAAGTCGTTGTCGTTTCGCTATGATTTCTTCACTGAATTTGCATTTCATGTATTATTCTGGACTGAAATGTATTTGATTATTGCTGCGAAAATCTTATTCGAAAAATTCCGTAATAATTTTGGAATCCCTCCTTACTGTCCACCGGTGGAGTGAACGGTGTAGGGATCTGCGAATCACAATTTTTTTTCGAATCGAATCTCGAATCGAATCATGTCTCTAATATCGATATCGAAGTTATTTCATATTGCACCAAAAGGAAGTACGGTACACTGTGATGACTCTTACAAGACTGACTGACTCCTTAAACATCAATAAATAAATATTCTCTGTAGCACAGTCGCTGAAATAGCTAGGCCTATTATCCATAGTTTTAGTTTTTGAAGGCTTAACTTGTAACTATTCACGTTCTTAAGAACGTGAATAGTAACAAGTTAATCCTTCAAAAACTAAAAGTACGGATAGTTTTCTGGGTAAAATTCACTACTTACCTAACAATTAAACATTGTCAATTACTCAATTAAATATAAATTGAGCCTACATGAATGAACTGTCTGATGTAAACTTTATCCAATTTGTGTTGGAAATGTGACAAACTGAAGTTAGTACGAGAGATTCGAAAACAATCGAATCTTCATACTGATTCGGGATCGGTCTCGAAGCAGACGTGTGGTGTCGATATCGAATCGAATATCGAATATTCGCAGGTCCCTAGAACGGTGTTCAAATGTTCGTTGATGTTTTTGGTAGAAACATTTACCGATTCCGGGACTCAAAAAGAGTGTGCTTCACTTCAAATGATAGCGAACAGTATACAGGCACCTCCCATTTTTAAAATCGAAAGATTGAAAACAGATGTCCCATATGGTATCTGCATACTCGAGAAGAGGCCGGATAAAATCGAATGCCAGACGATTCGGTAACTGAACGATTCGGCATGTTGATTGTACAACTTGGCACTTGGTTTTGGATGATTCGACTCTTGGGCTCGGACGATTCGGCACTTGCATTTTATTAATTCCCACCAGTGAATAATTGTGTATATCAGTTCCAAATGAGTGGTTGGCTGCAAAACAGTTAAATTGGTTAAGTATACTCATTGTGGCCATGAGACAATTAAATAGGCTAAGCATACTCAAAGTGACCTCAAACCCAATAAACAAAGCTCAACATGAGGCGATTTATACCTGGAAATATCCATTTTTATGAAATGACAGTTGATAAAATGCAGCTTATTCTGATTTTTTGGTATACATTTTTAAATAAATGAAAATTGACATCTTCGAGACACTAAAAAACACAAATACTGCAAGTTGGCTTAAGTTCAAACGATTGGTGTGAATAAAAATCATTATGCCAGTATAAGCGGTACCGTAATCGTGTAATACCATGCATGATAATCTGTATATACCAAATCACATTTAACCCTTTACCTAACGTAACGGCCAAAACCGGCCAGCGCTATTCTCAAAAATCGCCAATTAATATTCATTATTTTTTTATTTTTTGTCTCAAAAACATAGGTTATGACCCCTCGTTGGAACGAGCTCGTCGAGCTCGTTCCAACGAGGGGTCATAACCTATGTTTTTGAGACAAAAAATGGAAAAAAATAGTTATTCAAGAATTTTGTTTGCAAGTGTCGTCTGCTTTTCATGTTAGGTAAAGGGTTAATAGAGCCATAAAGACAATAAAAGTGTGTGAGATTTCATAATTATTTATATTACTTATACGGTGCTGTGCATTATTAAAAATCAGTGTTTTCAATAAGAAATGTGCAAAATAATATCTAAATTTAAATTAACGTGAAAAATACAAAAATGGGACAAACACTTTTTTTCACAAAAACAGCTTTCGCCTAACGTTTGAGATCTAACACATACTAACATTTCAGAAAAATCCGCCAAGAATTAGTTTTGGTTGGCATCGACGTAAATAACGCGTCACTCCAAAATGCACCCAGACCCATTCCGAATTTTCATGCCCGTATCAGAGTTTGTAGATATGGTTTGCTGGAGATTACATTTCCAAAATTTGAAAGAAGAAGGCTTCATGTAGGCGCTGATATTAAAAGTTGAATGAAAAGGGTAAATTGGGAATTGCTTTGGGTAAAGGTGAAAAATTAAAAAAAATCAGTCTCCATGACCTTGAAGCCCGGATAACAGTTACCATTTGTGACAAGTTGCAGAGAAATGCTTCAAAACTGTGGTCGTGATTCGGAAACCGAGAAAAAAGGGCTAACGTTCCAAATAACTCGCTTCAACTTCATTCAAAACTCAATTAGGGTGGCGGTCTTAGTGCTTAATTACAGTTAAAACTAGAAGTCCTGTCACGAACTGTGCGCTTATATAGGCTTAATTGCGCGTAGGAATTGCGCGCAATTGCCATATCGAATGGCACCCAAAGCATGTCAGGTTCTCCTTGTTACCCATAGCAAACACAAGCAATGTTCCTGCCCATGGACCTCCGGGTTACCCGGAGGTCCATTGGCTGAAACTGTGCTTGTGCACAGGCCGTATGTGCAGAATTTGATAGCCTTACCATCGTCATAACGCGCAGGTTAACGCGCAAATCGACGTGCTATTTGTGCGCATTTCAGGACAGGATTTCTAGTTTTAACTGTGGTCTATTGGTCTGAATGATTGGTTTTCTTCTACTCTTAACAGTGCAGACTCTCACCTGCAAAATAATTTTGAATACATAGTATATCAGCTGTTAGTTTCCTTTCTTGTTCATGACTTTGTCTTTATTTTGTAATATTTTATTCTTGGAATTTCTATGCAAGAAGAAAACAATCCAACTGCGAACTGAAGGAGAGGAGAGCGACTTTGTTATTACTATAGTGCCTTGCATCCTAAACCAGCCTAAACAGTGTTGCTTTGTCAAAATAAATATCATTGGCTATGGTTACAGACACAGATAAACAACGTTTGATAACTAGAGACGGTCAGTTTTAATGGCAGAGCTGTGGCTCAGTGGTTCGCGTATCGGATTTCCAACCGAGAGGTTCTCGGTTCGATCCTGAACAGAGGTGAGTGTTGTGTGTACTTGGGCAACGCATATAACCCCTATGCTCACCTTGGGGCACGGTGGCGTTGTGTAGTAAGACGTAATGCACGAACACTGAACACTTGGTTTGAACAAATGCTAACCCTGCATGTTTGTAAGTTGGAGAGTCTGACATTTGATTGCCACCCGTAAAACTGCGGTGATCCTGGCTTTTGAAATTGTTGTCAAAACCCCAATAAATAAATAAATAAATAAATAAATAAATAAATAAATAAATAAATAAATAAATAAATGAGCATGCCATGCAGAAGTGGCGAATTAAAGGTGTTTCTCTTTGGGACATCAAGAAGACAATATCCCCAGTCTAAAAATCCTAATGAATGCCAAGGCAAAACCATCGGTCATTAACAAACAGAAAGCCAGAGGGAACTCGGCCGATATGCACACGGACGTATCAACTAGCGTGTATTTGTCCTTTGAACCATGTGATAGCGACCTTGAATATCCAGGAATAAGTAATCCTATATCGCTGTATATTTTATTGATATCAGAATCCACGGCTGCAATAATAAATGACTATAGCCGAAAACAAATTTACATGAAAATTGCAGCCTTAACGTTTGACTTCAAGAAAAATAAGAGAGCCATACATGTTACTGGTCTGGTGAGGAAATATGGAGTTGTTTTTTATATTGTGATTTATCTAGAGCACAAACAAATACGCGCCATGACAAATTGTGTTCGTATTTGAAAAAAATGACATTAAACTCTGATTGTGGATATTACATCTCCAACAGTAAATTCATATATTGTATTAACTCTGGTGGCATTCGCTTAAATAGTGAAGTATCTAGATTGGAAACTGAGATTGGAAACTGTATTTTAATAAATATATTTCGCGGGGACCTTTATCTTTGAACCCCTTAAAATAATACGTGTTCAGTTGTTAACAAGTACCATACATGTGGAAAGTTTAGTGAGGACATTTTCAACCGTTGTGTGTCTTGAGCACAAGCAGAAAAGAACACACACACAGTCACAAATACATGCCAGTGAAACTCTCTCCGAGCTTTATCTTCCGTCGGTGTTGGCATTTGGTAAAGTGTTGAAGCGGCCTGTCAGAAGACCAATTATCATTAATAGCTCCCAATGAACAGATTGGCTCAAGAGTTAGTTTGTCGTAAATATCGGAATATCATGATACAAAGAAACTTCACAGGTAGCGTACGATCGATCTTTGTGGCGTCGGGAAATAAATTTCGTTGTGCGCAGAATCGCTGCATCCAACACTTAGTACACTGGAGGTGAAAAGTGCAGAAGTCTGGCACTATCTCTGCAACAATACAAACATGTGCAGTTTCCTTAAGAGTAAAAGAAGTAACGGACCATCTCGTTGAGTTTCTCACAACATCCGCGACATTATGATGACGCATTAAATTAATTTGGTAAGTAATACTTCAATTTTCGATTTGGGTTTGTTGTTCCTGCATCGGACGAATTTATTCAAGCATTTAATGTATTTGAATCCCAGACACCCTCCATTAGTTCTTTTTCATCCTTTACATTATTTTAAATGCACACTTTCATCTTAACTATGTCTCAATTACTTCAGCTACCTGGTAAACCTTCCGCACAGCAGGTGTTGAAAGACGACATTTAACTATGTATGGGATTGCCACATTCAAGCGGGATGGACAAGGCAGGTTAGGGAGTTAATGGAGAACTATTCCATTGCGATATAAGATCGAGTCGGGAGAGTAAAGCACTGGTTGCAGCTTATCGGGTGGGGTTCTCGATGATGGCAACATAAACTGGTGAGCTGCAGTTACGACCAATAGCTCGGAAGCCATCTGTCACTAATTTGCTGGTTATTTTATGAAATTGTCTGCTATCCACCAAAGCATCCAGAGGCAATGCACACAGGGCCTTTGTCCCACATCCTATACAGTATAATCCTACACAATCCGGCAGTGAAAAGGTTCCATGTTCAGACGAAATGAAGTCTGTTATTAAGCAGATGTCTAATCTCTGTCGTGCTAACGGAAGAGGGTGGGGGGGTGGGGGGGGGGGGGGGGGGTAGGGGTGGGGGGGGGAGCATTGCTCTCGTCTGTGCCCAGATTGAAAATAATAATTCAAACAATAAACATTCAGAAAACTGAAAATATTATATTTTTACTAACTATTTTTAAATTAAAATTAATTAAAATAAAATTTGAAATACTAGAATTATTTTTTAAAATAGAGGGAAAACATAAACTCAGCATCGCTGAAATTGTTTAACTGGATACCAGAGGTGACTAACAGATCACACCACCAACACTGATCCCTCTAACGAGCATTGTTTTGATACGGAATATAAATTGCCGTAACGGATTAAATAACGTCGATGTGCAGGTTGAACAGGAATATGCCCTTGGAAATTCGATTCGATTCACACTCGTCCCAATAATTTGATTTAAGTTGTGTTGCTTCGCAAAGTTTTGGATCGTCGAAGTGTTCTTTAATATCAACCGATTGTCTCATCTGAAAGTTATCCAGTAATTGTTAACCCATTCAAACAGGATGAGTGGGATGAGACTGCGGGATGCCCTCTCACAAACCACCTCAATAGTAATAACAATACATGTAGATGACATTCCATTTAAGGTTTGATGCTGGGAGTTAAAACTAAATTACAATATTCTTGTACAAAATAGAAATTCTAGCAGACATTCGTAATTAATCAAGTAAAATGCACACTAATCTTTGTTTGGAAAACAATATTGTAATACTGTCTGTTTTAAATGTCCTAATCATTATTTTTCATGTAAGTCGTCTCATAGAATTGACAATATGTTGCACCAGACCACATGTATTTACTACCCCTCCCATTTATGTACTTGTTTCAACCTTTCTTAACTTAAGACTTTCAGTAGTGGGTAGGTAGAACATTTTTTCCCTCGATACAAGCTACAGAGTAATTTCAGCATTACTATATCCACCCCCCTCCCAACAAAAGACCCCCCCCCCCCCCCAAAAAAAAAAAAAAAAAAAAAATCAATACCATAACCGTCACACACACGTAAACAAATCATGGTAAAACACCATCGGTTCCAAAAATATATACTAATGAGCAGAATTTGGAAGAATGAATTTTTTTCTTAAACTGGTCTTATTATTTTCCGCATTATATTTTTTCTTCAAGTAATGGGGGTCCTTCATGAAGACAACACCCTAGTAGTAGTTGAGTAGTTAATTTCTGCTTCCAGAAGAGGTTTTCATTCGTAAACATGTGTTACTTAACTGGTAGAGTGCCAGAAGCCACTATCAGGGCTTTAATATGAAGAGCAGGTACCCCAGTCTGAAGGTGTCATATTCTGTGGATGTGCTTCACATTATCTTAGAAGCGAAATTACTTAGTCTTTTTGGGTTTGCCTTGTTACAATTTATGGGAGAGTGCCTCTTGGCACTCTCCCATAAATTGTAACAAGGCAAAGACACATGAACAAATTTTGATAACCAAAAATAACTTAGCACTCTACCAGTTAATCGTCGAAATGTAAATTGAATAGAATAACACAGAACGACACACGGGTGTGAATGGGTTAATCGATATGGCACGAGTGCCTGCCCGAAACGATAAAGCGAGTGGCGCAGGCTCGAGTTTTATCCTTCCGCGATGGCTCAAGTGCCATACCGATTAACCAATTCACACGCGGGTGTCGTTCTGTGTTTATTACACGCCTTCACGTCTATAATAAGAATTATTGGAAGGATAATCAGCAATTCAGTTGACAACTACCAACGAAACACATTTTATCGCCAACCAAATTTGCGAGGTGTACCCGTGTTACTGGTTCATTTCCGGAGTTCTAACGTGTTCTATGTGCCTACTGGCAGCCTACTGGCACATAGAACACATTGGAACTTGGGGGACGATTTTCAGCTATCGCTAGCGATTCAAATTGTAATTGCGTTGTACGATTTGTAGAAAATTGAAATTTCGCTTCTATTTAAAAATAGTCCGTCAACGATTTCCGTTCCGCAAATATGTGAGGAACAGATTTTCATTTTCCGCATGGTTCAGTATTGCTGTAGATGAGGATTTCATAGAACAGACGTGTAATAAAAATTCATCGAGCAACTATGCACCTTATGTATTCAGGTGGTAGCGTGATCTTGGACGGAAAGCGACCTTCCGGTTTCAAAGGGTTCATAGATGATCTACAGAATGATGTTCATGATTTAATCTCCAAAAGTCCCCACTAATTAGCACAAAGATTTAGAAAAAAGAACTGAAATGCAACAATAAAACAGGAATCGGGCTCTCAGCCGTACCAGGTTTTCGAATAATATATTTCTCAGTGTTTGTATGTGTGGATAAATTAGTTACAAAGACGTACACGAATACAGCAATATATATAAAATTTTATTTCCAAATGAAACAAAATACTGCGTTTTGATTGACTGAGAGGTGCGGCGTAACTTGCAATCCACAGTTGTTCTTTTTTACACCGTGGTTAACCACGTTGTGAAAACAAGAATATACAATAGCAAGCTATGTGGCTAAGAAAAAGTACCAATTTTTAATTATTAATTCATACCTCCTGCTCAGTTATGTCAGAACAAAAATAAAAATACAGGAAATTTAATATTTATGTGCAATAAAATATTACAGATATGGATGTCATTGGAACTGGCTCACTGAGCCAGTTCCAATGACATCCATATTTGACTGGTTTTATTTATTAAGAAACTTACAAAGTCCAAATTTTCTGTCAGTTTTTGTTGACGATTTGTTGAAAATTTCAATGAAATTTCGCTTCTATTTATAAATAGTTCGTCAATGATTTCCGTTCCGCTCATAAGAGTGCGTTTTCTGTGTGTTGAACTCAACTCACCATGTGAATCGCTATATTAATAATGTATATTGAATTCGGGAATCCCGGGTACCAATTTTCACTAAAATTTAACAGCGTTGGGTAAATTATCAGGAGAAAACAATTAATACTATATATTGTGTATACCGAAGTCAATTTAGAAATAACTGTTGTTTTCCTTCGGTTTATGCGATATAAACCGAAAATTTTCAGCACAAGCTTCATAACTAGCGAGTTATGATTAAGCTTGTGCTGAAAATTTTCGGCGTAGCGAGTTATGATTAAGCTTGTGCTGAAAATTTTCGGTTTATATCGCATAAACCGAAGGAAAACAACAGTTATTTCTTAGAATTTAATCCGGCTGTAATATTAAAATATAAAAACTATATGTACGTGAACGAAACACTTTTAATTTTCGCAAAAGACAACAGTCAAACTCAGGAAAGTGTGCCACGAACAGGTCACGTCAAACATTGTCAAACTGTTTGTTGGTTTGATTTAAATCGCAGACGACAGATATTTAGCAAGTTACGTAACAATATCATTAAAAACATTTTCCCCCAAAACAAGTTCCCCCCAAATCATGTTTGGGTGTATGGTCTTTTATTCGTCTCCCACTTCGGTATATTTTATTAAATTCAATTGTTCCCGAGAAATTATCATTATATTCTCGGTGATTGGAGGCGATGAAAAATCGATCATTGATCTTTGTTTACAAGCTTGTTATCCATCTATCAGTCCGCCGTCACGCCCTCGCGGTGACAATTGGATTGGGTGGGCGGGGCTTCCAGAGTCTTCAAAGTTGGATCGGATGTGCGAACGCGTAGCGACATTCCAAATCATGGAGTGATTTGGTTTATACGATTTTGGCAACTTTCACGCTGTGCGCTGTACGCTTTCAACCAATGGAGGGGGGGCAAATGCTTAAATTATAATAATTACACTTTAACCGTAATGGAACAATAAGCCTCACTCTCCTGTCGTAAACCCTTATGGTCCCAGATTCTTGAGGATAGTTGTCCAAGGGACAGCTGTTGATTCACAAAACTTGTATACCGTGTCTCCAATATCTCGCAGATAACCAGATTTAATACTACGACTAATAAAAAATCTACCTAATGTAGCATCAGTCTGAGACCTAATATTGAAACTACAAATCGTATTATGGCAATAAAAAGTGATATTTAATTCTGTTGAACAACTAAGAATCTTACTATCTTGCCTCTAAATGATAACGAATGACTCCTGGTTTGAACGAGCTGGACGTACGATATGACCGTTACATTTATTTATTTATTGGTGTTTAAGGTCACATATTTCTGCACAATGGCTAATCATGACCACGACAGTTTGACGGGTGGAGGAAACCGGAGTAGCCGGAGAGAACCACGGAGCAACGGCGAGCCACTGTCAGCTCCCGAAAATACTAACTCCACTCAAGCAGGGTTTGCATTGGTTGAAGACATGTGCACATTCGACGCGCAGTACGCCCTCGTACACGACTTCACCGTGTCCCACGTGGGCAGTGGAGGTGAAGTGTCTTGCCCAAGGACACAACGCGGTTGCCGCAGGTGGGGACCGTCACATTAAAACACGATTAATTTTCAAAGGACAAGATAGTTAGTTGATTTGTACAGCTGTGTCCTATTTTCAAGGTTAGTGTCCAAATTAACTTTAAATTATATTTTGTTCAGAATCATCACTCACTTATTCCAGCCGTGCGTGCTGGGTTTATTTCTAGTCTTACAAAATGGATACCAAGACAATTTACTCTGCACCTTCCGATTTGTGTTGTAATATCATGGTATGGACATTAATTACATATATGCTTTCCCAGAAATCGTCACAGCATATCCATGAACTAATTGTAGTTGTGTTAAAACGTCGCGTATAGTTCTGTAGATTAAGTCAGCATCTTGATATTTTTAACGAGAATTAAATATATTTTGTTTGGAATATCTGTAACTGGGATCTGAAAGAATTACTGTATTTCTTTGTGAGTGAAGGTACATTACATTACATCAGCGGTCGTTTGCGCGCAAATTTCCACAAAAAGTGGGTAAAGTTCATTAAACACACATCTCATAACATAGTCGAATTCCAATCATAACTAGATGGTTTTGAAATTGCGAATTTCCAGAAGAAGTCATTCAACTAAGCACGATCAACGCCGTTTGGGGGACCAACGATGTTTAAACGGTAAACGCCGTTTTGGTGGCAACGTTTGGTGTCTACTTAAAAATTAAGAAAGGCAAATGCTGAAAATGAGGTCGAAAAGCGAATGTGAACACATAAACGTTAGCTCTGTACCCCCAACGTTGTTTAAGGCATATCACTGACGTTTGATTTTCAAAATCTATTCAACTTTGTTATTTGGGATCATGAGATCTATAATAACCTCAAATTTCTACTTCGGCATTGAAATTTTGACGTTTTCCGCCCAAGACAGGCATTTATGTCACATCGTCAACAATTTTCAAGCAAGCATTTGGCAAAACTTGACTTCATCTATTTTCCTACCCGCCTGTTTTTCAGTTCAGTGCTGTGTTTTGTACTTTGAGGGTAGAGCTGTGACGAAATGGGAGGCGTTCACTCCGGCTTTATGTACATCATATCACCGGAATGTGACGTCGGATTTTCAAAATTGTTGCAGCTTTGTGTTTAAAGGTGTGAATGCGAAACGGTCCCACACTGAAACCTCCCGAAATACAGATCTTCAACGGCTGAAACTGATTGAATTTGGGAGAAAGCTTTTATTGTGAAATATATGTCCAACGTTGCGTGAGTGCGCTTTCAAGAAGCGCGCAGATGTTAAACGTTCATAAAAACGTAAAATTGACGTTAGTTTGGAGAAGGGTTCAAGTCAGATATTGTAAGAAAAACATTTAACCCTTTAGTTAACGTAACGACCAAAACCGGCCAGCGCTATTCTCAAAAATCGCCAACTAATTTTCATTATTTTTTCATTTTTTGTCCCCAAAACATAGGTTATGACCCCTCTTTGGAACGAGCTCGATGAGCTCGTTCTAGTGAGGGGTCATAACCTATGATTTTGAGACAAAAAATGAAAAAATTAGTTATTCAAGAATTTTGTTTGCAAGTGTCGTCTGCTTTTCATGTTAGGTAAAGGGTTAATATAGCCATCATGGAAGTAAAAGTGAGTGAAATTTCATAGCTGTTTACATTAGTTATACTGTGCTGTGCTTTATTGTCAAACAGCGTTTTCAGTAAGAAATGTGCAAACTAATCTCTAAATTTGTAGGAATATGAAAAGGCCAAAACTAGGACCCCCCCCCCCCCCCCAACAAAAAGAAAAAAAATAAATACAAAAACTGCTATCCCAAACATTTGAGATATCAAACTTACTAACATTTCAGGAAAATCGTCCAACAGTTAGTTTTAGTGAAGTCGACGCCTATATCGTCACTCGAGAATGCAACCAGGACCATTTGTTACGACCCGTAATGTAATAAATGCCCAAAATGTAATACCTACCCATAATGTAATACAAAAACGACCCATAATGTAATACGAACCCATAATGTAATAAAAAACGACCCATAATGTAATAAATGTAATAACGTGTAATAAATGTTAGGTACCCATAATGTAATAAAAATTTAAAAAATTAGATACAAGTTACACTTTTCCAGGCCCGTAATGTAATAAAATTCTAAGTTTGACTTTTGTTTTTTCTCTTTACTCCAGCAGTGCGTTCGGCTACTTATGACACATCCTACGCCTTCATCAATGCTGCCAATGGCCCCTATGCCGTACACAGCCAACATGTGTGGGTGTGTTGGGATTATGATGGAGAGTATTCCGGGACCTGGGGCGGGTATACTCTGCTCTGAGTGGCAGGCATTATCCCTCTTCTACTTGTACCACCCGCGCAAACGTCTTCCTCAATAGCCTCTACTGCCCTGCCACAACCATATAGGTCTACCTTACCAGCCATTCAGTAATTTTGATTCCAGGATGGTCATTTATAACTGCAATCATCATATTCCACCGGCTGTTCACTTGCACAAAAGCAATGTGGGTAGCAGGTTCCTACTTTTAATAAATGCAAGTAACTCTGGCCAAAGTTGCTGGGGCAAAGGGTGGAGTGGGTGCCGTGGGATTTGGGTGCACCAAGACTGGATAGTGGCGGGGGGGGGGGGGGGGGGTAGTGTGGGATACAAGGAAAAGATGGAACAGAAGCAAGACGTTGAGTCAAGCGGCGCAGAGGAATATCGGGAGGCGATATGGTAGGTGTACTGGTATTGGGATAGGGGATATCCTATAGCTCGATGGGATTTGGATTAGGCTACTTTCCTCCAAATTAAGCGTACGATCTATCCTCTGTCTCTCCAGTTTTCACTACCTGAACAAATTAGTCATTTCCCTGTACTGTACTACTATAAGTTTATGTCACACCCACCGCACCTGGAAACCAATGAGCCCGATCCCAGGATGACATTTAATAACGACCACATCATGTTCCCGATCCTGTGATAACATGTGTCAAGTAATATTATTAGTCCACCACACGGCCTTCCACTTAAACTACCTACAGTCATGGCAGTTCCTGGCGGTTGGCAGGGACTTCCTGCCAACCGCCTACTCTATCACATCGACTATTCGCGTGTTCATCTCCGCTATTGTGCCATCTTCTCCTAAGTTACACTCAAACAACATACATAGCTAGACACGAGGAGTAACATGGGCGTATCCGTTTGACCGGGTGTGTGACCCTGACCATCAAACCGGAAACCTTGAACCTGTGTATCGGCTCCTGCTGGGCGATTGTCCTGAAACTTGGTGTGTGGTTCGGGCGCCCAACAATTTCGCCACACCCGATGCCCGTCATGTGTGACCTTGATATTCAAACCGTTGACCTTGAACCTGTATCTCGGTTCATGCTGGGCCGATTTTCGTGAAACTTGGTATGTGGAGTAGTTCAGGAAGCTCAAGATATATATATATATATATATATATATATATATATATATATATATATATATATATATATATATATATAGAGAGAGAGAGAGAGAGAGAGAGAGAGAGAGAGACCCGAACTACCCCCACATACCAAGTTTCACGCAAATCGGCCCAACATGAGCCGAGATATAGGTTCAAGGTCAACGGTGTGAATATCAATCAAGGTCACACATGACGGACATCGGGTGTGGCAAAATTGTCGGGCGCCCGAACCACACACCAAGTTTCATAAAAATCGGCCCATACACAGGTTCAAGGTCACCGGATTGATGGTCAAGGTCACACCTCACGGTCAAACGGATATGCCCATGTTACACCTGGTGTTTAGCTACGTATGTTGTTTGAGTGTAGCCTATGAGAAGATGGCACAATAGCGGGGATGAACACGTGAATAGTCGATGTGATAGAGTATGCGGTTGGCAGGAAGTTCCTGCCAACCACCAGGAACTGTCAGGAAATGTAGGTGGTTTAAGTGGTAGTCCCCACAGCTCAGAAAATGCTGTGGAATGCTTTTTCCAATCAACATAATCTCAAGAACCACCAAAACTACTCTCTATTATAGATCTGCATTCGTCCTGTGCATACTATGAGTGATGCCACACCACTGGTGAAATTTATTTGAGAATGCAATCCCCTGAGCTCAATACAAAGAGGCTGCTTTGTACAACCAAGTGATGTGCACATTAACTCGACTCAGTTGCTGGTCACAGCCACAGGTGAACATGACATACTCTTAACCAATCTTCTCGCAAAGGTGGCCTGCGTGGATGATAGCAGTCTACAAGGCGTTTAACTTGCTTCGGTTCATATCAATTGAGGGTGTTCAATCTGTGGTGTGTTGAGGTTTTAGAAAAATAACACTGAGAGGAGTTGAAACCATTTCACTCAGGGCTGTCACTATTGAAACTGATACAATTTTTATTGAAAATGTAAGGTCTTTCTTGCATGTGCGAAGTGCAAACTATTTGACTGGAAAGCATTTGATAATATTACTTGACACATGTGATCACAGGACCGGGAATATGATGTGGTCGTTATTAAGTGTGGTCCTGGGCTCGGGCTCATTGGTTTCAAGGTGCGGAGGGTGCGACATGAACTTATAGTAGTACAGTACAGGGAAATTACTAATTTGTTTAGGTAGTGAAAATTGGAGAGACAGAGGATAGATTGTACGCTTAATTTGGAGCAAAGTAGCCTAATCCAAATCCCATCGAGCTATAGGATATCCCCCATTCCAATACCAGTACACTCACCATATCGCCTCCCGATATTCCTCTGCGCAGGTTGACTCAACGTCTTGCTTCTGTTCTATCTTTTCCTTGTATCCCACACTATACGCCCCCACTATCCGGTTAATGTGCACCCAAACCCCACTGCACCCCACTACACCCTCTGCCTCAGCAAATTTGGCCAGAATTGCTTGCACTTATTAACAGTATAGGAACCTGCTACCCGCATTGCTTTTATGCAAGTGAACAGCCGGTCGAATATGATGATTGCAGTTATAAATGACCATCCTGGAATCAAAATTATTGAATGTCTTGTAAGGTAGACCTATATGATTGTGGCAGGGCAGTAGAGGCTATTGAGGAAGTCGTTTGCGTGGGTGGTACAAATGGAAGAGGGATAATGCCTGTCACTCATAGCAGAGTATACCCGCCCCAGGTCCCGGAATACTCTCTATCGTAATCCCAACACACCCACACATGTTGGCTGTGTACGGCAAAGGGGCCATTTGCAGCATTGATGAAGGCGCAGGATGTGTCATAAGTAGCCGAACGCACTGCTGGAGTAAAGAGAAAAAACAAAAATCAAGCTTAGAATTTTATTACATTACGGGCCTGGAAAAGTGTAATTTGTATCTAATTTTTTAAAATTTTTATTACATTATGGGTACCTAACATTTATTACACGTTATTACATTTATTACATTATGGGTCGTTTTTTATTACATTATGGGTTCGTATTACATTATGGGTCGTTTTTGTATTACATTATGGGTAGGTATTACATTATGGGCATTTATTACATTACGGGTCGTAACACCATTCATAAGCTTAATTCATCACCTCACATGAATGTCATCTTAGACTCCAAGAAAGACACAATATCCAGTCATTATTCCTAATGAGTGCCAAAACAAAATTATCGGTCATTAACAAACAGAAAACCAGAGGCCGTCCATCCGATATGTATACCTACGTACCAACTAGAGTCTATTCAACTTTTGGACCATGTGATATATAGACATTTAACATCCAGGAATACGTAATCCTATATCGCTGTACATTTTACTGATATGGGAAGTCTGTAGCCACAATATATAAGTAACAATGGCCGAAAACGTACGTAAATGAAAATGGTAGCCTCGACGTTTGACTCTAAGAAAAACAAAGAGAACCACACATGTTTTGGGTCTAATGAAGAAAGTTGTAGTTGGGTTTCTTTTGTTGTGTTTTGTCTAGAGCATAAACACACGCCACGACAAATTTCCTACTCATTTGATAATTTGACATTACCTTTGGTCGGGGATATTAACCTTCCAAAAGTAAATTCATACTGTGTTAAAACTGGGTGGGATTCGCTAAGATAGAGAAGTAGCTAGAATCGAAATATATTTTAATAAATATATTTCGCGGTGACCTTAACCATTAACCCCCTATTTAATAAATAGCAACAGAACATCTCGTTGAGTTTCTCACAACATTCGCGAGAAAATGTTGCCGCATTAAATTACTTATGTAACACTTCAATTTACGATTAGCATTTGTAGTTGATGCATCCGAAGCATTTAATGTGTTCATTTGAATCTCAAATACCATCCACTATCTCTTATTCATCCTTTAAACTATTTTAAATGTCACTCACTCTTTCAACTGCACTTCGTCTCACATGTCTGTCTTCTTGTTTCATATCAACAAAGCTACTGCGGGTCGTATATTTTTGTTTTATTTACTTATCGGATACGCAGTTCGACATTTCTACATAACGTACTTTGGTAAATTTTTTGATTTGGGCCTTGCAAAACTATGAAATTCGATTCGCTTCAAACTCGTCCCGATAATTCCATTCGATTTGATTCGCGTTGTGCTAGTTCGCAGAATTCTGAATCGTCGAATCCTTCGTTAAAGTCTACCATTTGTTTCATTCTGGAAATTATATTTGATCATCAGGTCCTTGTTCATGAGACCTAATGATAGAAGATTATAAGGACGTTCCGTTTCCTAAACGACTGTGATTACGTCCTGGTATATTTGGTTTTTATTGACTTGAGAAAATAGTCGTGACTGTGTTGAATACTTCAATACTGACTGGCAATATTTTAGAATCCTGCGAATATTCGAGATTCGATTCGATATCGATACCATACGTCTGCTTCGAGAGCGATCCCGAATCAGTCTCAGGATTCGATTTTTTCGAATTTCTCGTACTAACTTCAATTTGTTACATTTCCAGCAAAAAATGGATAAAATTGACATTAGACAATTCATTCACGGAGGCTCAATTCATATTTAATTCAGTAACTGACAATGTTTAATTGTTAGGTAAGTAGTGAATTTTGTCCAGAACATTATCCATAGTTTTAGCTTTTGAAGGCTTAACTTGTTACCATACACGTTCTTGAGAACGTGAATGGTAACAAGTTAAGCCTTCAAAAACTAAAACTATGGATAATGGGCCTAGCTGCTGTTTCAGCGACGGTGTTACAGAGAATATTTATTTATTGGTATTTTAGATGTCAGTCAGTCTTTTAAGGGTCATCATGGTGTACCGTAGCTTCCGTTTGGTGCAATGTGAAGTAACTTGTCTTTTAATATTCGATTCGAGATTCGATTCGAAAAAAATGAGTGATTCGCAGATCCCTACAATATTTACGGGAGTAAGAAGGTGCAATATTTACAATTTGAGAATTCAGGAGACTCAGTTCGAGCTCCGGTTCCATTCGAACACCTATATCGGTTTGCCCCTGGAAATTATTTCAACCTTTTCGGGTTCTTTTCAGAAAAGCGGATCGTTTTCCGAACAACACATATTTATGAAAATTACTTCGAAACAAGATCTCATACCGCGTTTCCCGCCCTTCTGGAAAATTCCGAGGTGTACACAAATTTCATCACGCAGACATCAGAGTTAATTCATAGAGTATTTATGACCCGACCTTCTCATGCTTGTTACTCTCTAGCTGACCCGAGAGCGCTAAAAGGATGGGATGTATGACACAATCAATGTTTAGCTCTGAACACGAAGATCCAACCGTTGTGTTTTTAAACAGAGCGATTCGTTGGACGCATAAAAATAAATAAAGGCGTTTGTTAGTGCTTCCGATTTCACGCTGTTCTTATATGTTTGCCATATTTGTTTCTACTAATACGAATTCAGAGAACACGAGATATTCTCATGCCTTACATATGTATGAAGTGAACTCCTAAAATCTCACCAAATATGTTTTCGCCCATAAAAATTAGTACACATCAATCCGACAACGCGATTAATTCTCTGACGATCACTGGAATGAACTGAAATAAAACAATTACCCTTTACAGTACGTGGAGAGTGTATTATCACTAAATCACCCGCAGAGTGGAGATTCTACCCGTGCAATAATTGCAAATTTGTTGCAAAGCACAACCAGCACCAGCAAAGTTTCAGTCAATGGACCTCCGGGTTTAACCCGGAGGTCCATTGGCTGAAACATTGCTAGTGTTTTTTGTCGATATGCACAGAATTTGAAAGTTATAGCTTGGGTGATAACTCCACTCCGCGGGTGATTTCGTTACAATCCACTCTCCACGTACTATACCTCTATAATTAGCACAGTAAATAGATGACAATTGCACAAAGCACATCCGATAATGAAAAGTGTCAGTGTTTGGCTAAAAAACGGTTTATGGCTTCCCATTGGCGGCAAGAGATTGTTGGTTTTGTGCCAAAAAGGGGAAAATACAATGTTTTGAAAGCAAAAAAACCTGACAAAAGTCGAACGGCGTTTTTTGTGAATAACGTCTGTCTGTATAGGGGCGATACGGTGGGTAAACGTTCTAATTTCAATTCCTAATTATTCCATATGGATGTTCTACTTTCCTGTCAGTAACTACTAATTAGGACACACTATATTATATTAAAAGCTACTAACTCGCATGTAGGATATAATAATCTTTGGGTCTAAATGCAAATGTTGTTCCCAGAGCGGAACAAAATGATGAAAACGAAATGATTAGTACAGTGGTAACTAAGTGAAATCAGCATTAAGCATCCTCCGAATTGAAAACTTCTTTTGAACAAAACTATGTGGTGTTTTTTCTTCCACAAATAAGATCTTCAAGACATGGCAATGCGTGTAAAGTTATGTCCAAACTACTAAGTTGGATATTTGGTATTGGCTGGTATTGATTCCTAGAAATTACAGTCGTCGTAGACTTGTCATCCATGCGTGGGCAGTATCCACGCATGTGTTCACCAGGTAATACACATCGTCACCTGCAAAACGTTAATTAATGAAGCGCCGGGTTATCAAATGATTTTTTTTGATAATTATTCCTATAGTTTTTGTCTGGGATCTAATATTATTGCGTACATAGATATACTATTCACAAATATTTTATCTCACGTGACTTCCTTGCATTCTGATTGGCTGAAAGATGATACCCTATTTCGTGTAGTTTGCATCCACAGAACTGACCAGGCACTACACCCAGGCACTACACGTTTTCTATTTTTAGCACACTACTATATCAGTTTTCTTTTCATAGTGGGCGAATAAAACTAATCAGGCTAAATTTAAATATCGATTCACAGAGGCACATAATCCACAAAACGACCCGGAAAGAAATCTTTGTGGAAAAATGTATCGCTTTTCCATTGTTGAAGTCACATTTTTCGAGGCGTTCATTTTATTCCTTGAGAAGATGATCCATATCTCGTTTCGAAGAGAATGATCCATACCTGGGTCCAACTTTCATGAGAACACGTCCGGATATGAAAAATCGTTTGTTTCGCTGTTCATATTATTTCGCTATTTAATTGTATGTTTTGGGCAGTAAACGAATAAATAATGGAATTCAGTTGAATCTTCGGAGTTTGTATCCCGTGCTGACCCATTCGGTAATGTATATGTGTGACAAATGTGTGGAAATTACCAAACTGCGTTGTCAAATTTCGAAAATTTTAGTTTTCATTCGCGAGTTGCGCGATTCTAGAATACACAGTTCCGTTTGGGGGAAATGTTTTGTTTACCCTTGCCGACCGATTCAGAATCTGTCTTCTGCTCATATCAATAATCTAAATTAGCCGTGTTTTGGAAGAAGAAAATGTTTTTTAAAAACTACGTGGTATTTTTTTCTATATAACGCTGGTTGGTAGGGCTGCTGCCTTGGTAATTGATTAACAAATCGGACAGATGTTTTTCTTGATAGGTGTTCGATATAATATAAGGATTAGTGCATGTCTTGTCGTTGACTACGCCCATATAGTGCCCAGTGAGGTGATGTAGTTCCCTCCGCTTCGCGGCGGGAACTACACCACCTCACTGGGCACTATCTGGGCGTAGTCAACTCCAAGCCATGCACTATTCCTTAAAAAGTAAGGGATATCCAAACTGATGTCGATATTTTCGGTAAATGGTATCGGATACGCGTGATTGGATACATCAGTGTGTTACCACGTTTTGTGTGGCCCATGAAAGTCACCTGCCCACGAAAACTTCGTGCAGGTTTTTCGCACGAGAGCCGCGTTAATAGCTGTGGGGATACGTTTTGAAATTTTCATTTGTTCTGCACGGGCTTTTTCGGAGGTCTCATCGTTCTTGTCTTGGTATAAACTCGTTCATCAATAGTTTCTGGTCGAAACCTAACTCTTGAGGTATGCGAAGACTGACACGTGGCGGACGTTTACGTGCCATTGGCATGTTGGAAGCTGGCAACAGACAGACTGCAGTGGCTCAAATTCTCAACGTTACTCAATCGGTGATTAGCAGGTTGTGGTCACGCAATCGTCAGACAGGCAATGTTGATGACAGACGTCGGTCAGGTCGTCCAAGAGCGACAGGTACTAACCAGGATCGTTTCATGCGAACTACAGCATTACGCAACCGCCATCGAAGTGCCTCAGAAATCGGACAGCAGCTGCACCGAGCGACAGATGCGCGCGTCAGTGGTCAGACTATCCAAAATCGTCTACACAGCTGGAATTTGTACGCTCGACGACCTCGAATAATTCCACGTTTGACTGAACGTCACATCGCAGCAAGGCGTAAATGGTGTGGAGCACGGCAGTGCTGGGGTAATAGTCGGTGGAGCAACGTCATGTTTTCCGATGAATCGAGGTTCACTCTCGACTTCCACGTCAGGCGAAAGAGAGTGTGACGGCGGCGGATCGAACAATATCATGACGTAACCTTTAGGCAGCACGATCGTTTTGGTGGTGGATAGGTTATGGTGTGAGGAGGTATAACCGTGACAAGCAGAACAGCATTACATGTCATCCAGGAGCTTGTCACAGGGTAGTACAACCATGGCAACATATTAGCAGCTCAAGTGGTGCTCTTGTGCGACGTCTCGGCCGTCGATTCATTTTCCAAGATGTCAATGCATGTGCACACAGGGCCCTTGACGCTACAGAGTTCTTCCAGGAACAAACCATCACTACACTGCCTTGGCCAGCACTAAGTCCAGAACTTTCACCATTCGAGCACGCCTGGGACATGCTTAGCGGACGCCTACAACAATGTCCAGGAACTTGCCGCTACACTATAGGAAGAATGGAATAACATCAGTCAAGCTGATATTGGACGTTTGGTGAGGAGTATGCCATGTCGGATCCGCTCTCGTCTCGCGAACCGAACAGGATTTACTAGATATTGAGGGCTTGTACTGATTGTGGTAAATTCTCTGACTACCCGTCCATGGGGCGCGGTGCAGTAGCGGTAACCGGTTCTCATCAGATCACCGAAGTTAAGCAACGTCGAGCCCGGCTAGTCCTTGGATGGGTGACCGTCTGAGCGCTCGATTCGGACTCCCGCGTTGTGTCCTTGGGCAAGGCACTTAACCCCGATTGTCCTCATGGAGGCACGCTGATGCTGTGTACTAAGACGTGCTGCACGTCGATGATGCGCGTGTCTTCAGCCAGTCTAACCCTACCTGTGCTGCAGTGCGGAGTTACAATGTTGGGGAGCTGGCAGCTGCTCGGTGGTTCTCTCCGGCTACTCCAGCTTCCTCCACCCGTAAAACTGTCACCGACACGATATGACCCGGGGTGTTAAAGTGTCGTTAAACCTTAATAAATAAATACTGACCGTCCATGTCTTCTACAGCTCAGTGCGTAGAATGTTTGCTTATCAGACACCCAGCTATCGCTGAAATCAGTCACCAAATGTCATAGTGCAATACCTCAACTGTCTTTTTGATGAAAATGTAAATATATTTTTTCATATATCTCACTTTTATCATATATTCCCTACTTTTCTGGAATCGTATATATCGCCCACGTGTGAAAAGTGTCCAGTCCACGGCAGCCGTACTGTTTGATTTAAAAGTACTCGAACGTGTAGGATTTCCAGATCCGAATAACTGTTTTCTTTAAATTGAGAATCAGATTTCCGATAGTGGTGGAATTATTTCAGAACTTCCAAGAGGTTTTGAGTTCATCTGTCTGAAATAAAACTTTCGACTTACACAGACACTGAAATGCTATATGCGTATTAAAAAGTAGTTGAACTTATGTCACGATTGGTATTGTTTCTTTGAAGTAATGAATCGCCAAAAAACGCCGAAATTCACTTCGAAGAATGTTACCTCATACCAAACCATAAGAGATCGTCGAGCTTTCAGTACAAGAAAACACCTTGCACCAGGAATGTAATAAAGTACAACTTGAAAAATGAGGACAAAAACCTATTTAAAATTATGAAAGTAAACAATCAAATGTGTACATTATTCTTGAAGCCAATATTAATTATAACATTATATCTTCAGTGTTGTCTTCAAAGCAACCAAAATCTGCGCCTTGATTTTCTTTTAGTATTAAATGCAAACTAGGCACCGACCATTCTGCATAACACATGGGCGGACTTAAGCCAAGACAAATTACCTGGGAAGACATGGGGCGGGGGGGGGGGGGGTGGGGTCTGCGCGGGCAGACAATTCGATTTATCGAACTGAAAGCACGCTGCTTCCTTGCATCTGGGCGATCAGTGCCAGTAGACATAGCAGACATTTCTGCAGGTATTTTGAAATGACCTCTATGTGGACTTCCAGTGCTAGTCCACACAGAGAGCATTTAGATATACCGGCAGACTATGCAATCCATCAGCTTCGTTTTTTTTGTTATTTTTCACGAGTGTTATGCACCAAAGATGTTAGGCTGCATCCATTTGGGGCTCTTATGAGGGGGAGGCAGTGGAACCGAGAATTTTCACAGTGGGCCAAACGTCCAGTCCGCCTTTGGCATAACAGTAATAAATGCCCATGAAGATTTCGTAGAATTTTTTCAAGAACCAATGTCAGACGCTGGCATAATTACAAAAAGTAAATTTCTGCAAATCCAATGGAGAAAAAAAAGTTTTGAGACAAGAGAATGAAAAATAACAAGAACAAAATGACGGGTTCTGCGAACAGCTCTTCCTGTTGATTGCCGTAATGGTAGGTGGAGGATTAAAAATTTGTTAGATTCTTGAAATTATCAAGAATGGTGTGTCTATTGGTGTTAACAGAAGCCTATCAAAACAGTGAGGTAACATGTTGTGGTGAATTGATGCAATGGACATGTTTGTTTTTATTTCACATTAGCAGGCCGGCATTTGTCCGAAATGCCGGCGTTATGGCTACGTGGGTCGTAATGTTAAGTAATATATATTATAAAGATTGCAATGCTTGGAGATGACGATGCCAAATTTGTGGACATAGAGGGAGAATAGCGTACGCAAGTGGACTAATATTCTGGGACCATTATTTTGGGGCAGTTAACGACATGTTGTGCACTTAATATTATATTATATCGAACAAACCGAGGAAGAAACTTGTTCGCCGTCAGGATTCTAATCCTAATGTCACTGTCTAATGTCAAAGACTATGCCCACGACATGGATTTTCATACTTCATACGAAACGGAATTATGAGGAAAAATAATCTTGTTATGGTCCGTTGCGTTCAATCAGTCGAACATCCTAGGATAATACGGGTGTAGGGCACAGGCATTTTTAGAACCCACAATGGGTAACACTATCAGAAATATTATTATACCTCTCAGCCAGTCAGAGGAAAGGAAAGTCACGTGAGAAATAATAAAGCCCCTTATTTAACGTAACGACATTACCTGACCAAAGCTAGTTAGCTTATTATTATTTATCCTAAACCTATCTTACTAGTTATTTAAGAACTTACAAGTGTTACCACATAATTATGTTGATAACGGCTTTACAGAAAGTTTCCAGACCCACAAGTTACTATAACGCCTTTACAGAAAGTTTCCAGACACCTTAGTTACGCTCGCCATATGTATAATCTTGTTCTCTTCCTTGAGACTATTGGTCGCGTGAGGAAAGTCCAATTCTACCTGACTAAGCAAGTAATTATTGCGGACACACCTACGACATCAGTCAAAATAAAGCCAAAATTTCTTTTGTTACTATTCCTTTATTAAAAGCAACAAAGGAAACTTGTTTTTAGGCATGCTAATAAAAAGCAATTTATTCGTCATCAAGAATATCTATCAGTATCACACCTTCCAGCACAAAGTATCCATTCTGACCCTTTGATTGTCGAGTGTGTTTTTATAGCCCGGCTAATCCTTGGATGGGTGACCGTCTGAGCGATCGATTCGGACTCCCGCGTTGTGTCCTTGGGCAAGGCGCTTAACCTCGATTCTCCACATGGGGAACTATGACGACGTGTCCTAATGCGTACTGCACGTCGATGGTGCGCATGTCTTCAACCAATCTAACCCTGATTGTGCTGCAGTGAGGAGTTACGATGTTGGGGAGTTGGCAGCTGCTCATCGTTGCTCGGTGGTTCTCTCCGGGTACTCCGGCTTCCACCACCCGTAAAGCTGTCACCGAAGCGATATGAACTTGGCTGCTGAAGTGTTAAACATTAATAAATAAATAAATAAATATTAACAGTAATTTGCAAGTTTTTATTTTTTCCATGAAAAAATAGCAGATTTTATCTCCTAGATTTTTATATTAATGGAACGGACAGTGTCTGCATTATATGCCACGATATGTATATAACGCGCACGGGTCTGAATTCGTTGAGTAAAGGGTTAAGCAGATATGGTAATTCCGCGTATTTGCAAACGATCATTCTCAGGTGGCTCACAATCCGTTTCTTGGTATGCCAATTTGTTCATGTATTTGTATTTTTGAAAAATGCATATATAGCTATATTATGATCATAATACAAGTATGACGTTTATCAAATCATTTAATCCTGTACTGTCAATTTTACGTGACATCCCACAGGCTCTCAGGCCACCAGTTTAATTCTGTTCGAAATTCGACGCTGTCATAAGTTGTTTGTTTACCCACGTCGTTTGGAAATCTGCGCACAAACGACGATTGGTGTAATTTTAAGTGCCTTTACTTATACATACACACAGATATGTTGCTGTTATTGATACTCATATAAATAAGTATTTAATTCCTGAGGCTGTGGGGAGTCTTCATTTCTGATTATAATGTCATAACAATATCGATCAAATCATGTCTAGATCAGGGAAGGCGGAACGATTTTCAAAGTGTGTATGTGTGTGTGTGGGTGGGGGGGGGGGGGGGGGGCTGGATCGGGCGATGGGTGGTCCTCGGTATATAAATTTGAAATTCCAGGGTCCCAAAACCCCATTTTCATGCATCTGAGTGGATATTTTGAGATTTTTCAGGTGATGTATTTGAAAGATTTCACACTTTAAAAGACGTTGGTAAAGCATACAGGTGAGGTCTATTTATCAGCTGTGGTCGTAACGACCAAAGCTGATAAATAGACCTCACCTGTATGCTTTACCAGACGTTTACAACAATTATACTGTCTGTGGATTATCTTGTTTGGGGGTGGATTTGGTACTTGTATGTCTGTACGATTACGATCTACTAAGTTAACCGATTTTTAACAGACTGTGTATATTTTAGCGTTTGCTGCCACTTACTGAAAAAAAATGATCCGAAATCCATTGAAACTGAACCAGTGCCAGAGAAACATAGCTGGCGAAAATGTGGGGGGGGGGGGGGGAGGGGCTCTGGATCCGTCCCTTGTTTCACCAGTCATTTGTTATGTTAAAATATATGCATACAAAAAACATGGCCCGGCAAAAAAAGTGGAGGGGCTGAAGCCCCCGGTTCCGCCGCCCCTGTAGATTGAGCAATATTTAAAGCTTTGATTCACAAATATGAACGTTTATGACTTATTTCAGCTTCAATCGTCCCAAGATATTAGTTGGCCGGAAAAGTTTTCAAACCAACTAAAAAATTCGAACGAGTGAATCTTAACACTGCAAATGACCTATTTGTGAGCTAGGCTGGTTCTAGCCCCTAACAGCGTGGAATGTCTTCCAGAATTAGACTGATGACCTAAGAGCTTGGACATCCATGCGTTAGTTACTGAACCCTATTTTGTCTGTGAAACGCTACTCTTTTTATTGCAGCGAACAAACCCGTCTCCGTTTCTCGAGCTGTTAACGGAATTGCTATATTAATAATGTTTATAGAATTCGGGAATCCTGATTGCCAATTTTCATTTTAATTTAACATCACCGAATGAATGTATCAAAAGAACACAATAACACTACATATTGTGTATATCGAAGTCTTAAGGGCAAAGAAATAGTTGTCGATGGGACAGCTGATGATCCACAAAACATGTACATCGGTTCTCCAATATTTCTCAGATAACCAGGTTTAATCTTCCCTTCGTCTAATAAAAAATCTAACTAATGTAGCATCAGTCTGAGGCCTACATGGAAGTTTGAAACTACAAATCATATTATGGCAATGACAAAGTGATATTTAATTCTGTTGAATAACTAAAAAATCGTCCTATCTTGCCTCCAAAATTTAACTAATGACCCTTCGTTTGAACGAACTGAAAGCACAAAATGACCGTTACATTAAATAAAGGATTAAGTATAAGCGGACTAGATAGCTGATTTGTACGGTTGTGTCCAGTTTTCAAGGTTAACGTCCAAATTAAATTTAAATTATATTCTGTTCATGACCATCACTTTATTATTCCTGTCGTGCGCTCTGGGTTTATTTCTAGTTTTTTCAAATGAATGCCAAGACACTGTACATGTACTCTGCACCTATAGTTTTATATTATGATGTCATGGTATGGGCATTATTGACATAGCATATGCATTTCCAGAAAACCTTCACAGCAAACCCATGAACTAATTGTCATCTTGTTCATGTTACAGATGAACTCAAGCATCAGCATTTACCCAAAGAATTAATGAAGATGTTACTTGCAACCTTTTTGCTCGGCTTTTTAAAAATCGTTTCCGGACACGAATCTGAACTTTTGAAGGCGTATAGAGTATATTTGACAATACAGAACACAGAACTAGTGAACACCAATTCAAACGTCGGTTTACTAGAAAGTCGTCAAGCAGACAGTGTGATTGATTGTAACAGAAGATGTGTACACTCTGACGACTGTTTGTCATTCTTCTTTGATGTGAACAATAAAGAATGTCACCTACACGGTAGAACATTAAACGTGACTGCCAATGAGTTCATAGCAGAAGAAGGATATCGTTTTTATGAGCTCAAAAGAGAAAGTAAGTTTATATAATGGTCTATGGTCCCAGCTTTATATTCTAATAAAACAGAATATGCTTTATCAGGTCTATATTCTCATAAAACGAATCTATTTCAAGTGTGCTGGATCTGAGAGATGCAAGAGCCTAAAGCGAAAGATATTTGTATAAATAAAGCTCAAACAGCACACACACAAAAAATCACCTAGCTTTCGGTCTATTAATGACCTTCTTTAGAGTAAAGACACAAGCAAAAATACACACACACGACAAAAGAAATGAAACGTGGGGATTTAAGTTCTCGGGAGCCAAGTTCTGACGGAACGGGTGTGTAATACCACCCGGAAAGAAAAGAAATTTGGGTAAAAGTAGAGAGCAAAAGGTTAACAAATACAGTTTGCCCTCCGTTGAGGGCACTATGCTCTCATAGTGTTGCTGAGGGATGCAATAGTGCCCGAGCGATAGCGAGGGCACTATTTGGTTCCCTCAGCAACACTATGAGAGCATAGTGCCCGAAACCGAAGGCATTAATGGGTTTAGTACATCACACCCAGACCATCTCCACAACATATTAAAGAAGGAACGGAGAGATAACTAACACTTTACTATCCAAAATAAAACAATGAAATTAATGACATGAAAATGTCAGGAAAACATTAAACTATCAACTGGATTCGAACTCAACGGGTAAAGTAGAATAATGTAAATAAACACATGAAACCGATCAACCAATCATGTGGCACATAACTGGTTAACACGAGATATCATACAACAGAATCAACGTCTCACATATGGTGGTATTTACAGAGCTTGTGAGGCACAAAAGAAATTCCATTATTCATGGCACTAAAGTTTTATTAACGTTCACCCCATTGAACGTGTTATGGGTACTTCCTCTGATGTACGAGCACATTTTAATTATTGTAAATATTTACAACACAATTGCTGAAATTGAATTTTGGGGCACAATACTGCATTTTGTTGCATATTTCTTTGGATTGCTTTCGAATGTCAATTGATGTTGAGATTTTTAACACTCGATTTCCTCCAACGCACTTATCAGATCGTCGTCATCAATATCGGTATCTAATAATTCGGGTGCTGATACTGTGGAATCTGCTGACTGGAAAGAGAGTGGCGTTGTTGTTTTCTCAACAACATTCCTCGCTGCAGGCATTTCTGAATGTTCAGCATCTGCATTATCCACCATGGAACTCAAGCTCTCTGACATCAGCTCTTGTGTCCGAAACGCAACTTGACAATGATTTTTCATTTCTGTGTCCCGACAAAGAAATAATATCGCGATCTTTGAATCCACAATCATTAAGAATTGTTATGGTCGTAGCACGCACACGGTGGTTGGTATATGTATCAGAAAGACCAACTTGTTTAGACATTTTTACCATGAACTCTCCTATGGAATTTTTTCCCATTGCCCTTCGCTCAAACCAACATTCGTCATTCTCGTGGTATGAATTTTTGGGAATTTGAAAGAACGCATCACACTCATGGTTTCGTTTCATAAGATATTGTTGAAAACTATTAACAGGGCACATTTTTTATGCCAGTTTCATACGTTCTAGGCCCATCACCTTCATCCTCATTCGTTACACCTGTGTGATTTTTTGTTCGTTCAGAAGTAGTTTTCAGGATGCATTTTCTTCCAGTGTCATCAGTTTTAACTACAAAATCACAAGCTTTAATTTCTCGAATGTTTTCTCTCCCTCTCCGACAAAAGTAAAATAAAAGCTCAAACATTACTTTATTCAAAAGACCTCTTGGAATGTCCGGATTAAACACAATTGGGTGCTGATATAATTTCCTTAGATCGCCAGAAATAGAATGAAACACTAAGCATTAAAGCAGAATAAACGTTTACACGGTCAATCACAATCGTTTATTGTGATCGAAGATAAATAATATTCAGTGCCCTCTCTAACACTCTTATTCAAAACTATTTAATTGATAGGTCTACAATTTATTTATTTATTCATGTTTATGATAACTTTCAACATACATTGCTCCCCGAATTTTATCTATTTATGTATTCATGTTTATGATAACTTTCAGCAAACATTGCTGTCCGTTATTTATTTACTTTCTCTCACAACTGTTCTTATGTGTGTGTCTCTTGTCGATTTGAGTAATAAACAACACTCGTCTATTTCATGTAATTAACAAGACTGTGTATTTATACGAGAACAAATAATTACAACACCACTGTCTATTGCAGACACTGACTTGTTCACTTTCTAGTTTTGTTGTGTTTTATTTTATTATGTATTTTTTATAGTTACCTGGCGGAATGGGTTTTTTGTGTCGGACTGTTCCTTTTCCGTCTTCTCTTGTTTTCTTCAACATGCTGTCGAATACACGATTAGCACCTTTGAAAGCTGGGTCTGTTATTATATCAAAGTGTCTCTCATGTGGGGGTTCTTGCAAATATCTTCCTATTCCTTGACGAATGGCACAAATACTGCTTTTGGAATACAAATCACCATCGCGATTTCTAACGTTTGTATAAAAGTCTTTCAATGGTTCCGTTAATCTTCCAACATCTAACGTTTCAAATGCACCATTCCTTTTTCTGTCAGAACAGAACTGCCGGAGAATATTGGAAGCACATTTGGTTAAACTAACAGTCTTTCGGCTCTGATGTTGTTCAAGAAAAGAATTAACATTCTCGTTTGCGAATCTCGAAACGCTCATTTTATTTCTATTCGTCTCCACATTTGCCGTCTGCTCAGAAGAAAGGGGGAGTCCCCTCGGGATTCTGTTTGCAATGCGTGAGCACTATTGCATGACTCCGGGCACTATGCTTGACTCCGGGCTCTATGCTTTCATAGTCCCTATCAATACAGCCAATGGGAATACGGGGATTTGTCACGTGAAGTACTAATTAGAAGTTATTACTTGATTAGTTTCATATCGGCCGAGATATCTGCCCAAGGTAATTTCATATCAGTCTGAGACCCAACGTCGAAGGCTGATCAAAAGTTACCGAGGGCTGATATCTCGACCATATGAAATTACCAAAGTAATAACCTCTTTAATCATTAACCCTTTACCCAACGAATCGCCCGCATCCGCCCGAGTGATATGCAAATTCAGCAGTTGAAAAAATATTAATTTTTCAAAAAATTTAAAAACAAACATATCATGTGACCCCTCGTTGGAACGAGCTGTTGAGCTCGTTCCAACGAGGGGTCACATGATATGGTTTTGTTGATTTTTTTGAAAAATTGGAAAAAATGATATTTAAAATAATAAATTTTGATATCGTCTGCGTTGGGTAGAGGGTTAAATCAGCACAAATAATTACAAACATTTTCAGATCTGTTACAGTTTTATGAGAATGACATAGTTTCTTGTTCTTTTCACAAAGTTCGAGGTTTCCTAGTCTCTTAGTTTAACTATCCGAACGTCTCATCTTCCCCACTGGGGCAGCCGCTACGTTCGGATAGCAGAACTATATCTTTTTCCACTTTGACGATTCCCCGCTTACGTCTTTGAATTTTGGTTTGGGTGGAATTTTTTGTGCAACTTCCTTATTTTTTCTATTTTCACCCACCAAATCATTTCTTATTCCATCGTTAATTCCTCATCAAACAAACTCTGCAACAAACCACTCCATCATCATGCCTGGTAACTCCAATTTTTATTATAGCGTTCGACGAATAACTGAATATCGTCGCCTTAATGCTAGAATGTCCTTTATCTCACCAGGGACATACAGTTAAAACTAGAAGTCCTGTCATGAAATGCGCACAAATAGCACGTTGATCTGCGCGTTAATGTACGCGTTATGGCCATAGTAAAGCTATCAAATTCTGTACATATGGCCTGTGCACAAGCAATGTTTCAGCCAATGGATCTCCGGGTAACCCGGAGGTCCATTGGCAGAAACATTGCATGTGTTTGCTATGAGTAACCAGGAGAACCTGCCGTGCTTTTGATGCCATTCGATATGACAATTGCGCGCAATTCCAACGCGCAATTAAGCCTAGATAAGCGCACTATTCGTGACAGGACTTCTAGTTTTAACTGTAGGACATTCTAGCACTCAGGCGACGATAGTTCGATGTCAAGAAACTGGTTGTGCCTTCTAACACATCAAAGCGTACACCTGTAGCTTTGTTCATATCGGCCGGGACATGCGTCATATCAGCCGGGTTTGAAGGGATATCAGCCGTATTTGATAATGGCAATTCTGGGAAAGAAAATCATATCTAATGATAATTGTTAGATAGCACATGAAAATTCACATCCTTCAAATTCTGATCTGGAATTATTAAGAGTCTGAATAAATGAAACCTCCATTTTTTAGCCTGTGGTAACACCGCGAACTAGAATAATGAGAATGACGAGTTCTGATTCGCAGATATCATCATGCCATGAAACCACCAGTCAAATTCCTGAACAAAACTGATGCGGTTGAGGCCTGGAACCAGTCTAGCCCCTATCCCGTTAAATTTTAATCTATTTATTTATTGGTGTTTAGGGTCACACATGTCTGCACAATGGATAATCATGAACGCAATATGGAGATAAAGTCAAGTTTAGTCGATCGTTGATACCCATGTTGCTCGTTTTGAAGGACTCTCACCCACTGGGACTTAATTACCAATAAACAAACGTTTTATACCACAGTAAACAAGCACTGCTTCATTTTTCCGCGGTTCGTACGGGTGTGTGTGTGTGTGTGTGGGGGGGGGGGGGGGGGGGGGGTTATGAATTAAAAATACCATAAGCAAGCATTATTTTTGAATCTGTGTGAGATATATTTCTCAATAGAGGTTTGTTTTAATTGAATCTTTACTATTAGATATGTCTGTTTATTTATTCGACATGATACTGTTCCCAGAATTGCACAGTATAAAACTCAGAGGATGGGATTTTCACAGTTGATCAATATGACGTCATTATATTCCAATATGGACCATGTTAGAATTGTACTCCTTGATGTGCTATTAGGTAAAATCAGTTTGTTCACACTGAAATCGTTTACTGTTACAGTCGAACGCATTCAGGAAAATTGGCGTTACCTGACATAATGGTGCAGTTTGAAGTTAAGATTTTGTATTAAGGATTTAGAGTGATTACTTGCCGAAAAAATGACTCCTATGACCCCCCCCCCCCCCCCCCACCCCACTCCCTCCCCTGTTTGGTCAGTTAGGCCACAACTTTTGTTTTTTGCTACTAGATGGGTTTAGCCGGATTTAGAGTGATTTTATGCGGGGAAAAACCAACCTACGCCCCCTCCCCAACTGGGGAGCGTTGGGGGGGGGGGGGGGGGGGAGGTAACAGTGCTTGGCGATGCAGGTCTACTGTTACTAATATATCGGTCAAGATATCCACCCTTGGTAACTCCAAATCAGCCTTCGACTGGGGTTGATATCTGAGACGATGTGAAATTAACCAGATAATAACCACTAATTACTATGTTATTGATCAGGAGATTCGGGTATGATTACCTTTCTCAGAAGTTCCCATTATCCGACTTTGCAGATATGACTTCAAACCCAACTGGGGCCTATTTTGGTCGATATGAACCAAGCTAGAGCTGACCCCTTTGCCGGGTTACTCGTGGGGAAGCCGAAA
The DNA here is from genome assembly GCA_031216915.1 of Pictodentalium vernedei. Classification (NCBI taxonomy): domain Eukaryota; kingdom Metazoa; phylum Mollusca; class Scaphopoda; order Dentaliida; family Dentaliidae; genus Pictodentalium; species Pictodentalium vernedei. Next base: position 98,588,451 of record CM062296.1, read on the forward strand.
CATCCGGACAGCTGAACTAAGAGAAGGGGGAATTTCGGACTTTGTGAAAAGAATGAGAAACAATTTGAAAACAGGATTTACTGTGATCAGTAAATTTGAGTCTGTAAACATGAAATCAGAACCAAGCTGTATTGAATGAGAATTTATAGAGAATCATTTTAAGTAACAAAATACCCTAAAAAGGAAGCATAAATGTTTTTTTTTTTGTAAACAACATTTAAAGACTCTCATACTGGAATCAAATACTTTTTTCAACGTTCCAGAATAAACCCCTGTGCACCGGGGGAGGGGGGGAGAGAGAGAGAGAGAGAGGGGGAGGGGGGGGGGGGTGTTCCGAAAAAAATTGCAGACAAAAGGTAAAAAAAAAATGTTTTGCCCTCCCCCCGCACCCCGCCTGCAATTTGCATTATTTTTCCGGTCGGGCCACTTTTAGGTACCCACTCCCTAAAATCTGAGAAAAAAACATAAAATGCAGACCTAGCCCCGTATAACCGAGAATTGTACCATTTCTTAATATTTAAGACTATTCCACTGACTTTTTCAGCATTTTAATAAACTCCTGAGGCTGCAAGGAAGACAGATCTAATGAGTTTGAATAGAAATAGCAACAAAATAGTCTCAATTAAGTTTGAATAAGTCCTGAATAGGTTTGAGGTAATATATTCCCTGACACTCCAGTCTGTACTAGATTATTTAGTAATTCTACGAAATAGAAAGCACTCTTCATTCCTCATTTTATAGCTAATAGGGATAGCAAAAATTCACCTTCCTTATTTCTGTGGTCAAAGACATGGCTAGAGGTTTACAATGCGGGGGGGGGGGGGGTGAGGTAGAAAATTTCGAACTAGAAACCCCCTCCCGGCCCCTCACCCTACTAGTTGGAAATTCACTACCGAGAAAAAAAATGAAACTGAAGCCACGAAAGGGGACATACAATTTATTGTAGTAACTGAAATGTCAACACATTTATGATTGAATTATCAGGTTATTATTATTAGATATTATTTTAGGAATTGAATATGTGCTAAACAAATGCTCAAGCTGAAAACTGAGCAATTCACACTGACCTAACATTAATTCAGATCTTATGCAGGAATGATCAGTTTTCGATCTTTCATCATTTTGTAACTGTGAGTGATGGAATCAACTAGGCGTAACGATTTTACATGATGTGATCTTCTAGAAGTGCAGTGCGAAGATTTTTTTATTACGATAAGTAAACGTACTATAGAAATCTCGTACCGATTGACACCTTGTATACATACGAAGCTCGATATTCTGTACACTGTATTTGTAAATAGTAGCAGTTAGAATCTTGGAAACCGAGGTGGAATTTTAGGAAGTAAAGGATACAACAGCATCACCAAACAAGCTCTAGAATCCAAATAGATGAAATTTCCAACTACTCATGACTTGCAATCTGAATTTCCAAATAAAAGAAAATTTGGCCAAGATTGGGAAAGTGATACCCCCCCCCCCCCCCCCCCCACCCACACACACACACATACACACAAACACCCTGTCGCCATGTCCTTGTCTGCTGTGGTATGCACATGTGACGTTAGAGAAGTCACACTCAGTCTGAATGTCTGCATATCGAAGGTTATTGATTGATACTGCATATCAGTCATCTTTATTCAGTTGGTCTCTTTAACTAATAAACAATGTACAATTTATGTCTCCAAATCCTGGGTGGAGTTGTTTTTGTTTTATTATTTTACACCAGGGGTATCAGATGGAATTATGATTTTTGTTTATATAAACTTTCTGAAATTATTTTGGTCGATTTTCCCCTTCAATTAACTGATTGAGGGGTAGATTATTTTGGGTGTTCTAAATTTGTCATACAGAAGTTTTTTTTATTACAAATTATTGGAAAGCCCCTACAGGCATTCTCCTATAATTTGTAACGAAACAAACATGTATAAACAAAATGTATTTGTATTTTACTGAATTCGAAAGCTGAGCAAGGAAATAGTTGACTTTTGCTCAACTACCCTTTTTGACAGCCCTGGTAGTGGCTTTTAGCACTCAACCAGTTAACATGAAATGGTCAGATAGACTAGAAATGACAGATGCAAGCCCATGCCTATACATGCAAAAACAGTATTGCACACTAAATCAGACTGATTAAATCGCCATTTCAAGTAGTTGCTAGTTCATATTTGAAAATAATTGCCATGTATTTCAATTTGTCTGATACGAATTTGCCAACGACTTGTCTTTTACCATGTGGACAGCATTAGCTACGGGTACCAACATGGAATGTATATGTATTTGGACTTACCTTCACCCCTAATGTGCTAGTTTATACGTCTTAAATGACCTGATTGGACATATAATTAATAATAAAAGGTTAAACAAGCACAAATATTCGAACTTCATGGTTTTATGTGGAGGACAAAAAAATGCATTTTTGGTCATTTATGCGTTTTGTTCTGCCCCGACCATCCACCTACCTCATCCATGTGTCAGGAAATTTTCGGTTGCTCACCCCTCCCTGTGTGCACGGCAGTTTACCGTGGCTTTTTTCAGGAATCAGAAATGGTTGAAAGGGATATTTTTTGGCCTCCCCTATTTTTTCCAAATGTTTAAAAGGTGATATTCTACAGAAGCGACGATTTTACAATCTTTCATACAGTCTCACGTGGCTAGAAGATACAAGAGGACACACAAAATATTACCAAATCTGTTACAGCGAAATATAGTAACAATTGGAAGAAATGTATACTTATGTACAGGTATGTACGGTATATAGACAACTCACCCCAGAGACAACTCGCCCTGGGACAAGTCGCCCCAATTGAGACAAGTCGGGCCAGTTTTGAATGAGACAACTCGCCCCAAATTCCATATCGATGAATAAAAGCGTATTTTCGATACCCAAATCTCCTGTTATGTTTTATACCCATTTCCGCTGGAAAAGGTGGAGGCGAGTTGTCTCAAAAGGTAGCGCAGGTTGTCTGAGACAACCCGGCCTACTTTTTGAGAGGGGGCGCGGTGGCTCAGTAGGTAGAGGTGCAGGCTGCAAGCTGAGAGGTCCTCGGTTCGAATCCCACTTGCGGCAACCGCGTTGTGTCCTTGGGCAAGACACTTCACCCCCATTGCCCATGTGGGGGCACGACGACGCCGTGTACTAAGGCGTACTGCACGTCGATGGTACGCCTGTCTTCAACCAATCTAACCCTGCCTGTGCTGCAGTGCGGAGTTACGATGTTGGGGAGCTGGCAGCTGCTCGTCGTTGCTCGGTGATTCTCTCCGGGTACTCCGGCTTCCTCCACCCGTAAAACTGTCACGGTCATGATTAGCCATTGTGCATAAATATGTGACCTTAAACATAAATAAATAAATAAATAAATAACTTTTTGAGACAACTCGCCCCACCTTTTGACAACTCGCCCCAACCAACTCACCCACCTTTTGAGAGGTCGGAGGAATTCACATCAGCGCACTGTGGGTCTCTACATTATTGCAGAGGTGATGTAGGAATAGGTAATTATTCGCAAGTAATAGTGTCGAATTTGTCCCATCTTTCAGCAAATTCGCTAGGTATATTATTTTTTATATATGCTATTCAAAAATTAGAGGATAGTAGGTATAAACGGGGGGGGGGGGGGGGGGGGTACTGGACCACTTTTTTCTCTTGTACATGTACATGTACACGTACACGTACATGTACCCATAGAGTTCAGTGTTAAAATGTACACGTACATGTACAAACATGTTTTTGTACATCTGGTCCAGAATCCCCACATGTTGGCTTATCGTGGTCTAGACGTTTCAATCAGCCGTTGGCGAACGAGTGCGAATTCAGCACAATTCGCGCGGATGGAAAACCGAAAATCGAAGAAATCGACCTAAAATCTTTTCAACGTTCCCCATCGTGGATCAGACGTTTCGATCGATCATTGGCGAACGCCGGCAAAAGCTTTGGGGATTCTGGACCACCATCAAAATGCGTTTGGGGATTCTGTACCGCCTACGTTCGCGATCGCGTTCTAGACGATAGTGGGTGCGATCCAATTGACAAAAACGATTGGGGATTCTAGACCAGGAAAATCGATCTTAAAAATTTTCCCAACTTTCGCCAACGGTCGATCGAACCGTCTAGGACGCGATGACCAACTTGTGGGGATTCTAGGACAGCAAAATATAAAAATTAAGAAATGTCGAAAAATTAGAATGGAGGGAAATTTTCTCTCCAGGTTTGCAATCGTGGTCTAGACGGCGGTGCGATCGATCGCGGACGAAAAAACGGCGAAGAGTGGAGAGGAAGAGACGAAAAAAATAAAATTCGTTATGAGTTTTGAGGTAAACTGTAATAGAATCACGAGATTCACAAGAGGAAATAAAAAGTGATTGATATATATATAGGAAAAAAAAATATCAAATGAAATAGATAACAAAATATACGTAAATCAAGAACGATTCCCAGATTGTGAAGGCACCATTTCTTATAAACGTGCTGATGAGAGCCTACGCATTCTGCGTGAAAGAAAAACTAGGTCGTCTCTTGTTAGAACGATGCGTCGGGTGTCGGGATCATCTAGACTTCGATCACAGGGATCATTCGTGTCTGACGGTGGAAAGGGAAGATTTGGTCGTCAAGTATTTCGAACTGGCGTTCGAATGCGTTCAAATCGACGACGTGATCAAGTTTTGGAGGAGATTAGTCTTCTGTAGAGGGCGAGACAAGCCCACTGATTGAGAAGAAATGAAATTGGCGCGTAGAAGTCTGACTTTAGAAGACTGGGGATACATCTTGAAATTATTGCTGAAGGGAGCATACGACTGAGTTTTCTTGTTGATATAAATAAGGGAGAATAGAAAATAAAAATAAATACACGTGTAAATTTTATCTAATATTAGAAAGAACACACACACACACACACACACACACACACACACACACACACACACACACACACACACACACACACACACACACACAAAATGAGAACCAGAAGTAAATTGTATCCGTTGTTAGATGACGATGAGAATGAGAAGCCGAGCAACGTTTTGCCAATGGCGCCAACGCCAGAAGAAAAAGAAAGAGGAGAGAGGTATTGCATCGATCGAATTAGTAGAATCAAATTGTATCTGACTCAAGAGAGAGACTCTTGCCGTTCTCTCAAGAAGAAGTATTCGTGCCTCGTAAAATTCGTCAACGCGGTTGACACGGCACTCACCACGATTTCCATCGGTTTACACGCGGCCGGCATCAGATTGTTGTCGACCGCGGCTGGCCTTCCAATCGTGTTGACCATAGAAGGAGTGGCTCTCGCCACCAGATTGTTTAGCACGGTCGGAAACTTTTTGAGTTGGAAATTATATCTAAAGGCTAGGAAACATGAAAAGATTCACATCTTGGCCGACTCCAAGATCGACACAATATCCGAAATGATCTCGATGGTAAATGAAAGATGGTAGGATATCGGACGGAGAATACTTCATGATATTGGGCAAGAAAATGAAATATGAGGCCATGAAATGCCGTGAGAATCAAGACTCGTCTGATCATCAAGGAAGAGATGAAGGATTCTCTTGTGGAAAGGGGGAAGAAAGAGGCCAGGGAGGAATTCGGTAAGTTGATAAAACTCAAGAGCAGCGATGATTGAAAATATATATATATATATATATATATATATATATATATATATATATATATATATATATATATATATATATATATATATATATATATATATATATACACTTCATCAAATATTTTATATAACTTCGTCAAATTGCCGTCATGCTCGGAAGTTTACTTCCTTCTAAGCGGCTTTCATTTTTGACTAATTCCTATTCCGTTACGTTAAGTGCCGTACCAATGTGTATCGCGTCATGGGAACGTAAAATTTAGCGTCACACAAATCCTAATTGTTGAATGGGAATTATAAAATTGATCGAGATACGCGTACGTCTTACAGATCGATTTATTATTTGGCAAATGGCCGCCTAGCTCCGAATCACGAACCCGTCTATAAAATCGCCGGTACATATCTTCCTTGGGTGGCAACAAGTAAATGTATGTTCCGCATTACACGTTGTTCACTGTTTTCAATTGTAAATTATGGACAAAAAATACCGTATCAGATCTTCCTTAGGTGGTAACAAGTGGAGATATATTCCGCGTTTTAATGCGTAAATTTTGTTTTCAGTCTTAGAATTAGGAGCATTCAATCATTTATCTCAACCTCGCCCTGGTAACAGAGGCAGAAGCGAGTTCGCATGCAGTATTCACACATTCAACCATTCCTTGACCCGAATTGTTCAAACGCGTTGTTCTCCATATTCTAGTGTATTGCTTGTAAAATCCCCGTATCATATCTCCCTTGGGTGGCAAAGGTAAGTTCCCCGTTTCATGTTGTTCCCCGTATCCGAGTCTATTACGCGCAAAATAACCGTATCATATCTTCCTTGGGTGGCAACAAGTAAAGATATGTTCCGCGCTTCACTTTGCTTTTTGTATTCAAGTGTAAATTATGCAAAAAATACCGTATAATATGTTCTTTGGGTGGCAACAAGTAAAGATATGTTCCGCGTTATTACGCAAAAAGCAAATATGAATTAGACACTATTTTTAAAACCTCGCCCTGGTAACAGAGGCAGAGGCAAGTAAGTTCGTATACTGTATTCACATATCCAACCACTCCTTGGCCCGAATCATTCAATCATTTAAAGGCGCGCCTCCATATCTCCGCCCCAGTACCCACCCCGCGTCAATCGGACATCAATACCGCTGATGAAAAATAGAATATTTTTATATCGTCCTTGCGTAGTAATAACCCCCTATCCCCACCCCCCCCCGCCCGATCATTCCAGGGTGTGTACATGTTTTGTCTCCACCCACTGTTGCAGCATATATATGCCCCCCCCCCACCATTGATCTAAGTGCAGCCCCTCCTATAATGTCTACACTGACAATCGTAGGCTAGGATTCCATACACCCTCCCCCCCCCGCCCATATACACATGATGTACGCATTGACATATACCCAATGATCATAGTCTCACGACATATACACGCTATGTTCAACAAGAATGCGTAACTGCTCTATACACTAATTTATACCCCCCCCCCCCCGGTTCAGCAAGTTTATAAATGCGAATATTGACAAGCGAATTGGCTGAGGAGTTACACAAGTCCATCATGTGTAAATTTCGAAAGAGAAGGTTCTTCGTGAAGGATCTGGACGACATTTGGTCTGCCGACTTGGTCGACATGAGATCGTGTTTGAGGTGGATTGAGGGCATCAAATATCTATTGACAGTCATCGACGTGTTTTCCAAATACGGTTGGATCGGAGCCTTGAAGAATAAATCGGGACCTTGCGTCGCCGAAGCTCTGAAGAGCGTGTTCGACTCATCTCCTTGAAAACCGAATAAATTGTGGGTAGACAAGGGGGAGGAATTCTACAACAAGGACGTTCGTCAGTTGGTCGTCCTCTACTCGATCGAAAACAAAGAGAAAGCCAGCGTCATGGAACGTTGGAATCGAACAATGAAGGAAAAGATGCACAGGTACTTCACGGCGAATTCGACCAAGAAATACATATACGCTCTGAATAGTCTGGTCGAAGATTACAACAACACGCGCAACAGATCAGTCAAGATGACCCCAGCAGAAGCTAGCGATCCTTGAAACGAAAAACGGGTCTACGCGAATCTATATCCTGAGAGATCTAAGATCAGGAAGGAGTCTAGACCGCCGAAATTTGCGGTCGGCGATCGAGTGAGAATCTACGCTTATAAGAAACACTTCGAAAAGGGGTACACTCCTCGATGGACCATGGAAATCTTTGTGATAATCAGAATATTTCACACCGATCTGGTGACTTACGAAGTCAAAGATTTGGATAGCGAAGAGATCATCAGAATGTTTTACGAGCAACAATTGCAGAAGACAAAGTTTTAATAAAAAAACAATATATATATATATATTTACTCTCTTTAACATTTTCTTGTTTACACACATATATATATAAAGGAAAAAAAATAATAATAATAAAAATAATTAAAAACTATTTTTAGGAAAAAGCAAACAAATTAATAAAAAAACAAAACCTTCAAAAATGACAAATATACTAGATATAGCACAAAGCATAGTGAAAGATGAAAGTATTCAAGAATATGAGGTTCACGAATACGAACCGGTAACCGGAACGAGTTTGAATAATGCGGGAGAGATAAGAATCAACGTCGAAACCCAAGATCTATCCGTTCATCCTAGCAAGAGTTACATAGTGGTGCAGGGACGTCTCACCAAGGAAGATGGGACCGAATTGCCGACGACGACACTGTAACTCTAGCCAATGATGGCATCATGCATCCAGTAATATAAAATACTTGCTATTCGGACAAGAGATAGAATCCGTGTTTCATCCCGGTCAGGCCACCACGATGTTCGGACTCTTGATGTGTCCGGATAATTTTTCGAAATCCAGGGGACTTAATCAGTTGTGGGTGGAAGGCACCATCGGCCCTGCCATTCAACTACGTCGTCAAGACGTCCAAACCCAAAGGAACATTTTCATTCAGGATACCTTTGAAACACATCTTCGGATTCGCAGACGATTACAACAAGATCATGTATGGATTCAAACACAATCTGATGTTGATTCGAAAGGGAGACGATGACGCGATAGTGAGACTCTCCACGACCGCTGCGGCTAAGTTAACTCTATACAAGATATTGTGGTTCGTTCTGCATGTGCAGCCTTCAACCGTGGAAAAAATCCTCTCTACAAGGTCATGGAATCCAAGAGTAAATTACCCGTGAGATTTAGAATAAGACAGTGCGACATGGCTTCTGTGTTGTAACAAACCACCGATTCGTCAAAATAGTTCTTTATTTCTTTTGGTGGCAAGATTCCGTAGCTGTCAAAATAATAATTCTTCTTCCCGTTCTTGACCCACGCCACCCAGTGAATGCCTTTGCCCAATAAATCGTCCAGATTTAAAATTCCACATTCTGATTGTCATCATCGAGTCTTCTCTTCGGCAAGGCATCTTTGGAAAACACGCCTCAAATATCTTTGATTTTCAAGGCCTTCGCCGCATTCAATAGATCGATGTTGGATAGGGGTTCGTTAGGTAAGATGACACCTTCCACAGATATTCATATTTTCTCATTCATAAATGTGTATTTTTTATTTATTTATTTTATTATAATTCACTAAACGACGTAATTTTTTTCTTTTTTTCTTTTTCTTATTAAACTAAATCTCTCGATGTCTCTATTTTTAAAAATTTATTTATTTTATTATAATTCACTAAAATGACGTTATTTTATTTATTTATTTATTTTTTTCTTTTTAAACTAACTCTATCGACTTCCATAATCTTAAATCCGTCTAATTCCTCAACTTCCATAATCTTGAATTCATCTAATTCCTCTTGATTTTCGTGAATCCTATCATCCTTAATCATATCCAAAGCCCAATGTATGAGTGCCAAAGTGCTTATTTTATCGTCTAACAGGAATCTCTTATCATCGTCATCCGTCAGCGAAATCTTGTTGACTATTTCGGTATACACATCATGATTTTAACTTAGATTCGACTTCATAGTCTTGTACACCGGCCCACTTCCAAACAGACAATCTTTATACTCTCAGAAAGAGATGTTTTTCTTCACCACGCACACTTTAACCCCTTTGCACTTCTTGATCTCTTCGCCTTCTAGGCGATAAACATACAGTTTGGGTCTCAAACCCACGAATTCATCAATTTGTTTACTGCCGCTCTCGTCCTTAAATTTACCCAACACCTTCTTGTTGTCGTTCGATTGAATGTTGGATGGGTGATCGACGGGATAATTGCTCGTGTAGAACCACGTCCAGAGATATATCTCGGTAGACGTCTTTCATCTCTATCTCGTAAACCAAACTGTCCATGTCGGTGAACAGTAGTTTGGGTTTCTCGCCGAATTTTCGTTTGACGTAATCGTAGTGAAACTCGTACATCAACTGCTTGCTGATATCTGAGATGATCAGTCCAAGATAATACGGTTTATCGAACTTCAGGTGCGTCTTTTGTATGTGAACGGCCACTAGATTTTCATCGAATATGGTTCGGTGTCTGTAATTGGGTTTCGCCACTAATTTTTTAGCTTTTTGAGTCGAATGTTTTCCATCAATTTACCGTACATGCAGTTGTTCATGAGTTTGAAGAAATCTTTTTTGAAATCGTTCTCAGCTCGAATTCTGAGATTCGTGTTGAGATCGATGTATTTTTTCATCCAAGGCTCATCGTCGAATCGAATGATGCGATGTATGTTTCGATCGACATATTGTTTCAAATTCTTGCTGTAGACAACATACTTATGTTTGTTAAATAAATTGGGAATGAGTTTTTCGTCATCTCCTTCGACCGTTTCCATTCATTCAGGAGCCAGTGGATAATCATTGTGGAGGTGGTGTAACTCTTCCGGGTAGTTCAAATCGACTTCTAAAATGCAAGGATAGTCTCTCCATTTTTGCATCTCTTCCAGTTCCATCACTCATTTGAAATTTTCAATCGGTAAAGGATGACTCATGGCCCAACCGTACATATTATTAGCAGCCCAATACTGTATTTATTTATTCAATCAGTCCAAATCAAAACCTTCTTTCATGTAGAGATTGTTGGCTTCAGAATATCTGTGGGAGATCATCGAGACGCTAACTATTGTGGCCTTTTCAAACATGAGCAACATGTGCACATTGGATAATAATTCCAATTGGACTTCGGTGGTCTTCAACGGGGCGTCTCACGCCAGACCGGGTGCGGTGAAATACCAAGCCGGATACAGATCGTAATTTCGATGACAGACGTCTCGAAAATTTTCGAACACGTCTGCCAGGAGTAGAACGTCGGTCATCAAATAGAGAACATGATAATCTCCCATGGTTTTCATACGAACGATTTCCACACGTTTTCGGCATGTTTGTAATCCTCATCGGAAATGTCAGATTCGTATAATTTTGAATAAAAATCTTCTTTCGAAGGAAGCGTGGTGTCATCGAATCTCTTTAGATCGTTCATGTTATCGTAAGGATAGACTCCTTTCCTCAACATGACATATACTCATTCTCCAAAGTGTTTGCTCGTGATTTTAAATTTATCCTTGCTCATGTTATCGACTAATTTTTCCAGAGCGGTCAGCATGAATTTAAAACTGTCGATGAAACGTATGGCTCTACGAATGGATTTTGTTTCTTCTTCCAACGTCTCTCCATCGTTTACTCTTTTCTTTTCCATGACCTTCCATTTCATGAAGGAAATGAATCTTTCTTCGCTGTTTGTGATGCAGTTTAATTTTTCGTGGGAGGTGCTGAGATTTTTTACAAACAGATGACTGTCATAACCCAAGAGATTGTGAAATATCACCGGATAGAAAGTGGCATCTCGATATCTTAAATTACCCTTGCTGTGGGCCGGACCACGATACAGACCCATGTAATGATCATGGTCTCTGACCTTCTTATTTTCCTGTGAATTCTCGTCGAACGATTGTCTGAATATGTGACATTCAGTGGCTCTGTTATTTTCGTCATGCTGCCCTCACGTGATGATCATTTGAAGTTTTGAATTTGTCATATAAAATTTGAATTTTCGATTCTAACTCTTCCACAAACCTTTGAGCCACGTCGTCGTCTTTGCACTGTTTTGTACAGGTGAAGAGACCCATGTCGTGTTGCGAGTCGAAAGCACATTTCACGTAAATGCAATAGCCCAAAGGCATGTGTTTTTGATATCTTTCAACGTAACTTCGAAGAGCGTTGGGTTGGCAGGAACTCATTTTCATGGTGAAGCATTCGAAATCAGTGTACATGACGAATGGTACTTTTAACCTTCTATTGTGATCGCGAAAGTTCATGATGGTGTTGGGTTTGGGTATTTTGACGGTGATGCCTTGATTTTCGTTGCAACATTCCTGATGTTTCGCTAACAAGTTTTTGCTGTGAAACGTGTTCATGCAGTTGCAACATAAATATATCTTTTCTTTATGTTTACTACTCTGGCTCCACAGCAATCAGCTCGGATTTGTAACCCAACAATAATGACGATTGTCACCATTCAAAATCAATAATAAAATAATCGTCTTTTCTCTTCCGAGATACGAAGTCTGTCTGAGGGGATAGATCATTCTTTTTTCCTTGTCGTATCCCAAGATGTTCACCGCTATGGTGGGATTTGGAGCTTTGAAATGGGCGATGTCTTTTAACGGCGTTGGAAAAGCCACTCCCGTCCAATCAAGATTTTTTACAAGCCACCTTGTAACGAGAAACTCTATCGAAGAGCCTTTTGACAGGATATAAAGTGGAGGTGATTGCCCATTTAAAACACTGGTCATCTTTATTTCTCACGTTGACCACAGCGTGTTTTTTAGCTAAGAAATATGGTAATTCCATGTAGGAAGACACTTTCAACAAATCGTTTTTGGTCACATGAATTTCGAGATTCAACATCTCTTCGAACGTCCAATTACTACCTCTATGTTGATAATTCGCGAGAGAATCAACATCTTGTCGTTCATCGTTTCGAAAACGTGCGATAAATCTGAACCTCAAAATATGGGTGAGACGCCAGATCTGAAATATTCATCTCTCACGATGCTCTCCCCGGAGTTCATGTCAATTTTATTCATCGTGCAGTGGCGTATCATCACAACTTTTAGCCCCACGTCCATGTGTTCGCGAAACAAATCCAATTCTTTTTTCTTCACCTGTTTCATGAACAATTTTGGATCAACTTTCTTGAGCGTGGAAACCACGTCAAAGGTTTTAAAAACGCCTTTGATCAAAGTAGGTGATATTTGCAGATTCCAGGACACGTTGTACGTTACGTACACGTACATGTACATGGTGTGTTTACCTCCATAGGGATTCAGTGTTAAAATCGTGTACAAGTGCAAAAAATGTCGTTTTTTCATGGTGTCCCAGAATCCGCAATTGTTTTTGGGGCTCACAGATCGCTCTTTTAACGTTCAAATACCCGTTGGCGAACGTGTATATTCGACACGTCGCTCAAAAAAGTGAAAAATGTGCGACGTTCCCATCGTGGATTAGACCATCAATCCATCGTTGGTGAATGCGAGCAAAAAACGTTTTGCGGCTTCTAGGACAGCATCAAAAAGGTGGTTTGCGGATTCTGGGACAGTGTACTAGAATCGGCAAACAACGTTTGAGGCTCGTGGGCGTGAGGGTCACGCCCATCATAAAAATCGATAGTTTCGAGAAGGTGGTCACGTGACCTATCAAATTGAAGGTCTCTACGAGTGGATTAAGAAGATCGTAATTTTAACCCTCGTCATGGGGTGGGGTTACAACTGCAGTCGAAAAACGTCTTCCTTTTTACAAATCCAGGAATGTGAGGTATTAATATGAAGGGCTCGATGAATACATTACAGAAATGACGTTTTTCATTTTATGTGGGGGTGGGGGTCACGCCCATCAGAAAAATCGAAAGTTTCGAGAAGGTGGTCACGTGACCTATCAAATTGAAGGTCTCTATGAGTGGATTAAGAAGATCGTAATTTTAACCCTCGTCGTGGGGTGGGGTCACGACCAGAGTCGAAAAACGTCTTCCTTTTTACAAATCCAGGCATGTGAGGTATTAATATGAAGCGCTCGATGAATACATTACAGAAATGACGTTTTTCATTTTATGTGGGGGTGGGGGTCACGCCCATCAGAAAAATCGAAAGTTTCGAGAAGGTAGTCACGTGACCTATCAAATTGAATGTCTCGACGAGTGGATTAAGAAGATCGTAATTTTAACCCTCGTCGTGGGGTGGGGTCACGACCAGAGTCGAAAAAACGTCTTCCTTTTTACAAATCCAGGCATGTGAGGTATTAATATGAAGGGCTTGATGAATACATTACAGAAACGACGTTTTTCATTTTATGTGGGGGTGGGATCACGCTCATCAGAAAAATCAAAAGTTTTGAGAAGGTGATCACGTGTCCAATCAAATTGAAGGTATCGACGAGTGGATTAAGAAGATCATAATTTTAACCCTCATCGTGGGGTGGGGTCACGACCAGAGCCGAAAAACGTCGTTCTTTATACAAAGCCAGGCATGTGAGGTACTGATATGTAGGCTCGATGAATACATTACGAAAGAGACATTTTTCATTTTATGTGGGGGTGGGGTCACGACCAGAGACGAAAAACGTATTCCTTTTTACAAATCCAAGCATGTGAGGTACTGATATGAAGGGCTTGATGAATACATTACAAAAATGACATTTTCCACCCTCGCCGTGGGGATGGGGATAACACCAATCAGAAAATCAAAAGTTTCAAGAAGATAGTCGTGTGACCTATCAAATTGAAGCTATCGACAAGGATATTATGAAAATCATAATTTTTCCCTTCTTATAACGGTGGAGTTGGGACCATCTTGAAATTGAAAGTATTAAGAAAAGGTAGTTATGGAACATAATAAATTGAAAAAACAACAAGTTGAATCTGATGCATCATTCATTTTTGATATCTGTGTTAAAACGAGAAGTATGTTTTCAATATATATGATTGTTATGCAAATTAGAGATGCACTCGCTTGTTAACAAGTCACGCCTTAAGATGTTTCCCTCAATAATAACTCTGTTTACTGAACCATAGATTTGTCAATAAAAAATTATAAGTTGATCTTCTAACGTTTCTACATATTGAGGATAGCCTATTTCACCATTTCCGAAAAAGGGTCAAATCCAAACTATTTTTTTAGGAAACAATGCCCACGTCGAGAAGACATTACAAAATTAAACGAGTATAACCTTGACTAAATTCAAATAAAACCATTTGTCACGTGTTAGAAGAGATTTGTAAACAGTCTAAACGCACGTGTGGAAAAGTTGTTTTGTTTTGTTTTTTACAACAGGAGTTAAATATTTTAAGGTAGTTGGCGTTATATAAATACAGCAACAACAAAAAACAAAACAGTGTTTACAGTGTGTCAGCGTATGGCGGAATGAAAATGAGAAAAAAAGCTCTTTTTCTAACCACCTGATAGCGAAGCATTACATCAGTTGTCGCGATATTTATGTCATCCAACAGCAGCCAAGACATTAAGCTTTTTGCGTCGACATACCATTTGTCCAAAACAATTCTCTTTTAACGCTAAAACGGGTGAAATACATCTCGGTAACGACTCCCTTTTTTTTTCTTGATCAGACACAGTTGTTGGCGGAAAGTTGACTGGAGGGTCGTCAAAACAATTGATCAAATACATCGAACGAAAACAACTCATTTTTTAAGTACGATTGTCGCCGTATTCTAAACGTCACCACACTAATCATACAATACGATATTGGAACTGCACTACCTCTTGAATATTACAAATTTACGATTTGTATTGTGTTCAACACAAATCGTAAATTCCTTCCCGCATCACCATACTTATACTATACCGCATCGAATTTGACATCGTCATCATCCCCTTGCTAGATAGACTTGAAATCGTCATCCGAATGGTGTTGCGAAGTGAGCCTATAGGGGTTGATTAAGCTCGCAAGCTCGGTAAGAGCTCGAGCTCTTGAGGTTTTATTTTGAGGATTCAGTGGACTCATGTTTATTCAATGAGCCTGATATCGTTTGGTAAGGAAACACAAAATTCCAGAGCTGGTGAGACCTCACAGAACTGCCAGTTATCACAATGTTTATAGTCCGATCTTACGATCTCTGATCGATAAATTTTCCCTAACATTCCGTAACAATGGTCGATAATAGAAATTAGTATAGAAAATCGTGTGAATTGTTCTCTGAAAATTGCATTCGCTTGTGCAGTATTTCTGATTTTTTACAGATTGCGTTCAGGGTTTAGTTTTGAAACAAAAAACCTTGTCAAAATGTTAGGTTCAAGAGAAGTAACTCTGCTAGGTTCAAAGGAAGGAACTCTGTCATCCGTAGGTAGAGGCTCATTATGAGGTCATCAGAGGTCATAACACATGTTTGGTTCATGGAAGTAACTCCGTTCATCCGTAGGTAGAGGCTTATTATGAGATCATCAAGGGTCGTGATACAGGTTAGGTTCAAGGGAAGTAACTCGGTAACAACCCATTGCAAAGTAGAGGTTTATTATGAGTATATCAGAGGTGATGATACAGGATAGGTTCAAGGGAAGTAACTTCGTAACAACTCATCCGTCAAACGGTTATGTTCGAGTGAAGTAACTCTGTAACACCTCATCCATAGGTAGAGGTTTTTTATGAGGTCCTCAGGAGTCATGATACAGGTTAGGTTCATCAAATGATTAGGTTCAAGGGAAGTAACTATGTAACAACTCATTCATCCAAACAAAACTAAAATTTGATGCACCATACTAAGAAATGCTTGAAAAAAAACATTTTTTAGGTTAGGTTCGAGGGAAGTAACTCTAACAACTCATCCGTTCAAACAAAAAATTAAAATTCGATTCACCATATTAAGAAGAACTTGAAAAAATCTTCAGGTTTTTGGTTATGTTCAAGGAAGTAACTCTGCAACAACTCGTACGTTCAAATAGTTAGGTTCGAGGGAAGTAACTCTGTATAACAACTCATCCGAGGTTTATTATGAGGTCATCGGGAGTTACGATACGGGTTAAGTTCAAGGGAGGTAACTCTGTCATCCATGGATTCAAGGAAGTAACACTATAACACCAAGGTATATTATTAGGTCATCAGGTGTCATGATACAGGTGAGGTTTAAGGGAAGTAACGCTATCATCCGTAGACTCGGGGAAGTAACTCTCAACTCACCTCTCAAATGATTAGGTTCGAGGGAAGTAACTCTGTAACAATTCATCCGTAGGTTCGAGAGAAGTAACTCTGTAACACCATAGGTAGAAGTTTATTATGCGGTCATCAGAGGTCATGATATGGGTTAAGTTCAAGGGAAGTAACTCTGTCATCCGTCAAAATAATTCGGTTCAAGTGAAGTAACTTTGTAACGCCGTAGGTAGAGGTGAATTATGAGTACAGCAAAGGTCATGATGAGTACATTAGAGACCACGTTGAGACCATCAGGGGTCAAGATACCGGTTAGGTTCAGGAAGTTACAACTCATCTGTAGGTTCAAGGAAGTAACTCTGTAGCACCATAGGTAGAGGTTGATTATGAGATCATCAGGGGTCATGATACAGGTTAGGTTCAAGGGAGGTAACTCTATCATTCGTAGGTTCAAGGGAAGTAACACTGTAACACCTAGGTTATTATTAGGTCATCAAGAGTCATGATACAGGTGAGGTTTAAGTGAAGTAACTCTATCATCCATAGGTTCGAGAGAAGTAGCTTTTCAGCACCAAGGTTTACTATGAAGTCGTCAGGATAGGTTCGAGGGAAGTAATAACTCATCCCAGGTTTATTATGAAGTCATCAAGGGTTACGATATGGGTTAGGTTCGAGGACAAAGTAACAGGTTTGAGGGAAGTAACTCTGTAACACCAAGGTTTATTATGAAGTCATCAGGGTAGATTCGAGGGAAGTAACTCTGTATAACGACCCATCCGAGGTTTATGATGAGATTATCAGGGGTTACGATACGGGTTAGGTTCGAGGAAAAAGTAACTCTGAACAAAACAAATTAATATTATAAAGTATAATTCGTTGCAGTTTTTGTTCCTTTTTCACAAAGAAAAATTATATATATTAAAAAATCGATAATAGAAAAAATTAATAAGACCATACAAAGTTGATTGTCTGTTTCTCAAACCATTTTTTTGAAAAAAGCATTCGAGTGGGCGGTCTTTTTTTTTCTCCCCGAGAGGTTGTTTATGGTAATTCGACCCCCACCCAAACGCCTGGTGGATCACGCAAAATTTCCCAAAATATATTGGTTATTCACCTTAGGGGTGTTGGGTCAGAAATTAAGTGAGGTTTGAATGTTTGTTTTTAAGTGGAACGTGAAAATTATGACTCAGGACGAAACGCCTCGTGGGTGAAAACGTCTCAGGATGAAACGTCTCTGGAACAAATCAAAGGTCGAAGCGCCAACTTTCACAGATTTATTTTACCAATAATAAAAAAAAAATCCTTTCACAACCTGCCTAATAAAATCGTGAATCACAATTTTTCCCTCATTATATTCAAAATTATCACAACCCATTTGAACGGGTAGTTCATCCATAAATCATATTTTTTGGAAATCTGAAAATGAAATACAAAACGAATGTTTGCGTGTTTTTATTAGCCAATTCGACCGCACATACCTACCTATATGCGATTTATTTTCAACTATGTCTGTTACTTTTATATCAAGAAACGATTACTATTAGCAATCCAATTATTCTGCATCTCAAATGCTTTTATTTAAATTAACTGGGAAACTCGTAACGGTTTCAAATAACAGGACACAAATTCTCAATGACAGTCATTTACAATACAAATGTTACTAAAATAAATGCCAGGAGACTGTGTTCCATTCAATATAGCACCCACCTTTGCAGACTTTTCTGTAGGTTGGTGCGAATCAAACGTGGTGCGAATCAACCACTTCCCGTTGTGAATGTTTGTTGTCAGACTGAAACACCTTCCTTCTTGCTGTCATTATGACTTACCTTTTACAAAATAAAACACTTTCTGTCGTGAATATTGCTGAAACCCACCCACTTCATTATATGATGTAGAAAAAGCTTGAAATGTTAATTTAAAAAAAGAATTCGTCAACTCATCGATATCGATTTACCGAAATGAGCACAATATCTCATGTTTTTTTTTTAAATTCAAGAGGTGTTAACCTCATC
Organism: Pictodentalium vernedei; assembly: GCA_031216915.1. Lineage (NCBI taxonomy): Eukaryota > Metazoa > Mollusca > Scaphopoda > Dentaliida > Dentaliidae > Pictodentalium > Pictodentalium vernedei. The sequence goes on from CM062296.1 coordinate 98,607,164, forward strand.
CAGATTTGGAAACGGTTTTATAACTTCACGAAATATACATTTCTCTTGCTGTTTGCTTAATTTTTATATAAAAATAATGCCTAAGAGTTTGTTAAACCTAGAAACGTCTTTTAGATTTTCTCCTTGATAAGACGCGAAACACGATATCAAACACAGCTTCTCTTTCTTGCTTCTCACGTTTTCGAGTTGTAAGAATCGTTTGCTTTTGACCAATCTGTCTTGAAAATCGAATATGTGTTTGGTAAACAGATCGAACCATTTTTCATTTTATTTTAGTAGCATTTATTTTAGTAACATTTGTATTGCAAATGACTGTCATTGAGAATTTGTGTCCTGTTATTTGAAACCGTTAGGAGTTTCCCAGTTAATTTAAATAAATGCATTTGAGATGCAGAATAATTGGATAACCAATAGTAATCGTTGCTTGATATAAAAGTAATAGACATAGTTGAAAATAAATCGCATATAGGTAGGTATTTGCGGTCGAATTGGCTAATAAAAACACGCAAACATTCGTTTTGTATTTCATTTTCAGATTTCCCAAAAATATGATTTATGAATGAACTACCCGTTCAAATGGGTTGTGATAATTTTGAATATAATGAGGGAAAAATTGTGATTCACGATTTTATTAGGCAGGTTGTGAAAGGATTTTTTTTTTATTATTGGTAAAATAAATCTGTGAAAGTTGGCGCTTCGACATTTGATTTGTTCCAGAGGCGTTTCATCCTGAGACGTTTTCACCCACGAGGCGTTTCGTCCTGAGTCATAATTTTCACGTTTCACTTAAAAACAAACATTCAAACCTCACTTCATTTCTGACCCAACACCCCTACGGTGAATAAACAATATATTTTGGGAAATTTTCCGTGATCCACCAGGCGTTTGGGTGGGGGTCGAATTACCATAATCAACCTCTCGGAGAGAAAAAAAAAGACCACCCGCCCGAATGCTTTTTTTGGAAAAATGGTTTGAGAAACAGACAATCAACTTTGTATGGTCTTATTAATTTTTTTGTATTATCGATCTGTTAATATATATAATTTTTCTTTATGGAAAAGGAACAAAAACTGCAACGAATTATACTTTATAATATTTATTTGTTTTGTTCAGAGTTACTTTTTCCTCGAAACTAACCCGTATCGTAAACCCTGATGATCTCATCATAAACCTCGGATGGGTTGTTATACAGAGTTACTTCCCTCGAATCTACCCTGATGACTTCATAACAAACCTTGGTGTTACAGAGTTACTTCCCTCGAACCTGTTACTTTGTCCTCGAACCTAACCCGTATCGTAACCCTTGATGACTTCATAATAAACCTGGGATGAGTTATTACTTCCCTCGAACCTATCCTGACGACTTCATAGTAAACCTTGGTGCTACAAAGCTACTTCTCTCGAACCTATGGATGATAGAGTTACTTCACTTAAACCTCACCTGTATCATGACTCTTGATGACCTAATAATAACCTGGGTGTTACAGTGTTACTTCCCTTGAACCTACGAATGATAGAGTTACTTCCCTTGAACCTGACCTGTATCATGACCCCTGATGATCTCATAATCAACCTCTACCTATGGTGTTACAGAGTTACTTCTTTGAACCTACAGATGTGTTGTTAGTTCCTTGAACTTAACCAGTATCTTGACCCCTGATGGTCTGAACGTGGTCACTAATGTACTCATCATGACCTTTGCTGTACTCATAATTCACCTCTACCCACGGTGTTACAAAGTTACTTCACTTGAACCGAATTATTTTGACGGATGACAGAGTTACTTCCCTTGAACTTAACCCATATCATGACCTCTGATGACCGCATAATAAACCTCTACCTATGGTGTTACAGAGTTACTTCTCTCGAACCTACGGATGAATTGTTACAGAGTTACTTCCCTCGAACCTAATCATTTGAGAGGTGAGTTGAGAGTTACTTCCCCGAGTCTACGGATGATAGCGTTACTTCCCTTAAACCTCACCTGTATCATGACTCCTGATGACCTAATAATATACCTTGGTGTTATAGTGTTACTTCCTTGAATCTATGGATGACAGAGTTACCTCCCTTGAACTTAACCCGTATCATAACCCCTGATGACCTCATAATAAACCTCGGATGAGTTGTAATACAGAGTTACTTCCCTCGAACCTAACCATTTGAACGTAAGATTTGTTACAGCGTTACTTCCTTGAACATAACCTAAAACCTGAAGGTTTTTTCAAGTTCTTCTTAATATGGTGAATCGAATTTTAATTTTTTGTTTGAACGGATGAGTTGTTAGAGTTACTTCCCTCGAACCTAACCTAAAAAAAATGTTTTTTTTCTAGCACTTCTTAGTATGGTGCATCGAATTTTAATTTTGTTTGGATGAATGAGTTGTTACATAGTTATTTCCCTTGAACCTAATCATTTGATGAACCTAACCTGTATCGTGACTCCTGAAGACCTCATAATAAACCTCTACCTATGGATGAGGTATTACAGAGTTACTTCCCTCGAACATAACAGTTTGACGGATGAGTTGTTACGAAGTTAGTTCCCTTGAACCTAACCTGTATCATCACCTCTGATATACTCATAATAAACCTCTACTTTGGGGTGGGTTGTTACCGAGTTACTTCCCTTGAACCTAACCTGTATCACAACCCTTGATGATATAATAAACCTCTACCTACAGATGAACGGAGTTACTTCCATGAACCAAACCTGTATTATGACCTCTGATGGTCTCATAATAAACCTCTACCTACGGATGACAGAGTTACTTCCTTTGAACCTAGCGGAGTTACTTCTCTTGAACCTAACCATTTGACAAGGTTTTTTTTTTTTTTAAACTAAACCCTGAACGCAATCTGTAAAAAATCAGAAATACTGCACAAGCGAATGCAATTTTCAGAGAACAATTCACACGATTTTCTATAATATTTTCTATTATCGACCATTGTTACAGAATGTTAGGGAAAATTTATCGATCAGACAGCATAAGATCGGACTATAAACGTTGTGATAACTGGCAGTTCTGTGAGGTCTCACCAGCTCTAGAATGTTGTGTTTCCTTACCAAACGATATCAGGCTCATTGAATAAACATGAGTCCACTGAATCCTCAAAATAAAACCTCAAGAGCTCGAGCTCTTACCGAGCTTGCGAGCTTAATCAACCCCTATAGACTCACTTCGCAACACCATTCGGATGACGATTTCAAGTTTATCTAGCAAGGGGACGATGACGATGTCAAATTCGATGCGGTATAGTATAAGTATGGTGTTGCGGGAAGGAATTTACGATTTGTGTTGAAGACAATACAAATCGTAAATTTGTAATATTCAAGAGGTAGTGCAGTTCCAATATCGTATTGTATGATTAGTGTGGTGACGTTTAGAATACTGCAAAAATCGTAGTTAAAAATGAGTCGTTTCCATTCGATATATTTGATCAATTGTTTTGAACGACCCTCCAGTCAACTTTCCGCCAACAACTGTTGATACTCTCAGTTTGATAGGTCACGTGACCACCTTCTCGAAACTTTCGATTTTTCTGATGGGCGTGAACCCCACCCCACATAAAATGAAAAACGTCATTTCTGTAATGTATTCATCGAGCCCTTCATATTAATACCTCACATGTCTGGATTGGTGAAAAGGAAGACGTTTTTTGGCTCTGGTCGTGACCCCACCCCATGACGAGGGCTAAAATTACGATCTTCTTAATTCACTCATCGAGACCTTCAGTTTGATAGGTCACGTGACCACCTTCTCGAAACTTTCGATTTTTCTGATGGGTGTGACCCCCACCCCCACATAAAATGAAAAACGTCATTTCTGTAATGTATTCATCGAGCCCTTCATATTAATACCTCACATGCCTGGATTTGAAAAAGGAAGACGTTTTTCGATTCTGCTCGTGACCCCACCCCACAACGAGGGATAAATTATGATCTTCTTAATCCACTCATCGAGACCTTCAATTTGATAGGTCATACGACCATCTTCTCGAAACTTTCGATTTTTCTGATGGACGTGACCCCTACCCCACAAAAAATGAAAAACGTCATGTATGTAATGTATTGATCAAGCCCTCCATATTAATACCTCACATGCCTGGATTTGTAAAAAGGAAGACGTTTTTTCGACTCTGGTCGTGACCCCACCCCACGACGAGGGTTAAAATTACGATCTTCTTAATTCACTCATCGAGACCTTCAATTTGATAGGTCACGTGACTACCTTCTCGAAACTTTCGATTTTTCTGATGGGCGTGACCCCCACCCCCACATAAAATGAAAAACCTCATTTCTGTGATGTATTCATCGAGCCCTTCATATTAATACCTCACATGCCTGGATTTAAAAAGGAAGACGTTTTTTGACTCTGGTTGTGACCCCACCCCACAACGAGGGTTAAAATTACGATCCTCTTAATCCACTCATAGGTCACATGACCACCTTCTCGAAACTTTCGATTTTTCTGATTGGCGTGACCTCCACCCCCACATAAAATGAAAAAACGTCATTTCTGTAATGTATTCATCGAGCCCTTCATATTAATACCTCACATGCCTGGATTTGTAAAAAGGAAGACGTTTTTTGACTCTGGTCATAACCCCCACCCCACGACGAGGCTTAAAATTACGATCTTCTTAATCCACTCGTAGAGACCTTCAATTTGATAGGTCACGTGACCACCTTTTCGAAACTATTGATTTTTATGATGGGCGTGACCCCAACCCCCATGAGCCTCAAAAGCTGTTTGCTGATTCTGGTACACTGTCCCAGAATCCGCAAACCTCCTTTTTGATGCTGTCCTAGAAGCCGCAAAACGTTTTTTGCTCGCATTCACCAACGATGGATTGATGGTCTAATCCATGATGGGAACGTCGAAAAAAAGTTTTAAGAAAATGTACATGTACAATTTGGTACATTTTTCACTTTTTTGACTGACGTGTCGAATATACACGTTCGCCAACGGGTATTTGAACGTTAAAATTGCAATCTGTGAGCCCCAAAAACAATTGCGGATTCTGGGACACCATGAAAAAACGACATTTTTTGCACTTGTACACGGTTTTAACACTGAATCCCTATGGAAGTAAACACACCATGTACATGTACGTGTACGTACATGTACAATGTGTCCTGGAATCCGCAAATATCACCTACTGATCACACTCTCCCATTGGGATTCTATTGGAATGCTTTCCTGATGATTCGTCCTACATACTCTTCTCCTTTCCCCTTGTTGATTGCTCATTGAATTTCATTCAATATATATAGTTCGTCTCGATTCTGAACCGCATCACTTGTTTTCATTTTTTTTTCTTTTGAAACTTGCAGTTCTTCGACGACTTTCGTTTGGTTGTCTTCTTATTTTTCGCAACCTGAAGGGTTTTTTTTTGGCGTCGGCATTTCGATTCCCTTTGCCAGCTTTTTCTTTTTCTTCTCATTTTTCGCAACTGCAACATTTTTTGACGTCGTTGCTATCGACATTTTGTTTGCCTTTTCATCGAGCAAACTACATTACTCCTTGGGTATGATCTCTCTAAGTTTTTCATCATGCTCGTTTCATTTTCTATCATCAGGTGTTACTGCATCAGCTTATTTTTCGCAAATCAAGTCTGTTTATGTTTGTTCACTTTCGATCTTTCTTTCCATCGCCTCGCAAATGATACTGCTGGTTGGCTTTAATTTTTTTTGATTTGGTTCTATGATTTAAAATAGTCTTTATATATGTTTTCTAATTCCCCTCAAACTTTTTTTTTGTGAGATTAATCGATTTTTATTTTCCTTAACATGGAAAAAAATTCAATTAATATGACAAAAAAATAAAGGAAATTAAAATTTAAACTTTTTTGTCTATATATAGAGAGAAAAAGAACTTTTACAAATATTTCACATTAAAGAAAATTAAATTTAAAAAAACTTTCTGTATATATATAGAGAGAGGAAAAACAATTTTTTTTACAAAAATATTATTTAACACAAAAACACAAAATTCAAAAATATAAATTATTTGCAATTATTCATAAAACAAAAACAAAAAATGATCATGACAACAACACCTAAAATATGCAAATTGAAATTGAAATGAGTCGAAACGTGCAAGAAACTCGGTTGTAAAATCTATAGATTACAATGACACGATGCCATCGAATTGAACGAGGTCGAGACAAAGGGCTTACAACACAAATACAACAAATATAGCATGCTTTTGAAATAGGACGAAGCCACGCCCAATTTGTTTTTTGAGTACGAAAGCCATCTACAGAATGTCGTCATCGCCAAAGAGAGAGAATTCGACAAGAGTGATTTGTCGTTACCCTACAGAGGTTACATATATCCAAAAATCTCTCTCAAACTTGTAAACAAATCGGGTGGTGAGACCGCTTTGACTGAAGTAAAAAAAACTTTCAAAAGTAAAGATAAACATTCAACACATATGTGACAAAGGAGAAGACACGACCGTCAACATGCTAATAACGGACTTGGAAATATTAAAAAAACAATAGAGAGATCGATTAGTGAAGAAGGGAAAAAAAGAAAAAAGTAATGAGATCTAGAGATGTTCAATCTCTCTAGATCTCATTACTTTTTTTTTTTTGTTTCCTCCTTCTTCTTCACTATTGCTCATATATATTGTAATCACGTCTCCCTTTTTCTCCACTTTCATCATTGATTCTTCTTTTCTTTTTTTTTTGATATATTACATTTTTTTTAATAACACATTTCATTCCCTCTATCATATTTATGAACGAATGTGGTTCATCTCTTGGCAACACTCACATCATTATTATTCTCTCCAAAAGGTGATGGTGGTGGTGGAAAATAACTCACTCTTCTTCCTCTATTTTATTCAATTCTTTTTCCAGTTCTTTCCTGAAATATCCATAATTATCATTCAAAAAGGTTTCATAATCCTTTTTATCCATCTTTTATATTATTTTTTTTATACTTAAAATAACTTATATTTTTATACTTTATATAAATATATAATCTGTTTTTTTACTTTATAATAACATACTCAAAAGTGGTATATCCTTAAATAGCGAATTCTTACCAAACAGCAAACCCTTACCCTTACCGAGTTGCTTCACGTTCTGTCCTCTCTACAGATAGAGTCCATTTCCAGCGAAAAGGTTGCCACCTCTCATGGGTTCTGGATGCAATCCTTTATCGTCGTCTATGTCGACGACGCGACACACAACTCCTCCCTTCTTCAAAAACAGTTCGCCGCCACACATTAATTTCTGAACTCCCGAAGTCGCGAGTCCCGAGGCAGCTCCCACGCCGAGACCCGGCCACAGGGTCTTCCCGAGAAAGGGCAATGCTTTTGCGGCGAGTCCTGTCATTTGCGGTACAAAACCGCCTTTCATTCTCATATTGTATTTCAATTGAGTGGCACTCAATCTCACCATTAACTCTCTTCCATCACGAATCGCGTTCTCCATCCTTTTGCTTTGAGTTCTGGTCCAGGCAATCGAATCGCGGCCACCACTCATCAGATTTTCGTGAGTGAATTTGAATCTCACTGCCTCACCTCGATTTAATGCTCTCTCAAGTTTCTTCCTGTGTCCTTCAGATATTTTCATGTTTTTAACCACGTATTCAGCCATATTTCTTTTTCTTTTAAAATATATTTTGTTCAATTGTTTTTTGTTTAATGATAATTATATATATTAAATAATTTTTGTTAATTAATATTGTGTTTATTTTATTTTCTTATTTATATATATATATATATATACGCAATATTTGTTTTTTATTTTATTTTATTTTTTTTCTGCTTTTCATATTTCTCTTACGTGAAATCGTATCATCACCCTCTCTCCACGAAGATCTAACAGTTCACCATTTTGATCCATCAATGTGGTTTTGAGACTATACAACGTGTCTAAAATCACTGATAGATAAACTAAATTTCGAGGTTGTTCCACGATTTTATAACCTGGCGACACGTTTGGAAAGAAGGAATAGATCATCGGTAGCATGCTATCATTCACATAGCTTCCAGCAATCATGTCCACGTTCACCAGAATACTATTGACGGCGAGAATGTCGCCCTTATTTTCGGATGCCGCGTGTGTGGCCTCGATAATCCTTCGATTGAATCCCAGCATCTTGCCAATTGAATCGTCCGTGTTGAAATCCACTCAAAAATTATCTTCCAAATCCAACATCGTCTGTAGGGTATTAAGGTTGGGAGCGAGTCTGATCTTGTTGCTTCCCTTGCCATTTGTCTTCATTTGCGTCTGAATGTAATTGTTCAAATCATCTATGTCGTAAGTTCCTTCAGAAATTCAAATCTCCAACCAATCCACTCCGTTGGTATACTTGAACGAGTTATTGTTTATGGTGACGTCGGGAAAGAAATAATAAGTCTCCAGATTTACAAGCGCCATCTCATATTTTTTCTCCCTATTCAAGTCGATGGAATTTCGTCGTGAATCGAGTTGAATCGCCACTCACCACAATTCGAATGGACTGTTTTGCAGCTGTATTCTCGGCTATTCATTCTAACAATTCTCCTTGTTTGAACATTATTTGTATTTTTATTTATTTTTAAAACTGAATTATTGATGATTTATTATTATTTTTAATTTTTGTTTTCGCTCTCTATTTTATTATCATCAGAAACATAAAACTTGTCGAATCCGCTCCGATATTTTCCACGATTAAATTCGCTAGTCAAATCGATCTCGACGAAATTGTGAAGTCCTCCATCCCAAACCCTCTTGCAGAATCTCTGGATTCTTCTCTGCTCATGTAGTTTGTGATCAGATGACTGAGATTATCGAGATCCTGGAGAAAGAGACACATGAAATTACCGTTCTCCTTTATCATCTGTCCGGGCAGTCGAAAATAATTCTGAGACAAGTAGAAACAGTCCACATTGCTGTGACGACCCCTAACGTAATACAATTCGCATCGGTTCTGTCTCTCCAAAAGCAGATCGTCGAAAGTCATGAGATTCTTATTTTCCAATTTCAATTCCTTGGGATCCGTAACGTCGCCCGCGTTCTCATAAAATCGACACTCGGCGTTTGAAGACGCATTTCTCTTCATCAATTCTATCGCTGCACCATCCAAAATGGTGGAAAGAGAATATTCGCTTTTGTCAAATTCCTCCCTACTGTCGAAAATTCTGGCTATGACACCCTTGGGCAATCTACGATCCATGCACTCTCAAAGCAATCTGTATTCGGGTTGAAACAGACTCTTGCTAAACACGAATAATCTGTCATATCCAACCAGCCAGGTTGCGACAACAGATTCATCAACAGATTGGTCTTTCCACAATTCGATTTCCCCAGTATCAAGCCTCTTATGCTCTTGGGAAAGAACTTGTTATTCGACCTCTTGGTCGCGGCATCATTCCAAGACATATCTTTGATCTTGATCTTTTTTTTTATTTTTTATTTTTTTAGATTTTCAAACTCAACTTTTTTTATGTTTTTCAAACTCGGTTTATAAATATTTATTATTATTTATTTATATTACACCATCGCAGTTTCTCTTCAATCCTGCTACACTCATCATTTTGGCTAAATCTTGTATGGATCCCACAGCATCCTAAAAATCTTTCCAACTTTTTGACGATTGCACTAACGTAGCTCGCTTTGCTGGTGGTCTGATCAACTTATCAATCAACACGTCTGCCACCCTTATGCCAGCCACAGAAGCGATCCTACCACTAGCTTCGGAAGCGGCTTTCTTACCAGCATCCAAAGTCGTTTTCTTACCGACCTCAAATGCGGTTGATGCAAGTTTTCTACCTGCATCGCTCGTGAACGCTCGCATTATAGAATCAACGATACCAGAAGTGCATTGAACATAAGTTCTGACGTATCCCATGTTCTTTATCACCAACATATTTTTATTTTATAATATATTTTGTTTTTTCGCTCGTAAATCGTTTTTTTTTTATTTAAATACTTTTATTATTTTTAGTATAGATATATTTTTTTTTATTTATCTATTTTTTGTTTTTTTTTTCTCTACTTATTATATATCAATCCTTCAATTCGTTCATCGACCTTTTATAATCGCGTCTATCCAAGACCTTCTGCCTCAACACTTCGTGGCATATACTCACTATCTGATTATCCACTCGAGTATTACCAGCACGCCGACTAGCCAACAACAATTTCAATCTCTCGAACAGAGCAGCAGAATCGCAGGGAGGAAAAGTGGTTGTCTTTCCCTTTCCCATCACCGATTCGATGAATTTCTTATTCATATCCCATATGGGTTTCAACACCTTCGTCCACTTATACCCTCTGTTAGCCTTGGGTCTCGTCTCTCTGGCATCGTTATTCCTCTTCCTGCCATAGGTCTGAACCAGAATGTCACCATAATTGTCGAAATCCTGATCCGTGTAATCTCCAGGCTTGTCGAAAATGAGCAATTTGTGCAGTTCAGGAGTTATTTTATACCTATTCGAACTGATGATTAAATCCTCATCATCATTCTCTCGCACTTCAGTGTCGCCGACGAAAGTCCTACCGCTCGAATCCCTGTAAATTCCATACAACAGATCTCTCTTACCACCATCGTCGGACGACGCGACGCTAGTAGTGCTAGTAGTCGAAGCTGTATCATCGCTCTCGCTCACATCAGTTTCGATTCTCATGGGAACGTAATCCGGTGGTGATCTTTGAAAGGAAAACTCCCTTGTAAAACTACCAGGCAACTAGCCCATTCTCAAAGAACTCTCTTTTATGGGTCTCAGTTCCTCGACGATCTCCTTCTTGTTTCGTCACGGGTTTGAATAGTTTGGTGATCTCTCATCTTAATTCCATCTCTCCCAATCGTCTGCTTTTGTCGGCGGATTGAATGCTGTTCTTAACTCGTTCATATTCGTCTAGGAGTTCGTCACTTCGCTTGGAATCTTTGATGTGTAAAAACATTTTTGTTCTCTCGATTATTAATATTTCTTTTTAGAGTGTGGTAACGTCCATTATTTTATTATTCTCAAAATTAAATGTGGTTATTTTTTATGTTTTTAAATAAATAAAATTTTATGTCTTTAATATATATAACTAAAACCAGTTGGAAAGAAAAAGAAAAACATTACAACTGAAACCTCGATAATGCATCACTTCAAACGTGTTAAATCATATCAACAGTTATTTTCTGACAATGAGAAACTTAGACTTAATCTCAAATAAACATCGATAAATACATCGCTTTCAAATGCGTAAAATCACATAGACAGTTATTTTCCTCACACTGAAAAACAAACTTGAGGTCAATCTCAAAAATAAAAACCATCGATAATGGGTTGCTTCAAACGCGTTAAATCACATCAACAGTTATTTCCAACAATGAGAAACTTAGAGTTAATCTCAAATAAACATTGATAAATACACCACTTTCAAATGCGTTAAATCACATAGACAGTTATTTTCCTCACACTGAAAAACAAACTTGAGGTCAGTCTCAAAATAAAAAAACATCGATAATGCGTGCTTCAAACACGTTAAATCACATCAACAGTTATTTCTGACAATGAGAAACTTAGAGTTAATCTCAAATAAACATCGATAAAATACAGTGCTTTCAAACGTGTTAAATCACATAGACAGTTATTTTCCACACACTGAAAAACAAAATGGAAGCCAATCTCAAAATAAAACCATCGATAAATGCGTTGCTCCAAACGTGTTACAAATCATATCAGTGGTTATTTTCTCACCATGGAGAAAACTCAAATAGTTAAAATCTCAAATAACATTGATAAATACAACGTTTCAAAATGCGTTAAATCAGAATGAAATTAGAGTTAATCATTTGAACTTGTTCAGTTTCATTCTTGGGATGTTTTTTTCGGTTTAAACAGAATTCGTGTCGACAAAAAGCAGAATACTGTTTGAAGTAATAACACAATTTCTGATTAGCATATCTTCAAAAGAGCACACTTTTGCAAACAGGAAAAATGTTCTCTCGCGTTTCGGTTCGAGAAACATTAACAAAACGCTTTTTAACGAGACACACTTCACTATTGTCGCCTATTAAATCAACACCCAGTTTACATCCTATTGACAAACTGATTTGTTTACAATCTTTAAACTCTCTAGAACAAATTCACCATTTGATTTATTGAGTGAAAAACCATTCATTTACACATGCATCGTTAAGCAACTAAGTGGAGATGAGAACTCGACAAAACTGATCTATTACAATTTACCTCAAAACTCATAACAATTTTATTTTCTTTCGTCTCTTCCACTCCACTCTTCGCCGTTTTTTTCGTCCGCGATTGATCGCACCGCCGTCTAGACCACGATTACAAACCTGGAGAGAAAATTTCCCTCCATTCTAATTTTTCTTCATTTCTTAATTTTTATATTTTGCTGTCCAAAAATCCCCACAAGTTGGTCATCGCGTCCTAGACGGTTCGATCGACCGTTGGGAAAATTTCTAAGATCGATTTTCCTGGTCTAGAATCACCAATCGTTTGTGTTGATTGGATCGCACCCACTACCGTCTAGAACGCGGTCACGAACGTAGGTGGTCCAGAATCCCCAAACACATTTTGATAGTGGTCCAGAATCCCCAAAGCGTTTGCCGGCGTTTGCCAACGATCGATCGAAACGTCTGACCCACGATGGGGAACGTGGAGAAGATTTTAGGTCGATTTCTTCGATTTTCGTCGATTTTTAGTAGATTTTACTTCCGCGTGAATTGTGCTGAATTCGCTCTCGTTCGCCAACGGCTGATTGAAACGTCTAGACCACGATAAGCTACTTGCAGGGATTCTGGACCAGATGTACAAAAACATGTACATTTTAACACTGAACTCTATGGGTACATGTACGTGTACGTGTACATGTACATGCACAAGAGAAGACAGTGGTCCAGTATCCCCCCTTTTTCGGAGGTCTCATCGTTCTTTTCTTTGTATAAACTACTTCATTTATAGTTACGGGTAGAAACGTAACTTTCGAGGTATACAAAGACTGACACGTGACGAACGTTTCCGTGGCGTTGGCATGTTGGAAGATGGCAACAGACAGTCTGCAGTGGATCTAATTCTCAACGTTATTCAATCGGTGATTAGCGGGTTGTGGCCACGCTACCGGCAGAAGGCAATGCTGATGACAGACGTCGGTCAGGTCGTCCAAGGGCGACAACTGCTAACCAGGATCGTTTCATCCGAACCACAGCATTACGTAATCGCCGTCAGACTGCCTCAGAAATAGGACAGAAGCTGCACAGAGTGACAGATGTTTGAGTCAGTGGTCAGAATATCCGAAATCACCTACACATCTGTAATTTGTACGCTCGACGACCTCGAATAATCCCACGTTTGACTGAACGTCACATCACAGCAAGGTATAATTGGTGTGGTGTACGACAGCACTGGGACAATCGTCGTTAGTGCAACGTCATGTTTTCCGATGAATCGAGGCTCACACTAGACTTCCATGATAGGCGAGACAGAGTTTGCGCCACGTCATGGCCTTCGATTCATTTTTTTCAAAAAGACAATGCAAGAGCACACATGGACCGCGCCGCTACAGCGTTTCTCCACGGCAGAACATCACTACACTGCCTTGGCCAGCATTAAGTCCAGACCTTTCACCAATCGAGCATGTCTGGGATATGCTTGGCAGGCGCTTATGTCAAAGCCAAAAAAACCTACCAATGTTCAGGAACTCGTCGCTGCACTGCAGGAAGAACGGAAGAATATCAGTCAAACTGATATTGGACGTTTGGTGAGGAGTATGCCACGTCGGATCCGCGCTTGTCTTGAAAACTGAGGATGATTAACAAGGTATTGAAGTCTTGGACTGAATGTGGTAAATTCTCTGACTGACCGTCCATGTCTTCTACAATTCAGTGCGTGGAATGTGTGCTTGTCAGACACCCAACGATCGCTGAAATCATTCAACAGATGCCACAATGCAATGCCTCAACTGACTTTTTGATGAAAATATAAATATATTTCTTCATATATCTCACTTTTTTCAAATATCCTCTACTTTTTAATAGTATAGCTGGAGAAATAACGCCGATTAGGGCACGTTATTATTTATGTACATTACGATTATTCGTAAAAGGATCAGAGAGAAAGTCTGGTCTGATGCCATTATTTTCACACCGGATAGGAGCATTTCTTTAGGCAGGACACAATATCCAAAATTGTAACGTATGCTTCATCGGCTCATATAATATTCCAAAAAAGTAGGGGATATTTGATAAGAAATTTGACCCGAAACTATTGATGAGCGAGTTTATACCAAGAAAAGAACGATGGGACCTCCAGAAAAACCCGTACAGTACAAATGAAAATTTCAAAACGTACCCTACACACATTAACGCGGCGCTCGTGCGAAAACCCTGCACGAAGTTTTAGTGGGCGGGTGACATTCATGATCCACAGAAAACTTGGTAACATGTTGATGTGTCCAATCACGCGCATCCAATATCATTTTCTGAAAATATCAACATCAGTTTGGATACCCCCAACTTTGTTTGAATAGTATATAAAACTGGTGGTAAGGCGACAAATGTATCGCATTGATTCCTGTTTTGAAATGAGAAATTGAACATGGGAAATAGAAACAAAACAGGGTTTAACAAAACAAAACAAACAAAAAATCACATGCTTCAACAAAAAGTGTTTGATTATTTATTTATTTATTTATTTATTTATTGGTGTTTGAGGTCACTTACTTTTGCACAGTGGCTAATCATGACCACAACATGGAGATAAAGTCAAGATCAGACAATCCTTTATACCCTATGTTGTCTATTTTAGAGGACTCGCACCCCAAAGCATTAGTGACTGGGTCCTATTATATTTATTTATTCATTGGTGTTTAAGGTCACACACTTATGCACAATGGCTAATCATGACCGTGACAGTTTTACGGGTGGAGGAAGCCGGAGTACCCGGAGGGAACCACCGAGCAACGACGAGCAGCTGCCAGCTCCCCAATATCGTAACTCTGCACATGCAAGGTTAGATTGGTTGAATACGTGCAGTACGCCTTAGTACACGGCGTCATCGTGCCCCCATGTGGACAATCGGGGTGAAGTGCCTTGCCCAAGGACACAACGCGGGAGTCCGAATCGATCGCTCAGACTGTCACCCATCCGACGACTAGCCGGGCTCGACGTTGCTTAACTTCGGTAATCTGAAGAAAACCGGTTACCGCAACGCCACCGCGCCCGACTGGGTCCCATGTAACCAGTGAAAAAGTGCTTGTTTACCAAAGTAAACAAACAAGCACTGCCTCACTTCCCGGGGTTCCCGCGGGGAAAGTGTTTGATCTATGTTGTGAACATCCTTCCTCACAATGGCCTTTGATCCCAGCTTTTAAAAACAGGAATTTCGATGGATGATCCGTGAAGATGCAACTGCTTGAATTTAAATTATATCGCCTTTGTCAAGCAAGAATTCCAATAGGTATCGTCCTGACACCGCATCAAAGGACTGCAAACTGTGAAATTTGGTGGCCTCGACGGGCGTCGATCATATATACAAAACCTGTCTGTGCTTTCGTTTCGACCATTTTTTCACATAATAGCCTGTCCTGCTGCATACATAATTCGTTTGCGAAAAAAAGACAAATCTTGTTGGTTAGCTCCATGTCCTCGATCACAGCATTGGGGTGGGGGGGGGGGGGTGTTGGGGTGGGGGTGGTCACATAATTCAAAAGAAAACAAACTGAAAAGGTCAACGAGTTAAGACCGCCATACAGAAGTTGGATATTTCGAACTGATGTTTCTTGACGATTTCAAATAGATATGGTGACAGAAGGAAAATGTGACTGTAGAAGGCTTGTTTCTTTGAGGGCAGGTTGGTCAACATTTGATTGTGTGTGTACGTAGGGGGGCATTTGGTGACTGATGTGTGATGAGTGTGTAGAAAGCGGTGGATGAGTGGGGGGGGGGGAGGGGGGGAGGGGGGGAGAGGGGGGTCTTTCTAATTTTGTGAGAACATTAATAATAGTGTTTGGATTCCTAAAAGGATTTATTTGTTTTCTCCGCGTCCCCACAACGAAAACTATGCGTTAGGGCTTGTCTTCCCGATTTTGTAGGAACGTGTTTTTCACAAAGGAAAAAAAAAACAAACCCCGCAAAAGCGGTTATACAAGACTGTAGTAGATGTGTGCGTATATGTGGATGGATGTGTGTTACGTGTGGTAGGAATGTACTTACCAACAATGGTGGAAAATGTCAAGCTTTATTACCACCAAATGGGGTCCGATGACGTCCCCGATTGTCGTAATCGTAATGACATTACTATGTACTGTAGGCTACAATAATGAGTAAATGAGTTTTACGTCCCCAGTTGTCAACATCCCCGATTGTTACCGATCTGCGTCTTTCCCGATTGTTTCGTAAAAAAATGCAATGTTTTCCATATTTGGAAAGTGTGTGCATAACTTAGTCCCCGATTGACACACACTATAATACAATGCCGGTGTTGTAATAGTAAAAAGACGCACGGGCACACAAATTTCAAACTGAAATGTTTTTCTTCTAATATGCCGTCGAATTATTGTTTTCTTAAAATATATATATTTTGAATATATATGTATATTGGACCAAAATGTGATCAAACATGAAAAAAACATACACAAACGTGATTAAACTACCTATTGAGCTTAGGAACTAGTTTTTGTAGTCCTTACAGGGGTATTATGCAAGCTTTTGTTCTTCTTATAAGCAATAACAGGTAGAAGATTTAAAGGTTCTTTTAATTTAGAATTTGTAAAAGCGAATTAATCTCTTACTCCTCCATCTGATACATTTACATCAAATGATCGGTGATTATGCGGTATAGTGATAAAAAACTTCTTGTTTTTTTTCTAAACCCACCTGTTTCTTCCAGTGTGTTTTTAGTTAGTGATTGTTCCAATGGGTGGATTTCAAAATCTATCAAGAATGGCGCGAGCATTAGGTTTTATACCACACTTTTGTTGAGTAGCACGCAATCGTAATTACCTTGAGTTTGGGCCACATGATGTTTCCGACAGTGTTTACATGTTATTAGATAAATGGCATTGGATGGGTCACTATGGAAGGAGTTATGGATTTGATAATGATTTCTCATTTGCTCAGAGGAAAATTCCTCTTTCTGGCCAATCTACAACTGTTTGCAGTTCAGTTCCCTAACACTATAACTCTGCAATGGTCTGTTGTGTTTAATTTTCAGTGGTTCGAAATTCTTAATTTCCGTTCGAGTTTCCAGTTTTCAGAGTCTGAAATTTCTTGCTACGGAAAAAGCGCATACAGTACCCTCTCTATCTGAGGGCGTCATATAGAATAGAACAACCCTAGATGAAATTTTCCTTATCTCTAGAATTGCTTTGCACACGAATGAGCTATGATTTGACGATACCATCAAATGTTTGTGGTGTATGAAATGATTTTGTGTGCAACAATTCATGTGAATCAGTTGGTTTACAATATATCTTATAATCTAAATAACCTGGTGCCTGGAATTGTTTGTCTTTATACACGGTGAGTGTCACATCGAGAAAATCAACAGAATCGTGACTGACAATAGGTTTTAATTTGATGTTTTGATCATGATTGTTTAAAATTTCTAAAAAAATTCTAAAAATCTTCTTTTGAATGTTCCCGAATGATAAACATTTGTTCTAAATAACAAAGGTATAGGAGGGGCTGTTTTTGCGCAATCCCTAAAAGCATTTTCCTCCTATTCCGCTACATAAATGCTTGCAAAATCAGTATTGAACTTTGCCCATAGGACAACCCATTATTTGTAAATTTACTCCATTCATTTGAAAGCCATTACCTTTTAAATTTAGCTCTAAAAGATCCAAAATCTGTTCGTCCGGGCGTTTAGTATAAGGGTATTTTTCGAATGCATTTTAACAGATTTAACACGTTTATCAATGTTTTTTGTATATTTGTATATATGCTGTCGATATACAAAATAGCCAGGATTGTGTGTTTCGATATTTTCAATTTTTGACAGGAAGTCCTGCCTATTTCTGAGGTAGATGGGATGTCTTTTAGCCATGGGTTTCAGGCGGTAGTCAGTGAATTCCGAGGTGGCATAAGATTCCTAGTTACAATATGATACAATTGGCTCCCGAGTGGAGTTAAGTCGTTCGTCCATGAAGAACGGTCCTTGTGGATCTTTGGTAGGATTTAAATTGTCTTGTCCCTATAGCACGATGAATTCTTCTTTTGATTGCTCACAATACCTTGGACAAATAGCCATGACAAAGGGTACACCCAACATCCAACATCCAAGGTAAGTAGTATGTAAGGTTGAGATCTGCCCTTTTTAACAGGACCTCGAGGTCAGACCATGACCGGGGTCATTGACCTCGGCGCCCAAATCCGTTAGGCCTCCCCTCTCCCTCTCCCCTCTCTACACTAAGCCTAGGTTATTTTTAGGCGCCCCCTCACCCTACCCGCCCTGTACGTACCCTATTGTTTTAGTCTATCCTTCCCCAAAGCCCATTTTAGGACCCGCTAAAGGGACCCGAGCTATGTATAACCTATTTAGGCTTTCCCCACATTGTTTTGGCCTTTCCTGTATGTGGGCTCCCGTTCCAAAAGCCCAGTCCCTCCCCACCAAAGCCCTGAACTGTTCGTCTCCCTTCCAAAGGCTAGCCCAAAGCTGGGGACATTCAAACTGAGGTGTCCAATGAGTACTAACAAAAGAGTGCCACCATCCCCTATCCCCTCCCTCCCTGCCCCCCCCCCCATAACTTTGTTTCTTGGTAGATATCTCTAAGGTAAATATTGTTAAAGACATGTACATGTAACGGCATACAAAATACTTTAGACCTAAAGACTACCTGGTTTGTTTAGACATGTCGTAAAATAATTATGACAGAGAACACCTGGTCTTTGTCAATGCATAGATAGAGTCTGCTTTCTTATAATGTTTAATATTGCTTAGTTGTCTCATAGCTTCCTTCAAATAATTATTTCGAGAAAGAACGACCATCGATCTACATTTGTCGGCTGGTTTAATAACCAATTTCTTATTTTTCGAAGTTTCGTGAGGGCTCTCCGTTCAGCAGCTGTTACATTGTCTTTATTGGAGAGTATGTTTATGCAGAACACCCTTTTGAGAATTCCTTTGTTAGTCTTAATAATTTCGGGATCTGCTTCACTTTCTGGAGGTGGCCAACCACATTTGTTTCATTTGCCTAAGAAAATCAGAGGTATACGGAGGTTTTAGGCTTTGGTGCTGATCCAAAATTTAAACCGCGATTTAAAAGATTTTTTTGGGGGGGCTATTAGGTCATTGGTGCCAGACAGGTTAGCCGCATTAGTTCCTAATCCCATATCCGTGAGGCGGTTGTTACCTTCGATCAAATCAATGATTATACATTATATATGTGGTTCTCGTGGTCCAATGAATCAAATCCTGAACCACATCAAACTTCGCGTAATCAATTTTTCGTATAAATTTAATGTCCTTCACTTTCCGAATTGTTCCGTTGATGGTGTTCAGTGTTTGTGTGCGGCGGAGGGAGGGAATCATTCTTAAAACTGGCAGTAGGTCATGGACAATAGTTTAATGCAATACAGTTAAAACTAGAAGTCTTGTCACGAACTGTGCGCTTATCTAGGATTACTTGCGCGTAGGAATTGCGAGCAATTGCCATATCGAATGGCATCCAAAGCACGGCAGGTTCTCCTGGTTACTCATAGGAAACACAGGCAATGTTTCTGCCAATGGACTTCCGAGTTACCCGGAGGTCCATTGGCTGAAACATTGCTTGTGCACAGGCCATATGTACAGAATTTGATAGCCATACTATGGTCATAACGCGTAGATTAACGCGCAGATAGACGTGCTATTTGTGCACATTTCATGACAGTTAGTTTTAACTGTACATTATACAGGAGCGGTCTTATAGCGCATTTGATGTATGAAGGCGCCACCGACTTGGAAGAATAAAAAGAATTCGGCTTTTAGCTTGCGAGTAGCGTGGGGATGAGATGGAAGGCTTCATAGAGCTAAATCCGTCGAGAGTTCATAAAAGTAAGACTGGCGCCACAACACATTCAAATTAGAGTTACCTGACTTGGAAAGTTGTACTCTGAAACTAAGCAACCTTACAAAAAACATTGCACTGAAATATCCTGCATCATTAATGAATATTGCAGAGAAAAAGGGGGCTGATTTGGTAAATTTTGGGATCTAAAATACACTCGACTATTGGTGTGTTTCTGAGAGGAATTGCCCTCAAAAATGTGGCCCATGGCCGGTAGCTTCCTTCCTGTCATTTTCCTCTCTTATTTGTTGAATGACCCCAGTTTTGAGCAATGAAAAAGTTATCTGAGCGAATCCAGCACGTAAAGCATATGAATAGCCATCTGTTAATCGCGCACTTCTGGTCGGCGAAAATAACTAATTTGTCTTGCTGATTTGGGCTTTTAGTCAGTGAATGTCGCAATTATACTTGAAAAACACATTTTTTCATCGTTTCAAGGCTGAAATGAGAGTGTGTAAGTTTTTACACGGTAGTCAGTGTATCTATTTGAAAAACAGTACGTCTAGAATATCTCGTTGGTTTCGGATTCTGAATATTATACACAATTCTTCAACCTTTTATACATTCAGTACGGGAACTTTTGTTGTGTGTTTTTTCCACTAGGCGCTAGAATTTGTCTACGAAATAGCCTATTATAGTCTTCACGGAGGGTATTGTACAACAAATTCAAGGAGGTGATAGGAAGGCTAGGTTGCTTTTAACATGACCTATGAGTTTGTTTTTATTAAGCTTTTTAAATTATTTTTCTGTACAACAGCTTAAAAGCACCACGCAGAGAAGTCACAACTGAGTATTTCAGGGATATTTGTTCAGGAGGTTGTGTTTTAGGTATTTATTCACTGTGAAGCAAAATATACCTTCCAATCTTCTTATTGTTATAAATATTTAGATATTTTTGGAAATTAGATGGTTGATAATGTCCACGAGAGGGATGTTCACTGAATATTTTGGTTTAACTGTTTTGCAGATTTGACAACCAAATTAGGCTGGAGCCTGTTTTCCAAATTAAAAAAATTAAAAGTAATTTTTTGCGTTTCAAAATTATTTTTGACTCCTTATTTACTATATAGGTGTACATAACATGGCACTGGCCCCATTGGTATGCAGCATCGACAGCTTTATCACGTACTTGCAGCGATCATAAACATGCTCCAAAGAACATATTCAACGTGGTAAAGAATGAATTTTAATCTGTTGATTTGACTGCGAAAATCAACACTGAGCTTCAATCTCAATGAAATGTCTATATGTGAAAAAGTGGGCTTGCTATTTAGATGGAGACAAAGGTTGCTTGATATCAGTGCTTCACAGTTGATAACAAAAATAAAATTCTTAAAAAGTTTTTGAAGGAATGCAGAAGACATCGATAAATACAGATAATTCTTTCAAAACATTCTACTCACCTCTCAAAATCCTCTTCGGTGATTTCATTTTGATCCATGCCTGAAGTGGTAAACTCTTTAAAATGATAATAATGTCACGAAATTTCTATTTGTTTATTACTGGAAGTGGAAGCAAGTAGCACCGCCAAAATATGGGAAAACCCGCGTTTGAATGACGAAACACAGGAATCCCATGACGAACTGCCGGGAAAACCTCTTCATTTAAAGGTATTTTTCGCGGGCATATCATTAGCATTCATTACCATTCGCTATTCGGCCTAACGGCCGTGTGCTTCCGTGAGTTCTAATAGATTCGACTCTTCAAAGATGCGACGACGTCTATTTTAAGCTCGCATTTTTGATGCCTCAGCGACGGAGATTCGTCTGGACTTGACGGAGATTCGTCAAAGATGCGTCTCACATAAATTGAATTGAAATATACGTCACATTTTTAAAGGTATTTTAAAACCTAAGGGTGGGAGGCATGAATTGAAGAAATACAAAACATTAACTCTTTCAACACGAGAGGCCGCTTTTCCGGTCCAGGAACACTACGTCATACTTTCATTAAGTGGGATGGCTACTAAGTGAGCGTGTGTGGTAGAACAATTAATCTTTTCAACGTGTACCCCTAAATAATGGATATTGACTCTTCCAATTTCTGCCATTTAACTGGAATGGAAGATACCACCAGTGTCAAAAGGGTTAAACTATGGTTTTCATCCACAACAGAAAACAAAAACACAAGAAACAAGGTCGAGACTTACTATCCACAGATTCTAAATCTGATTCATAACAACCAGTTCTGCCATCATTGCAGAAATGACCACAATTCGTTATTATATATGCAGCAGATGAAGGTAAAAATGCTACTAACATCAGTCCTTCTGCATTAGAAAAGGCGATAAAAGACATAGCTGGCACTGTGAAAGGCATCAAAAAGCTCAGAACAGTTGCTTTTTTGATCGAATGCAACAAAGAATGCCAGGCATTAAATTTATTGAATACAACCAAACTTGCTGATATCGAAGTGAACGCCTTTCCGTACCCTCAATAACTGGCGAGGTGTAATTAGAATTAGAGAAATACTAGAAATTACAAAAGAACTACAACCACAACCACAAGGTGTTTCGGATGTAAAAATATTAATATAAAGAAAGATGGATCAATAATAAAAACTAACACTAACATTCTAACACTTGACACTTCACGACAACCAAAATCTATTAAAGTAGGATATATGAACGTCAAAGTGGATTTGTATATTCAAAATCCACTTCGTTGCTTCAGGTGCCAGAGATATGGCATGGACAAAATAACTTCAGAGGCAAGCAATATGTCGCAAATTCTTACAACAATACCGAGAGCCATTAACAATGCCACCAAACGTATAAATTGTCAGGCCAATCACAATTCATCATCCAAAGATTACTCTGTTTCGAAAAAAAGCTATGCAGAAAGTAAAAAGCAAATACATTTCAAAGAAGCTAGAGAAATAGTAGCATCAATGCCTGGTATAAGTACATTATCGCCTTCATCTGCTGCAGAATTGACACAAAGAGTACCAACTCAATCAGTAGAATGTCAGGCACAATACACGTGGCTTAAAGGAACAATTGCACCTTTAGTGGAGGCTATAACAATAGATCAATCTGTATCACAGTCTACTCAAACAAATTCAGTTGCCAAACAACAGAAACACTAACAAAAACCTGTCAAAAACAAGAACAAACAACTCATTTATCCCAATTAGAACATAAAAAAGAACAGAAACCAATATCAGAAAAGAATAAGCAGAATAAATCTAAAACAGATCCACAGTACAGACCCCAACAAAATTTGAGCCATACCCAGAAACGGCAAGAACAAGATAAGAAAAATAAAGGAAAATCAAAAACAAAAATCAGACAGAATACCCAGGCGCCTTCAAAATGTTGTTACGAGCAACCTGTTTGAAGGCATTGAAGACATGTCCGTAGATGAGTGCATCGACGACACATTTCGACAAAACTGTGCCTGAATTCTTCTCAGGGTACGTCTCCAGGTAAAGATTCACCGAAAAGAAACACTGGGGCAATATCTCCTACACGACGACCACCAAAATCACCACCAGACATGGATAATACAATCAAACAATATAATGCAATGGAATTGTCGAGGGTTTAGAGCGAATGATACCAAGCTGGGTCTTTTATGTTGAAAATATGAACCTGCTGCTTTATGCCTGCAGAAGACTCTTTTAAAGAAACCGGACTGTCAAGATCATTCAGTTTTTAGGCATTATATACTATTAAAAAAAGTAGAGGATATCCAAACTGATGTTGATATTTTCAGAAAATGATATTGGATACGCGTGATTGGACTCTTCAGTATCATACCAAGTTTTGTGTGGATCATGAATGTCACTGGCTCGCAAAAACTTCGTGTAGGTTTTTCTCACGATCGTCGCTTTCATGTCTGTGGAGAACGTTTTGAAATGTTCATATGTATTGAACGGGCTTTTTCGAAGGGGTCATCGTCCTTTGCTTGGTTTAAACTCCTTCATCTGGTCGAAACGTAACTTTTTAGGTATGCGATGACTGACAAGTGACGAACGTTTACGTGTCGTCTCAACGTTACTCAATAGGTGATTAGCGGGGTGTGGCCACGGTACCGTCAGACAGGCAATGCTGATGACAGACGTCGGTCTCAGGTCGTCCAAGGGAGACAACTGCTAACCAGGATCGTTTCATCTGAACCACAGCATAACGTAACCGCCATCAAAATTCGTCAGAAAGTGGTCAGCAGCTATCAGCTATCAGTGGTCAGACTATCCGGAATCGACTACATAGCTGGAATTTGTACGCTCGACGACCTCGATTAATTCCACATTTGACTGAACGTCTCATCGCAGCAAGGCGTAATTGGTTTGGAGCACGACGACACTGGAACAATCGTCGATGGAGACACGTCATGTGTTTCGATGAATCTAGGTTCACTCTCGACTTCAACGACAGGCGAAACAGAGTGTGGCGGCGGGGGAACGAACATGACGTAACCGTTAGGCAGCACGATCGTTTGTGGTTATGTTGTGGAGAGGCTTAACCATGACAAGTGTGATCTGCTCGTTCCAAAGAGGGGACAAAACCTATGTTTTTGAGACAAAAAATGAAACAAATTAGTTATTCAAGAATTTTGTTTGCAGGTGTCGTCTGCTTTTCATGTTAGGTAAAGGGTTAACATGCATAACTTTAACGTATTCTCGCCACGACATAACCTTAGCTGCTGATGTGGCGTTAAGCACCAGTAAATTAATACATAATTAACTAACCCAACTGCAACCGTATTCGTACCAGAACTGATAATTTAATAACAAAGCTAGGGTATCAAAATTCTTTAAAACACAGCGACAGAGCTGCATGGGGGTAAATTCCAAAACCTTCGCTTTTGTTCACATATGAATTTACTTTCGATTTCCGGTCGACGTCATCGGACCCAAACTGCATTTATATACAACGCCGTCTAAAATCAAATAATGAGAAAGATCGCCTTAATACAGTATACTGTTATTAGATAGAGACTGCACAGTTGCCACATTCAATGCAAGGTATCATGATACCTGTTGAAATTTCTTAGAATTACGATTTTGTTTTTCTATGGAAATTCGGGGCAACGAGTGATTTGCGCATGTCTGCCCAGCATGGAAACCATCTTCAATAAAAAATTCAGACAGTGTTGTCCTTTTCCAAAATGCAGTCCTGTCGCTGTACTTGAAAGTGTTTTGAATGCCTAGCTTTGTTATTGAATATCTGAAGTGCATTCGGTCACGAGTTGTTCTTGCGAAATAATATTGTATTATCAGTTCTGGTATGAATACGATAGCAGACTTCCAGGAACCAGTGGTGCCTGCTGTCAACTGTATGAGTTGATTACATATGTGTTTCGTATTCTATACATCTCAACCTTCATTTTGATGTATATTTTGTGTATATTTAATCTGAATTGAAGGAATATCAGAGGTGAGAATTACAAAAATAAACAAAATTCCATTACTTATATAGCCCCTTAAAAGTGGTACATTTACAAAATTATCGAAAATTCATTTTCAAGAAAAATTACTTTAAAACAGTTAATAACTTGTGGGACGAAAGCTAACACCAATGCACTAACCTCTGTTCTTTCCAAGAAAATGGCTCGTTTCTAACTTTTGCATGGCCTTATTATCATAACATAGCAGTCACGCTTCATACTATACACTGTCCCATTGAACAAACGCAAAATCGACAAACGACCCGAAACACAAACAACGAGGCGTTTAACCCAACAATAAACACGGACTACATGCGTTGGTCTTTCAGCATGAAGTACCTGC
The DNA here is from genome assembly GCA_031216915.1 of Pictodentalium vernedei. NCBI lineage: Eukaryota > Metazoa > Mollusca > Scaphopoda > Dentaliida > Dentaliidae > Pictodentalium > Pictodentalium vernedei. The sequence continues at coordinate 98,632,903 of CM062296.1, forward strand.
TAAGCTGTACATCTAATACACTTGTTAAATAACTCCGTGATCGCGACAATAACTGAGAAATATTTCTGAATTAAGGCGTATCTAACACACAACTTGGCAATATGTACAAAGCATACTGTTTATAAGTAAAATATCGTGACATTAAAAATGAAAATAACGCATGTTTGTCTTGTTCCGGAATGGTGAAACAGTAATCCGGAGGACCGTTTCTAAAATTTTACTGAAAAGTTTGTATACTAATCAAGAAAGTCATAAAGTTATCATGATCGCAAAAGCGGACAGGGAGGTTTTATCCAATCGAAATTTCCTGTCCACTTTTCTGCCCACAAGACTACAATCTCAACGGTCGAAACAGAAAACACGGAAAAACATCAAACTACAGAGCTTCTTTTCGTTTGTTGTTCTTGATTTATTTGGTAATAATCTTTTACCTAAAACGAAAGGCAGACGACGTGTTCGTTCCAATGAGTAGTTATAAGCTATATAAGTAAACTTTTTTTCGGTTCATGCGTTTTCAGATAAAACGATTGGCTCACACGATTCTGTTTTTTCTTTTCATGACTCAATGAACCGAAAAAACACAATTAGGTCCGCCCCCAGCCACGCCCCTAAAATACCAGTCTTCGGAGTTGCAACATGGTGTCAAATCAATAGAAGTTAGAGCACTGGCACGTTCTAAATCTGAAAAAGAAAATAAATTTATATTACTAATTTATCACCATGAAATTATTTATAAAATATTTAAATGACCGTGGTGGGTCAATTTTTCCTTTTCTTCACAACTGTATTTATTTGACATTTCAATTTTTACGCACACTGGGTGATCGTCTGCGTTCATCGTTTTACCCAAATCGATTGTAACCAATGGCTGGTCAAGACGAATACGGCAATTTTGACATTGCTAATTGGAATGAAATTTTTGGAAATCAAAATGATTTTATATTTATATCTAACTCCACTTTTACAAACTGTGTTTTTCAGTTCTCGGGAAACGGTCAAAACCAAAATACAATATAATACTGATGGCCTACTTCCACCTACCACGGAACGTAACTTTTACGTGAAGTAAACAGTTGAATGAAATTTGAGGGAGGCGTGGCTTATGACGTTTTCTTTGCATTACGTAATTCATTAGTCAATAAAAAATTTAATGACATAAGTGCATTTGACTTGGAAAGTGTGTCAATTGCTACCTGCATTTCAATAATATGCGCCCTCTTTTATGCCAGAAAAATAATATGACTACCAGTTTTAGTTTTTCAGTCTTTGTTCGCTGAAGCAGAGAACGACTAACACTATTTATTTGGGTCGCGAACGTTCAATTATAAGGAATGATCGTTTCTTTTTGTCTATATCTTGAGTTATGAACCCCCAAAAACAAAGTCCAAACATCGCGTAAATGGGCTACGCCCATTCACACAGTTTGGACTTTGTTTTTTTGGGGTTCATAACTCAAGAAATAGACAAAAAGAAACGATCATTCCTTAAGTTTTTGGAGACAAAAATTGAAAAAATAATGAAAATTGAATGGTAATTTTTGTGAATAGTGTTAGTCGGTTTTTAATCGTTATGTTAGGAAAAGAGTTAATACAGGCAATATTTTATGAGTGAAGTCTCGACTCGATCTACTGATGTAAATGTTTCGAGACTAGGTCCAAGTGTGATCGAGAAAGGTAACTCTTCTGACCACATTATTGTAAGTGCATTCATTCCTTTGGTGCATGCAGGCGCCATCTGCATTGCTGTCACATTATAGATGGCGTCTTCGCGCTTTCTTAGTACGATTTTCTTATGATTTTCACGTTGTTTTTGTTTTATCTCTAGTAGATTGCGCACATGCAAATGCAGCCTTTTCGTCTTACAGGACTGGTTGCAGAAAGCTGCATTCGACCAGCTGAATGCATTATGGAGAATTCGACATGCTCAGATAATGGAACATGTTCGTGCCAAGCTGGTTACGAACTTCATCCTGTGCAAAAGACATGTCAGACTGGTAAGTGAAATACGGTAGTCAAAGTGAGGAGATGAACATCATGATCTGTGATTTGTCCAAAATCAAAATGGTGTGTAACCGACCCATGATAGTTTTCCTTTATTAGAGTGTTTTTTAACTCCCTGCACTCTGATGACGAAACGCCTGATTTGTCATCCATGGTTATCCCCCCTGTGTTGTCAGAAATTCAGCAGTTTAGATTTTGGTTGACAGAGCTCCAATTGAGCTCTGTCAACCAAAATCTAAATTGCTGAATTTCTGACAACACAGGGGGGATAACCATGGATGACAGGGAGGTGTGGTGGGGCTTAGGGTGGGGGAGGTGTCGAGTATTCTCGACATCAGAGTGCAGGGGGTTAAATTCGGTACGCATATTACCTTGAGCCATGAACGTTTTTCAATGTTTGATTATACCTTACGACTTACATAACCTCACTTCGAGCAAAGATAGACCTGTGGATCGAATGAAATACCGAAAACGTTTCGCAGTCATTTCAAACTTGGCTGACAAGTTTGATTAAACTACGGAGTTTAGGCTGTCGTACAAGCTATCGAGTACTACCATCAGTCGTAGCGATTCATTGCGGTATACAGTGTGATTTAGCTGTTTAAAAAAAACACATGGGACGAAAAATTACTCTGAATCTAAAAAATATTTTTCTTTTTTATCTGCTTACAAGTCCCGGATTAGGACGATTACCCACCTCATAGAAAGGCAATTTTGTACGTTAGTCTAGTTTTGGTGACACTATTTGATTGTTATACGCGATGAGTATGTTTTCCGTCTTGTTGGCAGAACGCAGATTTCAAAGTTACTAACAGAACCATTTAGGAATAATATTAAATAGTTCAAGTACATGGAATAGTAATATTGACCACATTTGTTCTAAAGCCTGATCGCGTTTAGATTTGTTACGGGTACATAACTTTAATCTCGATCGTAAAGTTCTCGAACAAAAATTCTACCTTCGGATTATTGGGCCCCATCCTAGAGTATTCGGATACCGTATAGGGCAACTGATCGGCATCTAAGGCCGCAAATCTGGAAAAATACAGACAGCTGTGGCAAGGATGATAATTGGAGCGCCCATTAGTGCTAGTAAGGCTTTGCTCAATTCTGATCCCCGCTGGGGCCCTATTCCAGGAAAACTCCACAAATATAAATTAGTACAGTTCTTCAAAATCTGTCACCAGGTAACTCCCCAGTATATTGTTAACAAAGTGCCGCTGCTTATCTCGTGGATTAACCAACGACACAACCTCCGATATTGTTACAACCTTCGAGTTCCGTTTTGTCGCATAAACTTGTACCAGTGATCATTCTTTCTCAAGGTCACCAAACCAATGGAATAGCCTACCCTTGTCTATCTGACAGAATTCTTTTCCAAGATATTTAAAAAATTTCTTCAACAATGACAACCTTCGTCAGTCGCTATTTGATAGCGGCAACAAATCTCGTGTGACCCATGTATACTACTGTAGGTTGCGAAGGCATTGCAGTAACCTAAACGCCCACTTATATGATAACCATTTATCACCCCCCCCCCCCCTCCCAATTCTGTCAATGTGGATTGGTCGAAACACCGAAACACCCGAACATTTCCTCTTACATTGCCTCGACTATATAAATTTTCGTAATATTACCATCAATGCTCTGCTCTCACTGTAGATCTCTCAACGTTACGGTTTGGTTCAGAAAGATTGAACAAGAGAATCGCAAAAAATCAATACGTTAAGTGCACGCTTCAGGTGTTGCCTCGGAACCTACTCTGACTCAAACCTCTAGGACTCACACACTGATAAATACATAGACAATAAACATATAGTGTGTTTTTATATCTGTGTTATACAACGAGTTGAAATATGGTTTATTTTTTCGAGGTTCCGAGTTGTATAACACAGATATAAAAACACACTATATGTTTATTGTTTTTATCTGATAACAAACAGACACCCGTCTCGTGCGTCTACCCGACTTATATATGCTTCCCACGGGCCTCCAAAGAAAACCAGTCTACGAGACAAAAGAAATAGGACAAGACGCATAGAGTTGTGTCCCTTACATTACAAAATCGATGACGGCGATTGTAAAGTGCGATTGCACTTCTTGCATCATGTAACTGCGCTGGAACAAAATAAATTTCAACTATTTTATTAACAGTAACAAAACGGTGTTTCAGTAGAGTTATTCTTTTTTTGACATAGTTCCAGTTTTCTTCCGTGTTTTATGCTGTAGTCCCAATATAACAAATAATTTTGCGTTTGTTTACAATTTTTACGAAGTGTTTTTTTTTCAGGTAGAGCAGACGAACTTTTAATTAGCCCAGTTCCGCGAGTACTTTTGATCGAGGCCGTGACTATAAATAGTTCGCAGTCGCCGCATACTAATTACTATTAACATTCAAGTAATTTCTACAATGTTTTGAAGCAAAATTTTAGGTTGCCTTTATTGAAGCAAAATAAATAAGAAATGACACCGTCAGAGGATTTTGACAAAGTGCAATAAGCGTACAATTAAAACCTGCCCTGTGATATAACGATGTTTCATGAATGAATGAATGAAAATGGAATTGAAAGAGGTCAGAGGTCGTTCGCATAAATTATAATTATATACAACACCCGTTGTATATACTTCAAGTATGTACAACGGTTGTTATACTCTATGGTTATCAGATAAATTCTTATACCTCCGCAAGATGATCATGGTCTTCTCCTGCATCGTCCACACTCTGGTGACTGTGTAGTACGACGTCATGATGAATTTACATTCTGTCTTTGAGTTGGATTTGTACAGCCCCTTTCTTCCTACAGCGTCATTTTTACCCCTTCGCCAGGCTTGGCAATTTCAGGAGAGCGATTTTTTTAGCTCTCCTGACTGCCCTCCTGAAAGAATTAAGGAGAGCGAAAAATTGCCCTCCTAAATATTTTGGTCTGGGATGATGGAGATTACATGTACTATGCTCACATTAAATTTTTGTTGCAAAGCAAAAATGTAATTTAACTTCGAAGTCACATAACATCACGTAATTTCATTTTGAAAGTGGTTTAGTGGTAAAAGGTAATGGCTGCAACCATACCCAAACACAGTTGCAATCATTTGAAGCAAAATGGGTCACAGCAATATTTTTTTTTCTGTCAGTTTCAAGTTCAACAACTGACATCACAGTTTGAGGGGTAATTATTCAAGAAATATTGACACTATCATATACTACCATTACTACTATCCTGTCACTCGAAGCACTTGCACCAGGATGTGACTGTAGATTCAAGCAGACCTGTTGTCCAAGAAAGTCATACGCCTATCACTACCACCTTCAACCCCCCTTGGGGGGTTGAAGGTGGTAGTGGTAGGCGTATGACTTTCTTGGACAACAGGTCTGGGTACACACACAGGTCTTGTCAAGTGTGTGTTCGGTTGTTGAGTGAGACATCTAGATGTCTAAGAGATTTCGCTTTACCTAAGTAAAGTTAATAAAATCACTGATGTAGTCTGCTGGTTTCAGTTTCAATGAGTTCGTTCTACTGGATACTTAAAATGCTGTGTAAAGCTAATTGCTCTCCTAAGCTGATTGAGGAGAGCGATTTTTTGCCCTCCTGCATTTTTCAGAATGCCAGGCCTGTTTCGCCTATTCTCTCTCGGGACGAAGGGCACCTCCAGTGTCTATCTAGCGTGGCATACAAAGAGGTTATACTGACACTCATTGAGTAGCACAGTACTCTTACCAGAAATCCTCTGTAGGCTTTTCTTCACCCCAGTCTTCGCTCCTTCGGGGCTTCCTTCAGAATCTCGGTTATGGAATAAGGAAAGTCTATACAAAAACGAGACGACCAACCCAGCCTCGTCTCGCTTCATACCTTCCCCTACCATCGGGTGTTAAGCAACCCAATATCGTCTATCCACCTGTATCCATACTAAGCGTGGATTGCATCCTACGTCCCACACCGTCCGAACTTTTATTTTTCTCGAAATTAGTTTTAACAATACCTTATGATGTATTAAATTGACCCAAGCCTCAATTAACTTGTGCATAGCTGTTATTTGTTAAGTGGGTGAACTCACAAAGCTCCAAGTTTACTGTCGAATCCCTTACTTAGAAGTTGTTCTCTTTGTTAAGTTTTGTCCTATTATTTTCGATTTCGCTTCGTTTCATCTCCTTTCTTTTTAAACATGATGTGTACAGATAACATGTGTTTTGGTACTGAAATACAAATATTGTTTAAACTAAGAGTGATGATCGAAATCGTGCTAGTACTGATAATAGTTTTTTTTTAATAAATAACCATACATGACTGACTATTTGAAGAAGGGATTCGTGTTAGAGGTGCTGCACTCCTCGTCATCAATGTGACGACAACCTTCCACGTGTCATCACACATTACAACAGCGTGAAATCGGTGCAGGCAATACTATTTTGTGGAAACTCCGAAGTTTTGAATTTTAAATCACGCTTTTTTGGATCTGGGGAGAGGAGGAAATCTGTTTCAGCATTAATAGGTAACCTAAGCTATGTACCCCATGTTTGGTATTTTATCAGTCGACTCCGCATCAATATAAACTAACTAATATGAATACAATTTACACTCGGGAATTGTATGGTATGGAGTGGGAGCAATAAGCCGTACGGTCAACCTACTAGTAAACGAAAATGATACCCACGCCTGACGTACAGAGTTTACACAATTTTTAAACACAGTATTATCCTTTCACATTTTCTGACATTATATTGCTCTTGCAGCTATGGAGAAAGTCACGATCATGTTCTAAAAGAGAAGTTTTGTTCTCAGTTCGTTTCATGGTTTTCGAAAACATATGGCATGCCTGGGGCAGGAAAACGGAAATTCCCTTTTTATCATCCTTTCAGTGTGAGTCTATTCCTCTCACGCATTCCCAATAATAGGCTAGAAGAGATGATCCTTCCAACAATATACACATTGTATCGCATTTTTGTTGGCGTTTAATGGCAATTCAATAGCCAAGGTCACATCCTGTCGGTCAATTTTATTCGTGGCGGAAATCTGAATATCTAGAGAGAACCATCACGCAACGACGATTGACATACAATAGTATATATGCTTTTATTTTGCGGTCATAAGTTACACTGATGAGACATGTTCCGTGACATCTCAATCTCAATTCTAGGCTCCACCAACAACTGGTTACGCGATCATTGCTTTTGTGATATAATCTTTTGCTCGCCCGATGAATCATCCGTACTAATATCAGGGAAAATTCCTACCTTTCTTATTATCAGCCAGGGCGAATATGGATATTTACGAAAGCTGATTTCGATTTTTTTCAATGGAAATATCGATGAAATGAATTGCAATCAGATTTTGGCAGATGAATCCCCATTTGGTATTGTTGACAGATTTAAAAATCTTCTCTCAGAACGATCAGTAATATATATCCCTCATAAATTAATTACAATCTGGCCTAACGACGCCTTGTGGATACACATGTGAATCGGACGATTCATACGCCAAAGTATGCGTCTCCACCACCAGGCCAAACAGAAATATACTCTGCTCATTAGGGAAAAATATCGCAAACAGAGAAATGAGACCACATCTGCTATATGCGGGCTAAGGCTAAATTTAGAGAGAAAATTGAAAATATCCCCAGTTCGCGCACTGCCCCTCCCCATACTTGGTGAAAATCCCTGAAAATACTCTTTGCCAGCAAAGTATCAGTTATACCAAATCTCTAGCCCAGAGACAGACTGCTATCGTCAAATGACAACAAAGCCAAAGCTTTTAATAAATGTTTCTCTTCAATCTCAATGGTTAATTACTCAAATGCGCGCCTTCTGGCTCGCGTTTTTAACCCCAGCCCTCTGATAATAGAAGATATTTATTTCGAAGGTGAAGAAGTTGCAGCGGTGCTTCGGTCACTAAAAGCCTCAAACACATGCGGTCTTGACAACAGTTTTCAACACTTTTTCATTACCCATTCACAAGTGTACTTCCCGCCCCCCCCCCCCCCCCCACACACACACGTTGTTTTTAAAAAAGGTTCACCTGAGATTATGACAAACTATGGCCCTCTATCTACACTGAGCAGTACTGGATACTTTGCCTAATTATCATCATACCTTGATGTGGAGAAGGGTATCTTCTGAAATTTCCCAAGGATCAATATTAGGCTCTCTTCTGTACTTGATAACGACAAAGTTGATGCTATTTTCTGCAATATCCGCCTTTTTTCTGACGACACATCCTTGTACATTGTTGTCGAGGACCGTCCCGTTCGGCCAAACTCTTAACGAGTAACATAGTAAAGATAGAAAACTGGGCTATTCAGTGACTTGTTGATTTCAACCCAACAAAGACGGAGTCGCTTATAATCTCCTGTTAGCAATCTAGAACCAAACAACCACATCTCAAAATGTCAGGTAATAAAACGAAAAAAGTCTATAGCCACACGCATTTGGGAGTAACCATAAATGACCTTGGGGCTTGAGGAAACCATGTTTCGGAAATAACAACAATGGTTTGGTAACGTATTTTATCATATGACTCGTCCGTTTTATTCACTTTGAAACATTTGATATTTTGTTTTCATATTTATCAGTGATAAATAAAGCTTTCCGTAAATTTCATTGGTCAATTTCAAAACTAGACAATTTGATTGGCTGAACAAAATAAAACTGGGCCACATTTTCATAATTTGCATAATTAGAGTTGGGAGCCTTCATTGGTCAATTTCAAAACTGGACAATTTGATTGGCTAAACAAAATACAACTGGGTGACATTTGCATAATTTCAGTAGGGAGAATTTACGTTATCTGTCCTATTTAGGGTGGGTTATATTGTATCAATCTTTTACCTACAAGAAAAACGCCATTCATTTTTTTTTATATTTTCATTTTTTGCTTCCAAAACATAGGTTGTGACCTCTTATTGGAATGAGCTCGACGAGCTCGTTCCAATGAGGGGTCATAATCTATGTTTTGGAAGCAAAAAATGATTTTTTTTTAGTTATACGCGGATGTTTTTTCCAAGTGCCGTCTGCAACTCAAGTTAGGTGATGGGCTAAACAGTCATACTAAGTGGCTAATCTGTGCGTGTGTGTGTCATATGATAAATAGAATATGAAATGAGTATTTTTCTCATATAATATTTATGAAACTCGTCCGAATTTTCCGTTTGGGCTCGCCAGAGGCTCGGCAAAACGGAAAATTCTTAGACTCGTTTCATAAATATTATATGAGAAAAACACTCATTCCATATCCTCTATAAACCATTTAGAAAGTACAAATTTGGCTTTGATCGTAAAACTCTGGAGAAGATATACTTTACGCCCCTTACTGGAATATGTCGACACCGTGTGGGACAAATGTACTGACACAGAGTCGACGACACTTTGAGGTTGCTAAAATAGTGGTCGGCGCGACACAATGGGCCAACAAAGCCGTGCGATATGCAGAAACAGGGTGGGAAACGTTGCAGGCTTGTCAGAACAAACAAATTAAAACAATATTTCAAAATGTACCATGGTCATGCCCATGAATTATCTGTCTATGTCAATTCTCCACCCTTCGCCGGCATGTCACGATTACAACCTGCGCAATAGTACGAACTTGTCTATCCCCATTTGCCGCACCGCTTCACACCAGAGTTCATTTTTACTATCAGCAACTGGATTGTGGAACACTGTTCCCAGATAAATCTACGAAAACTACTCCATTTCGCACTTTATATCATAAGTTAACGGAGACAAAATGTTTATTCCGAGCTTTTTCTATCATCAAGAATCTAGTAAATCTCAAATTCATCACTGCAGATTACGATTAGGTTGTAGTTATCTTAACCTATTCAATAATTACCTGACCAGCTCTCTACTCTCCAGTTGTGGACAACGCGAAACGACCCAGCATTTCTTTTTTGAGTGTGCACTCTACTTTCCTGTGAAAGATACAACGCTCCACACGCTACCATACGCGAGCGATACCAGTATCCTCGTGTATGGGGGTGTTCATTACAATACAACAGCGAACAAAATAATACTTAAAAGCCTTATCGCGGCAACTGATAGATTTAGTAAATAGCACCAATATACCTTGAAGGTAGAGAGGGAAGGGATACATCTTTTATGCTACTTATTCCAGATCGGGTATGGGGTTTCGGCCACCGTTATAACCTACTAATTTAGCCTGGGCTGCCCCCTATCTCTATTCTTGTTATTTCTCTTTTTTCATGTTTTATCCTTCTAAATTTTTGCTTTTCCTTCTGTTTCGGCCGGTGTGACAGCTCAACGACGAATGTGTTATGTGACAGCTCAACGACGAATGTGTTTTCTTATAATGTATTTTGTTCATGCAATGACACAAATATTGTTTAAACTAAACTTAAACTGATTGGGTTCAGATATTGAGTCAGATACGAATGCCAAACCTCTGAAAAGTCGCATATTCTATCCGCCATTATTTCTTTGTAGATGTTGTCCGAAAAGACGAGCATTTCAAGAAAAGGGTATGCCAATTTAAACAGTATATTCTCTCGGCATTCTTGTAGCCGGTGACATGCTTTCCGAACAACAATGACATTTAATGCCAGCTTATGACATGTGTATCGGTTCATGTCTTGTCGGGTGTCTTTCTTATTTAAGCCAACCTATAAAATATCACTTTGTAGGCTGCCAAGTTACAAGACTGGTGGAACATAAATGGTTTCTTTGTTCTTACCGTTTCCAACAACACAAGTTATCGAGCCCTAACCATGAAGACGAGGAGATATCTGTTCGACCGAAGTGTAATAGTGTCGTTTCTGGATTACCGATCTATAGTAACCTGTCGTTAAATTTACCCTCGGGACACAGATTTTTTTAACAAACATATTGCGCTATTTACAATCTGACGCAACTCATTTACTGCAAAGTCTCTTAAATCCCGGGGTTGAATATCTCTACAGAAGACAAACAGAATGTTTAATAAGTCATACATTGATGGTACCATCAATGGAAACTGCAATACAACATATACAAAATAATGATAATATTATTGATAAGCAGACAGAGGGGAGTTGCGGAAAACGAAAATGCATTATGTAATTCGAGATGTGCGTACGCGTGAATGCGAATATTGATAAAAATGAAAAATACATTCCTCAATATATATTTATAAATATAACGTACCAGACATGAAGAATCTAAATAACCTTATTCCTTGAAGAAAGGTAGATTTACGGTTATGAGCTGCAACAATATAAAAAACGGATAATGGCTACTCTACCAAAAGTGAACCAAAAATTATATAAGTGTATTAGCGGGAAATGGTGGACATTGTTAAGACGTGCCTATAGTGTTGCGTCGAAAGTCGGTTGATATTGGTTAAGTTTTATGGCGATGAGTACTGTGAAACAAGAAAACAAAACAAATACGCGTGTGAGACAGCATTGTAGATGTCGAATTAGAAAATACTGGTTCCTGAAAATAATATATAAATAAATTGATAAACAGCTCTGGTTATCTCTCCATTCATCATGGCAGGGATCTATCTTCGGAATTAGGAGATGTGAAACTTTGATAAAGAAAGAGGCTTTTATGGAGAGAATAAAACGGAATAAAAAAGATAAAAAACAATAAAATAAAAAAATATTTAATTATAAGAACGTATGTAACAAAGTTTTTCCCAAACGTTTCTAAAGTGTCATCACTGTTGTGCATTGTGAATTATACATCTAATTTAATTGGGTCAGTTGTTTACAATATTGGACCACTATTCAATCGTCATCAGAGTTGACGGCGTTGTGTGCTTGGCAGACACGTATCCCTCCCCTATTGCCCACGTGGGAGCACAGTGACGCTGTGAACCAAGACGTACTGCACGTTAGTTGTATGTCTCGCACGTTTGAGGGAACATTGGCCGTACTGCGGTGCCGGACCTCGGAAGTGACGTCATGTCACGTGACTTAGTGGCGCCATGTTGTGTTGTTATGGTAACCCGTGTGAGCGGCCATCTTGTGACGTCATCTCCATAGTGATACGTGGTGTGAGTGCGCATGCGCAGCGCGTGTTGTTAGGGTGATACGTGTTTACGTCGTCCATTTTGTATACTGGAGGCCGGCATCTTGGTTTCCATGGTAGCACGTGATTGCTATGTTACCCAATTCTTCAGCAATAAGACGGGGTATGTTCGGAGGTCGTGTTCGATTGAATCGGAGTATTAAGAATTACCACAAACAACCCGACAATCCTTCCAAATCACCAAAATTTATCCCAACTTTTACTATTTCGAATTCTTTCAGAATTCTCTGCTTCTATCTATATATGCAATAGTTTTCCTCTACCTGGCCATGTTCCTTTGTTCTGCAGTATACTTCAGTAGCGTAGAAGAGCCCGTCAACTGGAACAATTTACCTTATTATTGCTATATTTAGCAATTTCTGGTCTATTCTTGTTAGTTCTGATTCTATTCCGTTTACTCTTATTGTTTCATTTATCTAGATTATAACTAACCAATCAGATTGCTTCATCCCGCGTAATCTCTATGCAGTGTTATCTCCCCTTATTACAACGAAGTCGTATCAGATTTTCATCACCTCTATATCCAATGGCCATATCCCATGGAATCCCATTTTTGGGAAACACCCGTGGCTATGGAATCCCTTTTTTTGTTGTATGAGGCCATGAGGGCTATGTAAAAGCCCTCAATGAGTCCTCATTTATTATCCCTCATACCCTCATTGAATTTTGAGGTTATGAGGACCTTGAAAAATCCCTCAATGAGGTATAATTTACTACGACTCTTAGCCTCATTTCAGTATTTGAGGATACCTATGGCCTGGTATTGTATTATTCGAAGATACCTATCGAGGATACCTCTAGGAGAATCCCTTTTTTGTCGTATGAGGCCATGAGGGCTATGTAAAAGCCCTCAATGAGTCCTCATTTATTATCCCTCATAGCCTCATTGAATTTTGAGGTTATGAGGACCATTAAAAATCCCTCATTGAGGGATTTTTAATACGACTCTTATCCTCATTTCAGAAAATGGAATTCCTGAAAAGGAATGCTTTATATGTATACACTGATGGAACATTTTGAAGGCCTGGGCGAAGGTATAGCTAGGAAGTAGTGGTACACGTCAATATTAATGGATGGTAGTTTAGTCAATAGTACTGGTACAAGGCCGCAATGGAACAGGCCTGCTGTATAAGCTAATGGTAGGACAGATAAACCATAGCAAGCAGTGGCCTTGGAGCTTTGGAGACAAGATGGAAACGGAATCCCATTTGTGGAATCCCTTTTTTGGAATCCCATTTGTGGAATCCCTTTTCAGGAATCCCATTTTCTGAAATGAGGATAAGAGTCGTATTAAAAATCCCTCAATGAGGGATTTTTAATGGTCCTCATAACCTCAAAATTCAATGAAGCTATGAGGGATAATAAATGAGGACTCATTGAGGGCTTTTACATAGCCCTCATGGCCTCATACGACAAAAAAGGGATTCTCCAGAAGGAATCCCATTTGCGGAATCCCTTTTTAGGAATCCCATTTGTGGAATCCCTTTTTTCTGAAATGAGGATAAGAGTCGTATTAAAAATCCCTCAATGAGGGATTTTTAATGGTCCTCATAACCTCAAATACTGAAATGAGGCTAAGAGTCGTAGTAAATTATACCTCATTGAGAGATTTTTCAAGGTCCTCAATATGAGTAACCTCAAAATTCAATGAGGGTATGAGGGATAATAAATGAGGACTTATTGAGGGCTTTTACCTAGCCCTCATGGCCTCATACGACAAAAAAGGGATCCCATAGCCACGGGTGTTTCCCAAAAATGGGATTCCATGGGATATAGCCATTGGATATAGAGATGATGAAAATCGGATACGACTTCGTTGTAATAAGGGGAGATAACTCTGCATAGAGATTGAGGGGGATGAAGCAATCTGATTGGTTAGTTATAATCTAGATAAATGAAACAACAAGAGTACACGGAATAGGGTCAGAACTAACAAGAATAGACCAGAAATTGCTAAATATAGCAATAATAAGGTAAACTGTTCCAGTTGACGGGCTCTTCTACGCTACTGGAGTATACTCCAGAACAAAGGCACATGGTCAGGTAGAGGAAAACTATTGCATATATAGACAGAAGCAGAGAATTCTGAAAGAATTCGAAATAGTAAAAGTTGGGATAGATTTTGGTGATTTGGAAGGATTGTCGGGTTGTTTGTGGTAATTCTTAATACTCCGATTCAATCGAACACGACCTCCGAACATACCCCGTCTTATTGCAGAAAAATTGGGTAACATAGCAATCGCGTGCTACCATAGAAACTAAGATGGCGGCCTCCAATATACAAAATGGACGACGGAAACACGTATCACCCTAACAATACGCGCTGCGCATGCGCACTCACACCACGTATCACTATGGAGATGACGTCACGAGATGGCCGCTCACGCGGGTTACCATGACAACACAACATGGCGCCACTAGGTTACGTGACATGACGTCACTTCCGAGGTCCGGCACCGAGGTCCGGCCAATGTTCCCTCAAACGTGCGAGACATACAACTAACGTGCAGACATACAACTAACGTGCAGTACGTCTTGGTTCACAGCGTCACTGTGCTCCCACGTGGGCAATATGGGAAGGATACGTGTCTGCCAAGCATACTACTCACGTCGAGGGAGCACTAAGTCTTGTGATCAACCGCTGCTAACCGTGCTTGTGCTGAATCAATACGCTGGGGAGGCTGACAGTTGTTCATCGCTGCTCGGGGGCTCTCTCCGGGAACTCCGCATTCTTCAACCCACCAAACTGTCCGACACGACGTGGTCCCGGCTATTGAAAGTGCGATTATACCCTCATATAACAAACATACTAACAAAATATGCATCCAACAATCTTTCTTCCCTAACAATAATGGTCATATTGTAAACTATTGATGCCGCGGTGGACTGTAAAATTGAAACAGGAGACCTGGCAACTCTTAGCACCAGCTTAAGGATTTGGCACGATGTTTGAAATTGCTTTCGCTGTGTCATACATTGGAACACGACCACTTATTGGCATAAACTTCAGGAATGATTCAACATATTCTTGGGGTATCGGTTTGGCAAAATGACGACCGGCATCCATCTCGTTCTCTGTTACTGAACACACACCAGTCTCCTTATATTAAACACAGTGACGCCAAAATAAGAATGGACTTTTGACTTAATTAACCCTATACACACTGACGACAAAATATCCAGCTGCAATTTTTTTCATGATATAAATAGGAATTTAACAATTCAATGTTGTTTGGCAGAGCTCATTGAGCTCTGTCAAACAAGATTGAATTGATTAAAATTGTATTAGCATTATCGGGAAAATTTGGTTTGAAAAATGTCGATTTTTTAATATCAGCGTTGTTCAGATGATTAAGAAGGGCAAGATTCTGTATATCCTGTTTTGAGTGTTTTTTTTTTTAGGTTTGATTGGACATAGCTGCTCCGTAACTGGTGATTGCAATCCGAGATACACAGAATGTAGAAGAGATGGTACTTGTGGATGCATTGCAGGCTATAGCTTTCAACGTTCTACTCAGACCTGTGAAGATGGTATGACTTACATTGAGCTATACATGAACATAGAAATAAATTGATGACGTCTTAAAAAATATCCATAGGCTGAGATAAAAAAATAAG
This sequence comes from Pictodentalium vernedei, assembly GCA_031216915.1. Classification (NCBI taxonomy): domain Eukaryota; kingdom Metazoa; phylum Mollusca; class Scaphopoda; order Dentaliida; family Dentaliidae; genus Pictodentalium; species Pictodentalium vernedei. Next base: position 98,648,539 of record CM062296.1, read on the forward strand.
CTTAGACACCACTGTCGATTATGTTTCGTCAAATTTCATTCCAAATTATGTGAGATGAATTATTTGTACTTTTCTCATACTGTACATTTTGGTTATCCAATATAAATATTTGAAGCAGATTTATTATGTAAATAGAGAGAGGTTTAACTTCATAAAACCACAGAAAAAGTATCCGATACGCGCTGTTAGACCATAGGGCTACATTTCCATACATCTCGTCTCTTGGAGCAAGCGGAACGTGGTATTATTTTTGTCTAACGCCACACACATAAATCATGTAACGTGAAAAGCAGACGACACTTGCAAAAAAAATTCTTGAATAACTAATTTTTTTCATTTTTTGTCTCAAAAACATAGGTTATGACCCCTCGTTGGAACGAGCTCGACGAGCTCGTTCCAACGAGGGGTCATAACCTATGTTTTTGAGACAAAAAATGAAAAAAATAGTTAAAATTAATTGGCGATTTTTGAGAATAGCGCTGGCCGGTTTTGGCCGTTACGTTGGGTAAAGGGTTAACATAATTAGACTGGCGACCTGAGAGCTTGGTATTGTCTTATGCACTGCTGTCGACAAGGAATTGGACTAGTCTAGTTCTGTATTTGAAAGCAGCTAATCGAATAGCTCGGCAGCCCACGTAGGTCTGGTGGCAAACTCTTTTTTAGTAAACATTTCGAAAGAACCATGGAATGGGAATACGTACGCGGTTCATTTGTTACGTTTTGTGTTTGTTTTGTGGCGATGGAGAAATTGTGTTCTCTCAGATTCGTTATTTAACCCTTTACCTAACGAAACGGCCAAAACCGGCCGGCGCTATTCTCAAAAATCGCCAATTATTTTTTCATTTCTTGTCTCAAAAACATAGGTTATAACCTATGTTTTTGGGACAAAAAATGAAAAAAATAGTTATTCAAGAATTTGTTTTGCAAGTGTCGTCTTCTTTTCATGTTTGGTAAAGGGTTATCGTATGATCTATTCGTCCGCAAGCTCTTCGTTTAATTCGCTTTTATCTGAACCATCAACAGATTCGGTCCTCAACTTCCGTATATCGGATTCATCTTCATCTACTTCTCCGAGTTACCAGTTTACCCAGGGGCAGCCGTAAGCTCAATGGGTTGTGCGTGGAGTGTGGGTGAAGGGTGGGGGCAAATACCAGTGAGGCATCAGGTTTCAATGGTTTGACGCCGTGGAAGAAAATTGTAAAATGAATCGACTCAAATGATAATTGATTGATTGTAAGGTTTTGCTGGAATGTGTTAAAAAGCAAGGTGGTGGTGTGTGAAAGGTGCTCGTGGGCATCGTTAATGGGGAGATAGCTGCATTAGAAGAAGCAGGCCGACACAGTGAAAGTTGAAGTTAATTTAAAAAAAAAAAAGAACTGTTTTTTGTTTGTCGATATTATAGCGCAAGACCACGTGCTTATTGCCTTATTTACGCAGGTTTTGGTTGTCAAATTCATTATGTGATCCAGAAACGGATCCGTTGAAATAGGTTTTGTTTTGTGGGAATCGTATTTTTCTCTCACGAAATCCACTGTCAAACCATGGCCTGTGTTCTCTTTCATTGGCACTACATACCTTTCTTGTGGTGTTCACGATCATTAGCGTATTTCAACACAGAACACAGTTCGTAAGATGCAGCACAAATTGCATGTCAGTTCGCGATGTGTTTTCCACAATGTTGTTATTTTACTAATCCTAGTTTGCAATCCTACCGTTTGGATATTTACAAAAAAAAATATATTTTGAAACCAAATGTTACTGGTTTATTAAATAGCAGTCATTATAAATTCCCGAGATTAGATACTTCCGTTAAAGACTATTCCCATTGCAGGACAATTCTCAAGCCACAGTAGTTCTCCCAATCAAAACTGTAGAAAAGCCTCAAAACAAATGCTTACGTATCGTCCCTTGAGGTGCCATCTGCAATGCTTTAGCATTTGCACATGTGGCCCTTTTTCCACTTAGGAGACGATATATGGTGTTAATAAAAAAAATTGTATACTACCAAAAGCGTTATCAACAATACATATCGACATGTGTGATGTCGCTTTCCATTCTTGCAACAAGCATAGAGATTGTTGTCTCGACAGAGTTCTAATGGCCAAACCATACCTATTAAGCTTACTATTAAATTTTGTTAGTGTTGAATCCATGTACCTTTCAATTATTAAATCTCCACCTCAAAATGAGGATTTTTAAGAATATTTGTACTATTGACTTCCGGGGGCGCGGTGGCTCAGTAGGTGCAGGCTGCAAGCCGAGAGGTTCTTGATTCGAATCCCACCTGAGGCAACCGCGTTATGTCCATGTGCAAGACACTTCACCCCCATTGCCCACGTGCGGGCACGGTGGCTTTGAAAGCTAAGGCGTACTGCACGTCTATGGTTCACTTGTCTCCAACCAATGCTCCATGTAACCCTTCTTATTAGGAGTTGGCATGTTGGGGTGCTAACAGTTGCTCGCCGTTGCTCTGTGGTTCCCTTTGGCCACTCCGGCTTCCTCCACCCGTAAACCTGTCGTGATCATGATTAGCCATTGTGTAGGAAAGTGACATTAAACACGGATAAATAAATATTGGCTCCCTAAAATCATTGTCTATGGTATGGGTTCAGGGCATGTCTTCAAGTTATCGGTGCGTACGAAGACAAGTCGTGGACGAAACATACTTCATTTTCAACACTTGGTGAGTTCAATTAGGTTTCGATTTGAGTCTGTTATCAGCACCAAAGTGTGTCGTTCGAACCCTATGCATGGCTCCTTATCTACTTGTAACCGTTGTAGAGCGATTTAATTTTAATCTTACCAAAATAACATTATTCGAGTTTGCTTCGGAACGTTAACTTTGCCCATTCTGCTCATTTTAACAGAAATCCTTTGACCGACCCTTGTCTCTTCCTGTTTCAGCCTTGGAGACGTGAAGGCACAAAACTTGGAAAAGATAATGTTTCATTTGAATAAACTGTTTTATTTCATTCAATCATACATTATAAAATCAGCTGAGGTAAAAATCAACCCCTTTAAACTGGGTTGAGTGAATATGGACCCAAATAGGTTGACATTAAATCGGCCCAGTTGATTTGGGGATAAGTTTTAACCCAACTGATTTCAGAGAGTAGAGCATCGTATTATATACTGGGTATTTGAAGACTGTTCTTAAATTACGTAATTCCATTCTGGATATATGAAGGTTGTTATCTGCAAACATTTAATGTAAAGTTTTTTGCACTTTTCCCGCCACACCCACGCTTGTTCGAGGCTTTCAAATTGTTGAACAGACTTTTAAAAATTATGAAGGAAATAAGGGTAATCGGTTTATGACGGGCCAGGTCAATACTTTCTACAAAGACAATAGACGGTAAGCTTTTCCACCAGGGTGTTAACTTGTAGATTACGAAATTATCTTTCTTCATCAACATTCCTTCGAGTGTCTCATCCTTGTTACAATTTATGGGAGAGTGCTGTTGGCACCCTCCCAATCATTGTAACGAGGTAAACCCTGCAATTTGATACTTCCAATTCAGAAATAATATTAATACATCCGTAGAAAATTAAGCCCATTAGGTTCGTTACCGTCATTTCAGAATTGAGCCCAGTTACGAGCTTCCAGCGCTCTAACAGTCAACTCACAGTCATCAATTATAATACAACGCATGTGAACATTGGTTGTTAATATAAGGTCCAAACACAATTTAATACTTAAATTTGTGTATCATCATTGCCGATTAAATACACATAGCCTGGGTAGTTATGACCATTCGCCTGTAGCCCAATGGTCACGATAACTGCATTGAGTGAAATATACTGACATTCATGTGGTTGGAGGAAGGAAAGTGGGAAACCAGTGGGTTATTCCAACCGGAACAGTTGGTACTGTTCACCATTTTATCACTAGCACGGTGGCTCAGCGGTTACGGCATTGAAAGGTCCACGGTTCGATCCCCGCCAGGGGTAATTGCGTTGTGTCCTTGGGAAAGGCACTTCATCCATATTGTTGGCCACGTGGGGACACGGTGGTGATGTGTACTAGGGCGTACTGCACGTCGATGGTGCACCTGTGTTCAACAATGCTATCCCTACTTGTGTGAAGTTAGTGAAGTACACTGACATTCATGTAGTTGGTGGGTAGCCGTAGGTGGGGGCGGGGGTGCATAGACCTCCTTGAAGTGGGAAACCGGCGGGTTATTCCGACTGGAACAGTTGGTTCCGGTCTAACATTTTATCACTAGGGAGCACGATAGTTCAGCGGTTACGGCACTGCACTTCAAACCGCAAGGTCCCGGTTCGATCTCAGCGTAGGGTAAATTGCCTTGTGTCCTTGAGGAAGGTATTTCATCCAGATTGCCAGCGTGGGTGCATGGCGGCGATGTGTACTAAGGCATGCTGCACGTCGGTGGTGCACTTGTCTTTAACCAAGGCTAAACCTGCTTGTAGTACGTTGGGGAGTCTGACAATTACTCGGTTGTACTCTGGGTACTCCGGCTTCCTCTACCCGTAAAACTGTCCGATACTAGGTGACCCTGGCTGTCAAAAGTGTCGATAAACCACAAATAAAAATATAAATAAAGAAACGAATGAATGCAATTTTATTACGGCTTGCATTTGTATGGCACTCGTTCCACTACTCCTGAAAAAGGTTATATTCCACTCATTCCCGAAAACCGTGACACGTTGAACACACTCTCGCACTGATATTCTTTGGTCGATTTTGTTATAGTTTTGCCTCACCTTACTGTTTATGTAAGCATTATAGCAGTACTCAGACTTTTCCACTTGATTTGAGCAGATAGATTTAGATATTTTACTTCTGCAAACAAAGGTACGTCGGTTCACAAGAATATGTCCAGTTGCGCAATTCAAGAATTACATAATTGTTATCCTTGAATTCAACATTTGTAAAATGATGGGAATTTAGTTAGAGAAGATATTAAGGAGCGAACGATTTCTATTTCTTTCGATGTTGGTAATAATATTTTTGCGGTGCGATTTAGGCGTTACGTAGTTACGGGTTTCAATTTTACTATTTTAGAAGTGTAGAAGATATTGTGGAACGAACTACCTGTACATTTTTGATGTTCCAATAAGACTAAAATCCCCTCCTGCTTGGTCGAGAGTTCGCGTAGTTTCTTCTATGTTACCGTCTGACGTGGCCACGCGACATGCTTGAAACGCGGTTGCCGATTTTGCAATTATTCCATCAACGGAGTGACTTGCAAACCTCTTTTTTGTAGATTTTTATACGTGCAACAGGCAATGTCTCGATTTAAATGTTTAACTCTTTACGCAACGAATCGGCCGCTTCCGCCCGCGTAATATGCAAATTCAGCAGTTGAAAAAATATTATTTTTCCAAAAAAATCAACAAAACCATACATTTGACACCTCGTTGGAAGATCTCGTCGAGCTCGTTCCAACGAGGGGTCACCTGATATGGTTTTGTTGAATTTTTTGGAAAAATTTCAAAAACGGATATTTAAAATAATAAATTTTGATATCGTCTGCGTTGGGTAAAGGGTTAAATTACAAATCAGTTTACGACTGAACTACAATGTTGTGACACCGCCTTTTATCTGAATTATTGATTATTTGTCCAGTGACGTCATGGGGTACACTGGAGGTTTATTTTCTAAACATTTTATCGTTAAAGATGCCTTGTTCATTTCACGATGTGGGTTTTAAGCTGTGCGTAGGGTCATCTTGGAACATATTCGTAATTGTGATGAACTGGCGGTAACACAGTCTGCGGATCGCGGCTAATGTTCAACCCCGTCGCTCAGAGTCTCGATTCAGGCATCACAGATTTATCGCCCCAAAATTTACTCAAAATAGACCAGCCCGCACAAATCGTGTGCGGCAAACGTCTTTTCGTATCTTAAAATCTTTGATCTGAAGCCATGTGTGTTCGATCAACACAAAATACAGGAGTACGTGGCACATTTTGCACGTGGCTCCGCACATTCTTTCACAGAGTTATTGCCCTTGGAGTATGGGCTCTATCCGAGAACGCATATTGCTGTATACGTACATGTAATGTGAGTGATACTTACACCGACAATGTTGTTAAAGGTTATGTCTTGTGAATTATGTCTAATAAAACAAAACAATAACCACACAAATACGTGGTACGAAACGCCAAATTGACATTTGGCGTCCAAAAGCAGGCCTACCCCCTCCCCCCCCCCCCCCCATTTCAATTAACTACAGAAAATGCTTCCCGAGATGGATTTTGTTTGAATGCTATTCCCGAGAACTTTCCGCGTCAAATGGCATCAAAATCGTTTGATGCAAGTCGTGTTTTTTTAAATAGCAAAACGGCGACCATACAAGTGAAAAAGTCTCTATACCCCGTCCGCTTAATGTAGACAGGACAGGCTACTTATCAGAGGCCACCAAGTTGCTTTAAAGTTATGGAAAAGATGATGGTTCTCGAACTGTTATCAACTAACATCCAAGAAAACATAATAGCTCATATCTAACATTTGGAACATTAAACGAATAAAATGCTGTTGGCCCTACTATCTCCTCGCCGAAAACTTACAAACTTATCTCTACGGAAATGTTGCGTCACGATCTCGTTGGAAAAGCGAATGTTTGATGTCGTTGTTTGTAGGAGTGTGTCTCAGAAATTATACTTTTTTTACAGATTGTACAAAGTATGGAAACACATTTCAGAAATTTCCTCAGCGTGTTATGTGGGGTCTTGACAGTTTCTCCAAACTGGGAACTACACTCGAAGATTGCCAAGAACTTTGTGTCAAAGCAACAACATACACCTGTGTGTCGCTTGATTTTAATTCACCCAAAGGCCATTGCACTCACCAAGAAGTTGATCCATCTGATGCACCAGCATTGTATGGGACGGATCCCGATATTTCATTTTATCAGAGAAATTGTGCATGATAAATGAAGACGTATACGATGAGTTCTCACATAACAAACTGTAGAGATAGATATTGTACACGAATATTTCTTGTTTTAATGGAGAGAACAACTGCTATTGTTAACCCCTTAGTTCATGTGACAAAATTTGTCGGAGAGTGTTATTCAAAAGCATAAATTTATGCCCCAAGACAGCGTTTGTAATTCTTGATGAGAACGGGCTCGTTAAGCTCGTTCAGATGAGGGATCATAAGATATAACTTTGCGACACAATGACAAGTTTAAGATGACGAAGATAATCTTTTGCAAGTGCCATCTTCTATTCGTGTTGGTTCAGGGTTCTGTTGTCCCAACGAATCAATTATATGCCCTTCACGGGATCAATTAGTCCAACATGAGTTGAAGTTTATTAATCGAATTTAGAATTCACTTGAGATTTTATTCTGTGTAAAAAAAAAAAAACAAAAACGAGGATCCTTGTGGTTAGGAGTTTGGCTCATAAACAACAAATTATGTCTGTTAAATAGAACCCGCTCCAATGAGCGGTCGGGAGCTAATTTTTCGAGAATTAAAAATGAACTTCTTTTAGGTATCTGTGATTAAAGTGTCGTCTTTAAGTCGTGTTAAGTAAAGGGTTAAATTCTTACTAATCTCAATCTGTGAGGAATTATGTTATGCGCAAGTAACGAATGTAGACTCAACTGACTGACGGCTCTGAACCTGCACAGAATATACGAGCAGGGGTCGAAAGATTAATAATTAAATTTAGAATTCACATGGAATTTATTCTGTGCCAAAACAGAAAAAAACAGCGAGGATCTTTGTGAACAGGAACTTTTAAAATATATCTGTTAAACCGAAACCGCTCCAATAAGAGGTCATAAGCTAATAAAATGAAATTGTTTGAGTTATTTGTTATTAAAGTGTCATCTTCAAGTTGTGTTACATAAAGGGTTAAACTCTTACCAGTCTAAGCCTGCAAGGAAATTCGACATTGTTATGGCCTGTAACCTGTAATAGCAGCCCATCGCCTATGTTTAGATTTACTCCTGTGGAATATTTCAGTTGGTTCGTCTTTCCAAGAGCTTGATATGTCCTCAATTCGCAAAGAGGATTTATTGCTCAGTGAATTTGGGTGGAGAACCAATCAAATTTTTCTACGTGCAGCCCTAAGGCTGCACGTTGAAAATATTGATTGGTCTTCCCCCAAGTAACGAATATGTACTCTATCAGTTGATGGCTCTGAACTAGCATGGAATATACCACCAGGTGCCAGCGGGTTAATAATTAAATTTAGAATTAAATTGGGATTTAAAAAACAAAATCATAAACCAGAAAATATGCCTGCTAAATCGAATCCGTTCCAATAAGAGGTAATGAGCTAATTTTCCGGGAGATAAAATGAAGATGTATCAGTTGTTTGTCATTAAAACGTCGTCTTCAAATCGTGTTAAGTAAAGGGGTAAATTCTTACTGGTCTAAATCCGGGAGGAATTCGACATCGTTATAGCCTGTAACCTGTAACTGTCCATCGCCCATGTTTAGAATTACTCATCTGTAATATTTCAGTTGGTTCGTTTTTCCAACCAACTGATATATTCCAGACAATTTAGTCTAACAAATACCATAAACATTCATTTTATTTGAATCAGTGCAAGAAATGTTACTCGATCGAGACTTGATTTGGACGAATGTTTGATGACATTATCATGTGAAAAACTGGCCACAGTCTTAGTTTTATGATTACAACGCGAGGTACTACTAATCGTGATAATATGGTGGTGTTCTCAATGAGAAATAAATACTTATTGAATGGAATATTTATCATTAGAGCACTAAATACTATATGTACATCTTTGTGAGTTAAATGACATCACACTACATGAACAGTTTTTCCGCGCGCCAATTTAAACAAAACTATGTAAACAAACAGCCAATAAGAGCGTCTAATTTCTAACATAATTAACCTGACTGATAGACTGGGTGCATGTATTTGGTCATGACTAAAGGGACATTACATCACAGAACATAACCGTTGACCCCACTATCTGGAGTGCCGGTTATTTTTCACAAACCTGCTATTTTATTACAATATGTAGAATTGACGTGTGTATTCTGAAGATAGCGGAACGTATGCTACAGTTTTTCGTCATCTTCTTTTCTGAAATATTACGTTATTGGAAAGAGAGTCATACACGCAGATGAAGTTAGATGTTCTGTCACAATTAACGCTCGTTAGTTAATGCGCTCCTTACTGTAGAAAAATGAAGTAGCCTGAAATACACAAGAGCATTTGTGCTGTGCATTGCAAAATATAGTGCGCTATTGGCGAGATCGGTAGTAAAATAACGAACTGATCCGATCAAACAGAAAGAAAAAATCGAGACTATAATTTGAGGACGGTGGATTACAACTAAATCGCCGAGAGGTAGATTTTTCACTTACTAATTATGTGCACCTTCCGAGGATCAAACTCTTGAAGTACTTGCAAATTTTCATCTTGTGATGAAAGTTTGCAAGTGTTTCTTGTGATGTTATGATCAATTATAAAAACATTTCTAGTGCACTTTTATTTAGCAGAGCTCCGCAAGATTGAGTTTGTGAAATTCCCAATTGTATTATGAGGAAAAAATTAGAGCTAAATATGTTGATACATACAGATTATCACCACAGTGTGTGTCTCCGGGAATTCAGATCAAGTCGAGTTGTAGGCACGGAACAGTATTTCGACGAGCCCGTTAGGGCGTCGAAATGCGATTCTGTGCCTACAACGAGACTTGATCAGAATTTCCGGAGACACACGCTGTGGTGATGATAAATTTATCTCACAATATTGACCACAGAATGTGTTATAAAACTATTTCAAGAGGAACTTTTTCATTTACCTTATCGATGGAAAGACGCAAATTGAAAAATAGAATAGTGTTCATTGATCTCCATATTGAGGTCAGTGGTGACGTTACACTTCAGAGAAAATTACGTCACTGGGATTCACTTTACTGAATACTGTCTTGCGAAGTGGAGCAACTGTGTGTTTCGTCACCGAGAATTTGGTTGTAACTTTTGCAACAATTACTGGTGAATTAAATATCCCTCTTGGTGTAAAGGTTTATTATATTTTAAAATATGCCGTTCATCGTTTATTGAGTTGGAGTTTTCCATATTTCATAGCGAAAGCTAATCCTTTAACTTCAAGAGAGAAGCCTCGACTCGAGCGTTCAGGAAAATCCCAATAAGAGGCTACAAACCAGCTCAAGATGCCGAAAAGTGCGCGTAATTTAACTATTCGTTGAGTTAACTTCCCCAGTGATATTTTAGCGCGCCATGCATAATAAATGCGTTACAGGGCGTTCAGTTGGCAGATACATTGTCATTTTCGGCTCAGAGAAAACAATAGTAGGTTCGGCTTCGCCTCACCTAATATTGTTTTCTCTGAGGGGAAAAACGCGAAGCGATCGAAAAATGATATTAATGCCGTTGTTTTGGCAACAACAGAATCACGCGCTTGTATCAGGGGCCCTTGATACGGATTCGGAACAAGGGCCCAGATACATTAAACTTTAGTTGCGCAACAGTGCAAAAACGCCCCGATTTTGAGATAAATCGCCATCAAGATGTAGAGGATTAAATTGTCAATATGTTTAAGAATGATTGGCTCAATTTAGCTTTATACTTACCTTATGGTTGCTACATGTACATTGTCGCGGATTTGGTGCATATGGATTTATACATATTGCATTATGTCCCGTTTATTGTCACAGATTAGTCAAATTTGTTTTGATACTTATGGGAGAGATTGCCAATATACCCCCCAAAAACCGAACCGATACCGATATCATGGGGATACCGAAATACCGAAGCGAAACCATCATTGGATACCGAAACTGTCTAAATGTTTATATGCATCAGCATTCGCTACTTATAAGGTCTTGTTGAGGCTTCATAGTAGATGAAAGATTCATTTTCACGAACGAAGTGACATTTTCTTTTCAGTTGTGTTAAACTTTAAGGGATAGGAATTATCCTTAATTTCCTATAGAGTGCAACACACAGTTAAAACTAGAAGTCCTGTCATGAAATGCGCACAAATAGCACGTTGGTATGCGCGTTAATGTACGCGTTATGGCCCAAGTAAAACTATCAAATTCTGTACATATGGCCTGTGCACAAGCAATGTTTCAGCCAATGGACCTCCGGGTAACCCGGAGGTCCATTGGCAGAAACATTGCATGCGTTTGTTATTAGTAACCAAGAGAACCTGCCGTGCTTTGGGTGCCATTCGATATGGCAATTGCGCGCAATTCCAACGCGCAATTGAGCCTATATAAGCGCACTATTCGTGACAGGACTTCTAGTTTTAACTGTATGTCCTGTTGTTTAGCTCTGACTTCTAGTCAAGTCTCGGGCTGTCTTAACAGACAAGAAAATCGCTGCTCACGCGATTTGTCTATTGTTAGCAGGACTTCATAATGGCGGTGTGTTAATGACATATGTTCTGAAATTACAAAAGCCGGAAATTGGCCTTGGAAGGTTAAGGTGTGCATTGAGTGAGTTACGAAATTACTGTAGATATGATTTATATTGGCATAAGGATGTCAATATTGAGTTCATTGACAGTGATATTAGTGGTGCAGAGGTAGAATAATACAATAACAACATATTCTGTGTATTCGTGATTCGAATTCCCCTTTGGTACTATCAGCAAATCTTAGTCAAGTTAGATACCGAATACCAAATCGGCACCGCGATTTACCCCCCAGAAGTACCGAACTCAGACTTTCAATACTGCCCATCTCCTAACGGTCAATATATGTTAGCGATTGACTAAATATGGTATTCAAACTTGCCTCGTGGTCGCTATATTGTCACAGATTAGCTAACTTTGCCCTTGCAGTTAAAACTAGAAGTCCTGTCATGAAATGCGCATAAATAGCACGTCGATTTGCGCGTTAATCTACGCGTTATGACCATGGTAAGGCTATCAAATTCTGTCCATATGGCCTGCGCACAAGGAATGTTTCGGCCAATGGACCTCCGGGTAATCCGGAAGTCCATTGGCAGAAACATTGCCTGTGTTTGCTATGAGTAACCAAGAGAACCCGCCGTGCTAGGGATGTCATTCCATATGGCAATTGCGCGCAATTCCTACGCTCAATTTTCCCTAGATAAGCGCGTAGTTCGTGACAGGACTTCTAGTTTTAACTGTATGCTCGCCGAACTGTCCATGTATTGCCATATATTCTTAATGTGGCTTTATACTTGACTTATGGGCGCTTTACTGCCACAGTTTGGGAACGCGGTGGATCAGTGGTTACGATATTGGACTTCAGACTGAAAGGTCCACGGTAAGATCCCCAGCGGGGGTAACTCCGTTGTGTCCTTGGGCATGGCATTTAATCCAGACAGGTGTTAGTACGTTGTGGAGTCTGTCAGTTGCTCGCAGTTGCTCGGTGGTTCCCCCGAATACTCTGTCTTCCTCCACCCGTAACCATGGCTGTCGAAAGTGTCGTTAAACTCTAATGAAAAAATCATAAACAGAACGTTGACAAATTAATTTCAGTATTGAGTTTTTTGCGTAGTTTGTTTTGCACATAATAATAATAAAATTTAGACCGGCCGCTGATTTGTCGCGGTTCTCGTGTACGAAAGCATTGGTTACGCCTGTGCTCCTAACGCCCTCCCTAGTCCCTATTCCCATGCTTCTTCTCCCTTCCAGACTCTCAAAGACAAACTGCTTGACCACATTCCGAACCTCCCTTTTTCCCACTCTCTCCGAAAAGTACATTAATCCTTTCCTTTGTATGACCCACTAACCACATGTCCTTCATTCTCCTATTCCTATACTCCTTGTGAATCTTATTCTGTTAGACTGGTATTTTGGGCATTCTAGTAGAAAGTATTCCAGTGTCTCCACCACGCTTAAATTACACATCTGACAATCATTTTTACTGTTTTTCCCAATTTTTTCCCCCAGCTCAACTGACCACAACCTCAGCTTGAATAAGGGTGTTCCTCCAAAGGTGCCATGACCTCGTTGCTTTCCTCCCCTTGAGCTTTATACTCCTTCTGTATGCAGCACATTTGACTTTTCTGTCCTTTGTCGCCTTTTTCAGTTCGTCTTTCACAGTTCGTACATTTTCAGACCGAGCTCACTTGTGCAGTCCAACAGCTTCCTTCCATTCCTTTTGACTTTCTTATCACCGCCCTGAATGCATTCTTCCTTGTCCCCTATGTATTCATTGAAGTCTCCCACCAGAATTTAAACCGAGTGCCCTATTTTCTAATTCCGTGATAATGGACCTAAGTTTTGAGTATATTGAGTCATTCCACTCAGGTTTGCTTCCCTCCATCACACAGTACACAATTTCAATGGTAACACTTTTGCTTTTTAGATTTACCTTTACCCATCCAATTTCTTTTGATACCTCGGCCGGTGTATTGACATCTGTCAGATCTGTGATCATCGACGGTTTTAAATCTTCTTCTATGTACATGCTTACTCCTCCACTTTTTTCTGACCTTCAGTTCGTGCTACAGCTATCCACACGCACCCACTCACTCGGTCTACCCGTTCGTAATGTCTTAACCACGTATCACTTAAACCCATGACATCAAAGTCCTCCCATGATCAGTGTAGCATCTTCACTTACTTTCTGGTGGAGACCCGGGATGTTGCTTTTTCTCAGTTTCAGGTTACCGGGATTCCTTCACTTTCCCCTACTGATTCTGTTGATTACTGACAGTAATCTCGATAACCTCGTCACCCCCCCCCCCCCTCCCCCCCAACACACACACACACTCTTGTTCATCCCATCTGTGTCCGCTCTTGCTCCTGCCTCTGAAGTTCCACCCCACTCCGTCTCGCCCGTACATGCTCCCTTTACCCGAAACATGTCCCAGTGGACAGTAAAGGGGGTACTCCAATCGGCACAGTTCTCCTCTAACTGCCGATTCAATGCCATAATTTTGAAGGCTACCTATCCCTACCCCTAAGGCCGGAAGCGCCCCCGATACCACTACCCTGGCATTCTTACATAACTGTTTAGTCACTAAATCCCTGTATGTCTCATGCAGTCTTACTGATCCCCTCTCCCGATGTTGTTGGACACCACTACCGGATCTGATCCTAACCCCACCTCAATACCATCCACCCTGTCCCTTATATCTTCAACCTTCTCCCCAGGTAAACACAAAACAGTCCGATTTGTGCAGCAGGCAACCTTATCGATTCCGCGTGCAATGCTGCCTCCCACCGCAACTAATGTCCTTTTCCCCAACTTCTTTCCTTAGGTCCCTTGTCATCTGTAACACCTACAACTTGCATTGTCCGACTCCTTCCGTTTGACCACCATTATTTTTACTCAATCTGCCCTATCAGCACTACAAACTATCCCCTCCCCTTGTGCACGAGAATCTAAAACACTGAATCTATTTCTAAACAATGCTCAGTAGCTTTAGATTCCTTACTTACGCTGGTTCTGACCTCCTGCCTCTACCCTTTCCTGACCTGACACTACCTTCCGAACTTTCCTACTGAACCTTCCCTACACACTTGCATCCTCCCCACCTAGTGTCCTCCCTCTACGTTTCCTCCATCCCTGTTTCTTTATTGAATCCACTTCCACCTTCCACCCACCTCCCACCTCAACATCGTAAGTAACTTTCTTCGGAGTTACTGCAGCTATATCAGCCCTCCCCAGTCTCCCCTTCAGCTCCGCAATTTCCCGCTAGAGCCCAACACACTTTTCTAACAGCTGAAAGATATTCTTGCAATTCTGACACACCCCACAACTGTCCATTGGCCGACCGGCCCCGTACTTCAAATTACACTGCCTGTAACCCACTGCCACCTTCATACTGACCTTACTTACTCTGCCTGGACATCATTTGAACACTTACTAACCATGTTTATAAATGCAATAATAAATATCCCAAAACTAAAATCAACGGACACACACGAAATAGGGCAACGTAAATTAAATCTGCAAAGAATACAACCAACGCAATTTAACATAACCCACCAAAATCTTCCTAAATACTCACCATATACAAACTACACAAAATATATAAAGAAAAAGCTACAAAAAATACAAAACAATATAAATCTAACAAAATACTTATTTTCATTCTATGTGTCCGAAGCGAGCTTGTTGTGGGGAACACTACTCATAAAATTGCTTGTGTACCCATTGAATTGTAACGGTATTTTGCAGTTAGTCTAGATTTAACGTTTTTGATGTACATTAACAGACTAAAGATCCAATGTACAACATCAACTTTTACTTTGTTTCTTTAAGATTTAGAATGTTTTTTGATATTTATTTGTTTAACTATCGGCGCTTATCACATAGCCACCATCAAATAGCTGATTACGGAAAATACCGTTAAACGCACATCTAACACGAGAATGACGTCAGAAGTCAACTTCGTCACGGTGTGAGGGAGTATGTTTGTAAGGCAAAAATTGAAAAAAAAAACAAGTTTGGCGAATTTTGTGAATTGCGCTGGTCAGTTTAGTTGAAACGTTAGATTAAATGTTAAATTGCACGTTATGTGATAGAAACAGTCACAAATTCGTCACGATTTCGCGTCCAATTTCTTAACCCCGTTCTCTAAAGTCAAGTCGAGCCTCGGTAAACATCAGGTCAGTTCGATTAAGTGAACTCGGTACGGATATTTGATTTGAAATCGCGACTCATTCGAGATCCTCTATTTAATGTTACTTTCATCATCCAGGATTGTATTGTGACTACAAGATATAATTGTCACTAACTGACCTGTGACTGTATTGCGCACTATTGTGAAGTAATAGCTCGCTGTGTAAGTGCACTTTTGTTCTGTTAAACTACATCTTAGGCGTAACTCAATTCTCGTAAAAAAACGGCGTGCCCTAGACTGTACAATCCTGCTGAGTAAATAGAGATCATTAACATCATTCCTAACCTCTATTGGGATACATTCACATGTATTGTGGTAAATATGTTAAATTAAAATTCGACTGCACACACAGAAAGAAGAGAGTGGATGACTACTCAATTGAAGCGCCATATGTTTCCCATATAATAGCACAACAAACACTTGCAAACTTTCATCACATGGACCAACCCGGTGGTCAATGTGTTGGAAGTTTGCAAGGGCTCCTTGTGTTTTGTCCCCAAACATTATAAATAATTACTAAGTGGAGAATGTATCCCACAGCGATTTAGTAGCAATTCACCCTTCACATGCTGTAGTACAATATTTTCTTTCTGTTTGATCGGTTCAGTTCGTAATTTCACTGGCGACCCCGCTAATAGCGCCTTATATTTTGCATTGCACAGCACAAACGCTCTTATGTATTTCATTCTTCTACAGTATGGGAAGCATTAACTAACGGGCTTTTATGCCCCGATTGTGGTAGGGTGTCTAGTTTCAGCTGTAAGTATGAGCCAAACTTAGCTAATCGTTCATATCTATGCTACCCACGCCGGAGAACTTTCTTTGGTCTCCGTTTCACATTTCATCAGTAAAACGTAACTGGTTTACCACAGTAAACAAGCACTGTTTAACATCCCTGAACTCCACGTGACGAAAAAAATATTGTTTTATAGAAAAAAAACAACTTAGCTTGTGTTAGAGAGCTCACGAAGCACAAAGCAAGTGTCTGCTAGTGAACCTCTGGGCTCAGTATGGGAGTTTATTGATTGTATATAGGCAGTACTACTCATGTTTTTGCATACAATTGTAAAGTTTATTTCTTCAATTCTGAGCTGCAATTCAAGGATTGTCTTGCATTATGAAGTTGCAATCAGGAATACATGCATTGATCGCGATAACTAACAAAGAATGGAGTTACAGTGTTTTTTTCAATTGCTATTAATAACATTTATCATTTCAATGTGCCATTTATTGTTTGTGTGACACTTTATTCTTCCTCCAGGTAGCTAAATTTTGTTCTAGAAGAGGTCAAAACTGACTCTCTATGTTGTGAGCTCTTAGCGAGGCCTGTAACTCATTAAAGCCATAACTTGTAAATTTGACGTCAAATAAATAAAGAAGGACTTGAAGTATTTCTGTTTCAACAGACCGCGGAAAGTAGTATTTAGGCTTTAGTCGAATCTTAAAATGAAGAGTTTGCAAGAACTTTTTATTAAACTATTCGTTATTAAATTGTTAGAAACGTGAAGACCCTAAAAATTTGGTACAAACCACGAAAATTAAGTGCACTGAGATATTTCATTTGTGAAAAGTACTGACAATTATTAACATTTAATAATTACTGATGTTTACAATACTGAACTTAGAAAAGCCTAGTGCTTTGTTCTAACGGCATAAAAATAATCAGAGAATTTTCAAAAAAAATCTAACAATTGGTGCAGGTGGACTTCACAGAAAAACGAAACCTCCAAACTATGGATTTGCAAATTCACAGTAAATCAGAAACCAACATTCAAAATTCCTCTAAAACATGATTGTGTCATTTGAAAAACACACACAAGCCCGTGCCAGTCTTCGTCTGAGGCCATCCACAGCACTTTCGTCGTACTGTAGCCAGCGCGTTCCACACTTTCATGCTGCTGCCGAAAGGAAGATGAACCAAGTAATCATGAGGACTTCATCTAAAAAGCTAGATTCCAGCCATCGTTTTTTAACGGTGTGCAATGGTCTAGTGGTTTAGACGCTGACTCCTGATTGCCAGGCGGTGTTGCCGAGGGTTCGAATCCCGGCGGGGGATCAGAAACCAACATTCAAAATTCCTCTAAAACATGATTGTGTCATTTGAAAAACACACACAAGCCCGTGCCAGTCTTCGTCTGAGGCCATCCACAGCACTTTCGTCGTACTGTAGCCAGCGCGTTCCACACTTTCATGCTGCTGCCGAAAGGAAGATGAACCAAGTAATCATGAGGACTTCATCTAAAAAGCTAGATTCCAGCCATCGTTTTTTAACGGTGTGCAATGGTCTAGTGGTTTAGACGCTGACTCCTGATTGCCAGGCGGTGTTGCCGAGGGTTCGAATCCCGGCGGGGGATCAGAAACCAACATTCAAAATTCCTCTAAAACATGATTGTGTCATTTGAAAAACACACACAAGCCCGTGCCAGTCTTCGTCTGAGGCCATCCACAGCACTTTCGTCGTACTGTAGCCAGCGCGTTCCACACTTTCATGCTGCTGCCGAAAGGAAGATGAACCAAGTAATCATGAGGACTTCATCTAAAAAGCTAGATTCCAGCCATCGTTTTTTAACGGTGTGCAATGGTCTAGTGGTTTAGACGCTGACTCCTGATTGCCAGGCGGTGTTGCCGAGGGTTCGAATCCCGGCGGGGGATCAGAAACCAACATTCAAAATTCCTCTAAAACATGATTGTGTCATTTGAAAAACACACACACACACACACACACACACACACATACACACACACACACACACAGAGTCTTGTCTTCCCTACATACCGAGGTACCCCATTGTTTGTCCTTTGTGTGTACTAACGGTTTCTACCTCGTTTTGCCGGTACATTTCTGGGAAAACAACCGAGGTAAAGGGTTTCTTTTGTCTTTTTTACCTCGGTAAGGCGAAACACGCAAACTCTTTTGTCTAGTTACCTCGTCAAGTTGGTAAGGCAAACGCACACACACACACACACACACACACACACACACACACACACACACACACACACACACACACACACACACACACACACACACACACACACACACACACAGAGTCTTGTTTTCCCTACATACCGAGGTACCCCATTGTCTGTCTTTTGTGTGGACTAACGGTTTCAACCTCGTTTTGCTGGTACAGTTCTGGGAAAACAACCGAGGTAAAGGGTTTCTTTTGTCTTTTGTACCTCGGTAAGGCGAAACACGCAAACTCTTTTGTCTAGTTACCTCGTCAAGTTGGTAAGACAAACCACACACACACACACACACACACACACACACACACACACACACACACACACACACACACACACACACACACACACACACACACACACACAGAGTCTTGTCTTCCCTACATACCGAGGTACCCCATTGTTTGTCTTTTGTGTGGACTAACGGTTTCTACCTCGTTTTGCCGGTACAGTTCTGGGAAAACAACCGAGGTAAAGGGTTTCTTTTGTCTTTTGTACCTCGGTAAGGCAAAACACGCAAACTCTTTTGTCTAGTTACCTCGTCAAGTTGGTAAGACAAACCCCCCCACACACACACACACACACACACACAGTCTTGTCTACCCTACATACCGAGGTACCCCATTGTTTGTCCTTTGTGTGGACTAACGGTTTCAACCTCGTTTTGCCGGTACAGTTCTGGGAAAACAACCGAGGTAAAGGGTTTCTTTTGTCTTTTGTACCTCGGTAAGGCGAAACACGCAAACTCTTTTGTCTAGTTACCTCGTCAAGTTGGTAAGACAAACCCACACACACACACAGAGTCTTGTCTACCCTACATACCGAGGTGCCCCATTGTTTGTCCTTTGTGTGGACTAACGGTTTCTACCTCGTTTTGCCGGTACAGTTCTGGGAAAACAACCGAGGTAAAGGGTTTATTTTGACTTTTGTACCTCGGTAAGGTGAAACACGCAAACTCTTTTGTCTACTTACCTCATCCAATCGGTAAGACAAACCCACACACACACACACACACACACACACACACACACACACACACACACACACACACACACACACACACACACACACACACAGAGTCTTGTCTACCCTACATACCGAGGTACCCCATTGTTTGTCCTTTGTGTGGACTAACGGTTTCTACCTCGTTTTGCCGGTACAGTTCTGGGAAAACAACCGAGGTAAAGGGTTTCTTTTGTCTTTTGTACCTCGGTAAGGCGAAACACGCAAACTCTTTTGTCTAGTTACCTCGTCAAGTTGGTAAGACAAACCCACACACACACACACACACACACACACACACACACACACACACACACACACACACACACACACACACACACACACAGAGTCTTGTCTTCCCTACATACCGAGGTGCCCCATTGTTTGTCCTTTGTGTGGACTAACGGTTTCTACCTCGTTTTGCCGGTACAGTTCTGGGAAAACAACCGAGGTAAAGGGTTTATTTTGACTTTTGTACCTCGGTAAGGTGAAACACGCAAACTCTTTTGTCTACTTACCTCATCCAATCGGTAAGACAAACCCACACACACACACACACACACACACACACACACACACACACACACACAGTCTTGTCTACCCTACATACCGAGGTACCCCATTGTTTGTCCTTTGTGTGGACTAACGGTTTCTACCTCGTTTTGCCGGTACAGTTCTGGGAAAACAACCGAGGTAAAGGGTTTCTTTTGTCTTTTGTACCTCGGTAAGGCGAAACACGCAAACTCTTTTGTCTAGTTACCTCGTCAAGTTGGTAAGACAAACCCACACACACACACACACACACACACACACACACACACACACACACACACACACACACACACACACAGTCTTGTTTTCCCTACATACCGAGGTACCCCATTGTCTGTCCTTTGTGTGGACTAACGGTTTCAACCTCGTTTTGCCGGTACTGTTCTGGGAAAACAACCGAGGTAAAGGGTTTCTTTTGTCTTTTACCCTGAGCATCATCAACGAAACCATTCGGAAAGTGAAGGACGTTAACGTGATACCAAAAATTGATGACGCGAAGTTTGATGTTGCTCAGGATTTAATCCATTGGACCACGAGAACCGCCAATATTATGTACGATCACTGGTTGAACCACCTAAATTTAAACTAAGTAAAGGCAAAGGTAACAGCCGCCTAACAGATGTGGGATTAGGAACTAATGTGGTTAACCTGTCTGGCACCAATGACCTAACAACCCAAGAGAAATCTCTTTTAGATCGCGGTTTGACTTTTGTACCAACACCAAAGCCTAAAACTGATAACCAAACAAATTTACCATCATACAACTGTAATTTTCTTAGGCAAATGAAATTAGCCGACCGCTTTAGAAACTCCAGCGGTCGGAAACTTCCTTTTACAGAATCATCTGGTTGGTCACCTCCAGATAGTGAAGTAGATCCCGAAATTATTGAGGCTAGCAAACGAATCATCAAAAAGGTGTTCAGCATGAACATACTCTCCGATAAAGACAATTTAACAGCTGGTGAACGGAGAGCTCTCACGAAACTTCGAAAAAATAAGAAATTAGTAATTAAACCAGCCGACAAAGGTGGGTCGGTAGTTGTTCTATCTCGGGATAATTATATAAAGGAAGCCATGAGACAACTCAGCAATACTAAACATTATAAGAAAATAGATTCACTTATTTGGCCTAGTAATATCGAAAAATTCAATAAGATCTTAAAATTTCTCCTCGACGAAGGTCACATTACCAAAAAACAATTGAAATATTTAACAGCTAAGCTCAGTGCTCAAACAAGACAATTTTATATCCTACCAAAGATCCACAAGGACCGTTCTTCATGGACGGATGACTTAACTCCACCCGGGAGGCCAATTGTATCAGATTGTAATTCGGAATCTTATGCGATCTCGGAATTAATTGATTATCATCTGAAACCTATAGCAAATAGACATCCGAGCTATCTAAAAAATACACAGGATTTCCTGTCAAAAATTTCGAAATTGAAAATATCGAAAAATGCAATTCTGGCTACTTTGGATATCGACAGTATGTATACCAACATTGATATTGATAAAGGTGTTAAATCAGTTAAAAATGCATTTGAAAAATATCCGGATGCGAAACGCCCGGATGAACAAATTTTGGATCTTTTAGAGCTGAGCTTAAAAGGTAATGACTTTCAATTCAATGGAGAATATTTTCTACAAATAATGGGTTGTCCTATGGGCAAAAGATTCAGTCCTAATTTTGCAAGCATTTATGTAGCGGAATGGGAGGAAAATGCCTTAAGCAAATGTGCAAAGCATCCTCTCGTATATCTCAGGTATTTAGATGACATTTTTATTATTTGGGAACATTCAAAAGAAGATTTTGATGAATTTTTAGAAATTTTGAACAATCACGATCCAAATATTAAATTGAAAGCTACTATCAGTGAAAATTCTGTTGATTTTCTCGATGTGACCGTGTATAAAGGCAAGCAATTTCAGGCGTCCGGTCATTTAGATTATAAAGTGTATTTTAAACCAACTGATTCACATCAATTGTTGCACACAAAATCATTTCATCCTCAACATACATTTAAAGGTATCATCAAATCACAACTCATTCGTTTCCACCGCAATTCAAGTGATAAGGTAAATTTCAATGAGGCTTGTTCTACTCTATTTGGCGCCCTCAGATCGAGAGGGTACTCGCTGCGTCTCTTGCGTAGCCTGAAATCCCAAACCCTGAAAAAGCTCGAAAGTCCAGCTGAAACTACCGATTTCGAACCACTGAAGATTGAACACAACAGACCGTTGCAGAATGGTAGTGGCGCGGTATTTAATTGCAAAAAGCCTCGTTGTAGACTGCATACTTTTATGCCTGATCAGAAAGAGGAATTTTCCTCCGAACAAACGAAAAATCATTATCAGATCCGTAACCCCCTCCATTGTGATTCACCAAACATTATTTACCTTATCACCTGTAAGCGATGTCGGAAACAGTATGTTGGTCAAAGTCAAAATCCTTTTCGAGAACGTGCTACTAGACACAAACAGGATATAAAACATAATGCTGATGCCCCAGTAGCACAACATTTTAACCTTCCTGGCCATTCTTTGGACGATTTCGAAATCCATCCTATTGAACAACCGCCAATTAAAGACACATTAGAAGAAACGGATGAATTTAGAAAAAAACGTGAAGCTTTTTGGATCAATACGCTTCAAACTCTCTGGCCATTTGGTATGAACATATCAGAGGGCGAATGCGAAAGGAGGTCCATCATTCCTTTCACTTTAACGTACAACAGAATGAATATCGAAATAGCAAAAATGTTAAAAGATGAATTCAATTTTACCAATGCTAAATTAAATGAACCTTTGAATCTTCGACCTGTCATCGCCTATAAGAAAAACAAAAGCTTGCGTAACATCCTTGTAAGGACTAAATTAGAGCCCATCAATGAATAACACCAATTTCTGCCAGTCAGTTTAACCAGTTCCTAAGCTCATCACTTAGTTTAAATCAATTTTGTGTACTTTTTTGTCATGTTTGAAACCCATCAGGGTTCAGTAAATGAAAACAATTTTTCGGCGGCATATTAAAAGGAAAAAAAACGTTTCAGTATGAAATGTCTGTGCCAGTGCGATTTTTTAACCTCAAACACACACACACACACACACACACACACACACACACACACACACACACACACACACACACACACACACACACACACACACACACACACACACACACACACAGAGTCTTGTTTACCCTACATACCGAGGTACCCCATTGTTTGTCCTTTGTGTGGACTAACGGTTTCTACCTCGTTTTGCCGGTACAGTTCTGGGAAAACAACCGAGGTAAAGGGTTTCTTTTGTCTTTTGTACCTCGGTAAGGCGAAACACGCAAACTCTTTTGTCTAGTTACCTCGTCAAGTTGGTAAGACAAACGCACACACACACACACACACACACACACACACACACACACACACACACACACACACACACACACACCCACACACACACACACACACACACACACACAGTCTTGTTTTCCCTACATACCGAGGTACCCCATTGTCTGTCCTTTGTGTGGACTAACGGTTTCAACCTCGTTTTGCCGGTACATTTCTGGGAAAACAACCGAGGTAAAGGGTTTCTTTTGTCTTTTGTACCTCGGTAAGGCGAAACACGCAAACTCTTTTGTCTAGTTACCTCGTCAAGTTGGTAAGACAAACGCACACACACACACACACACACACACACACACACACACACACACACACACACACACACACACACACACACACACACATAGAGTCTTGTCTTACCTACATATCGAGGTACCCCATTGTTTGCCCTTTGTGTGGACTAACGGTTTCTACCTCGTTTTGCCGGTACACTTCTGGGAAAACAACCGAGGTAAAGGGTTTCTTTTGTCTTTTGTACCTCGGTAAGGCAAAACACGCAAACTCTTTTGTCCAGTTACCTCGTCAAGTTGGTAAGACAAACCCACACACACACACACACACCACCCCAGAGAAAAAAAACACCATATTGGGACTGAATATAGAATGGCAAGACTGAAAGACAAGCTTTTGTGCAATCAAAAGTCTGTTACCGAATTCATAGATTGTACAGTTGTTTT
This sequence comes from Pictodentalium vernedei, assembly GCA_031216915.1. Taxonomy (NCBI): domain Eukaryota; kingdom Metazoa; phylum Mollusca; class Scaphopoda; order Dentaliida; family Dentaliidae; genus Pictodentalium; species Pictodentalium vernedei. Next base: position 98,672,680 of record CM062296.1, read on the forward strand.
TTTTAAGTTTAGTTAATAAGGATTTGTATTCACTGCATCATTGATATTTGTTTTTTCGTTTTTCGTTTTTTCTTGATTTATTTACTTTGCAATGTTTGTTTTTGTCACATTTGTATCTGTATTTTACTTCAACTGGTATACATTGATTTACCAAGTATGACTTTCAACATTTTTTATTTGGGTGGGGTCCTTTTGTTTTATGCTATATTTATATACTCCTTGTCGAATTGACTTTGTCACATTCTCAATATCCTTTCAATTTTATACTTGCAATATTTTTATAAATTCTTATTAACCTTTTACCTAATGAATCGGCCACGTTCGCCCTCGTAATTTATAAATTAAGCAGTAGGAAAAAATATATTTTTCAAAATAACTGCATAAAAAAACATATCATGTGATCCCCTCATTGGAACGAGCTCGTCGACATCGTTCCAATGTGGGGTCATGTGATGTGATTTTTGTTGGAAGTTTTTAAAAACGTTAAAAAAAACAATAATTAAAACAATAAATTTTGATATTCTGTGATGGGTAAAGGGTTAATTTTTATTCACCTGTCTTTTATTTCTTTCAAAAAAAAATTCAAATAATATACGGACCATGTACATGTAGTTTATATGTCAAGAGTGTTATTTATTTATTTATATATTTATTTATTTATTTATTTTATATATTTATTTATTTATTTTTAAAAAAAGTTTCAACTAATACACCAACAATGTAGTTTATATGTCAAGTTGTTATTTATTTATTTATTTATTTATTTATTTATTTATTTATTTATTTATTTATTTATTTTCTTTCTTTAATTTATCTCATATTGCTTGTAATGTAATATTCATATTTGTAATAAACATTAGTAATTCACATCAGTGTTTGAGTCATGAGCCAACAGATCTACAACGACCTTCGTTTGGAAACGAATACCATACAGTTAAAACTAGAAGTCCTGTCATGAAATGCGCACAGATAGCTCGTTGATATGCGCGTTAATGTGCACGTTATGGCCCAAGTAAAGCTATCAAATTCTGTACATATGGCCTGTACACAAGCAATGTTTCCGCCAATGGACCTCCGGGTAACCCGGAGGTCCACTGGCAGAAACATTGCATGTGTTTGCTATGAGTAACCAGAAGAACCTGCCGTGCTTTGGATGCCATTCGATATGGCAATTGCGCGCAATTCCATCGTGCAATTAAGCCTAGATAAGCGCACTATGCGTGACAGGACTTCTAGTTTTAACTGTAATCGCCATCTAGCAGTATGTTAACAGATGGGAGAGTGTTAAGCTTCCTGCTGAGAAGTTTAGTTTACCCCAGCTCAATAAAATTATAACATGATAAATAAAAAACACTTAAATAAAATCTGTACCCGCACTTGCACATGCATTTGTAGACATTGTTAATCATTCTTCTAATGGAAAATTAGGCGCAAGCCTGGTCATCGATCCCTATCTACTATGAAGTAAATAAAATATGTTTCAATAAATAAGCATCAGTTATTTTTGTGGGGTTTTTTTTTGGTCCGCAAGACAACAGAATTTGACCATTTAATAATCAGACTTTTTCTTCTCCACCAGTCTGTGCAAGTGCGATGTTTCTGTAACGATTTAGATTGTGACATACAAATAATGAGACGGAACTCGAATTTAGGGGTACACATTAATTGCATCGAATACACGATTTTGTTGCATATATGTGTGATTATCTGTGTATAATATTGGCTAACCGTCTATATTCCAGGATGTATTGGAATTTACACCGATGTTCAAACTGATAAAAGACAAAAGCGATCAATTTACAAACCCAACTTCAATTTCCATACACACTTGTGTATACGAGGATCAGGGGTGCTAAAGGTCTCCAACCTCCCCCATTGTTTCTATTGCACTTACAATACTTAATATCGTATCGTAAATATTTCTCAAAATACCATTACCGGCCTCTAGTCTGAATACCGTCCAGTTCTTAATAAAATCATTATTCACGCCATATTAACTTGTAATACATGTACGTAACAGGAAAGTAGTTGGCTGCGTGAGCTCCAGTGAGGGGCCAACTTGTGCCAGTGCGTGTGATATGTGGTGTCAGCGCGCGTGAACAGCTTGTGTTGTTAGGGTGTCTCGTGATTTTCGTGTTTTCACTGGCGGCCGCCGTCTAGATTTACATGGTTGTACGTCGTTGTTGCTGTGTAATTGGAAGGTCTTTAATTGGATAGGGGTGTATTTTGAGGATGTCTTCGATTCGACGGGAGTATATCTAATTAACCAAATCGGCACGGCAATTACCTAAAATCACCAAAAACAACCCACAACGGACCTGATAGTGCTGCCATCTTTGATGGCACGCAGTTACTATGAGGCCCAAAGTCATACAATAGGACGGGGTTGTGTTATCCGATGTGTCTTATTCGATGGGAATAGTCTAATTATCCAAAGAGATTCGGCAATCAACAAAATCAACATCAGCTGAACGACATGGGCTTTATTTGACTCCATTTTCCCCAGATTCCTGTAAGAGTACTGAGATATATTTAAAGAGTGCGTTCAATTAAAGTGGAGCATGTCTGATTAACCAAGTAAACCACCAAGCGCGGGGACGCCTGGCGCCAGGACGCCTGGCTTGAGAAGAAAAGAGCTGAGCCAGAGAAACAGGAGAAGTGAGGGAGACAAACGTCAAATCACCACCACACTCTCTTCCTATGCCAACCCAACCTCTTCAGCAGAGAGGCCGGAAGGCAGGCAGACGAGGAAGGCGGTGAAAGAGATGGAGGTCCCCCAAACCAGACCTGGATCTCCTACCAGCTCTGACCTCTCAAGTCATGAGGAAGACAACAACATTCCGGACGCCGAATTCAAAGAATTACTGGACCAGACTTCTATCGAGTCCTACGGCAGCCTGAAGATCGATTTCATCGACACGAAGGAAGAGTACATCCTATACGTGAAAGACCTCAAAGATACTGACACCACAAAACGTATTCTGGAAAAATTCACAGTAAAATAATTCGTGGCTCAGAAAATTAGGGCCAAAACTTCCACCGCTTCATGAGAGTGAAGGCAGCACCTCCTCCTCATAACCAAAACAAGATCAACAAGAAAGCCAAACACCGCTGAGTACTTCTTTGCTCCTTTGCCACGCCCAGGCATAAAAACTCAAAATTATACAGTTAAAGGGGCTTGTCCCACACCATCCCTGTGTCCCTTCGGCGCACAAAACCATATTTGATCACTGCTCCACCGTTAAATTTGTATTGAATTGATAGCCTTCGTTCGGATTGAATGTTAGAAGAACGTTTTTTTCTAATGAAAACGCAATATAACGTTGTTAATTTCGACGTAACAACCCATGTCTTATCTCCTGATTATCAACTAGTGTCTAATCGGCACGTGTATTCTTGTGCGTAGTTCACATGACGTCAATTACGACAACAGGTGCAAGTAAAGCGCATTCATGACGTCATGGTGTGAAGTGTCTGCGCCAACGAACTGATTGTCGGTTGTTTTGGGAGAATTTAGCGACAATGAATTAAATAAAAAGTGTAAAAAACATTCGAAAATTCATGTGATATACAAAATCTTTAACTCGTGATGTTTGGATATAAGATTTTTTGAAACTCGTTTGATGAATTCGATTCACAACTCGCCTAAAGGCTCGTTGTGAATCAAATTCATCAAACTCGTTTCAAAAAAACTTATATCCACACATCACTCGTTTGAGATCCTCTATATGTGCTAGTTTGTGTGCGGGATTGTCTATGTGGATCAGTAAACACGGCCGATTACACATCACACTTTTCGCGGCAACAGACAAAGGGAACTTGTTAGTCATCCTTTAACTGTTGACACTTGTCTTCTTCAAAATCACTGAGCCAAATTGAAACATATATTTCTTAGACCATCTTTGGAGTATACCCTTTCTAAATTGTTCAAATGAAGCTACTGTCATCTTCGCGTTATGGTCAATGACGGCGCCATGGAGGGGTATGTGGGGGTACTTACCCCTCCACTTTTTTCGCCAAGCGTAGTAAAACAATACTTTTAATTTTTGTTGTATTGAACGTTGCGGTATAATGGTCGGTATGCTTAATCCCATATTCCCAAGTGCACTAAATCAGAGAAGTTTTGAAATTATGTTTGCCCCCCCCCCACCCTCACACACACGCTAGCTGCAAACGACAAACAAGAGTCGAGGGTCCAAATTGCAACAAGGCATGCCGCGTTAAAACGGACTGAAACATAGTGCTTAGGAGTATTCGACGAATGCTAGAATCGAGAGCGTGCAAGGCATCCGTTTGGAATTCAGCCTACAGCAATTTTAAAAAATAAATAAAATTTAATATTTTAGAAAAATTCTCAAAGGTATAACAAAATGAAATCATTCATATATGACTATCATTGGAACCGGCTTGTTCAGCCGGTTCCAATGATATCCATATTCGCCTGAGTTTATTGCAAAACTGTTAACAATTTTCTCAACTTAGGGAGAGGACACCCCCCCCCCCCCCACGAAACCCACCCCAGCTCGACGCTACACAATCCCCAACTATACCCCTTCACTTTTGTAATCCTAGAGCCGCCACTGGTTGTGGTCAAAGCCCAAAAAGCCTAAGAATCTTCTTCCCATGAACCCTCAAAGGGAATGCCTTCATATTTGGTATAGAACCTTCTTTGATGGTGTAGATTAAAATTTGTTCAAAGAAAGTTTGTAGGTCAATATTTGGGCTCCCTGTGGTAGCATGCCTATTTTGGGCTCCACCCAAAATGTCTTTTCCATGAACCTATGGGCTGATTTGAACCAAATTTGGCATGTAATATAAGTTGGTCATAGCTACTTGATTTATGCACGATTTTTTTTTCGCTGCCCAATGGGAACCCCAGCTAAAAATAGAAAAAAATTCAAATTTATTTATTTATTTATTTATTTATTTATTTATTTATTTATTTATTTGTGTTTAAGGTCACATATTTCTGCACGGTGGCTAATCATGACCACGACAGTTTTACGGGTGGAGGAAGCCAGAGTATACGGAAAGAACCACCGAGCAACGGCGAGCAACTGTCAGCTCCCCAACATACCAACTCCACACAAGCAGAATTAGCATTGTTTGAAGACAAGTGCACCATCGACGTGCAGTACGCCTTAGTACACAACGGCAGCGTGCCCCGCGTGGGCAATGGGGGTGATGTGTCTTTCCAAGGACACAACGCAATTGCCGCAGTTGGGATTCGAACCGAGGTCCTCTCGGCTTGCAGCCTGCACTTCAACCTACTGAGCAACCGCGAAACAGAACATTTTTTTATATTTCAAAAACTGCATGGACCGGGATATTGATTTTTAGTATGAAGCTTCCTAAGTCTATTGTAATCAGATGGACTAAAAAAATTGCTATCAATTTTGTCATAGGGTGCCGAACGGGCATGCCCATTTTAACACTGGTGGCAATAGGAAAATGCTGAGTCATTTTCTTTCTTGCGCTCCATCAACTAAGTATTATTCTTTAGAACCTTATGGTCAAGTCTAAACTAATTTGGTACAAAGCATCTTGATGGAGTTTACTCTCCTGATTTTTTCCCAAAAAGCTACTATGGCCCTTGGGTGGGGATAATGCCCCATAAACATAAATGCTTTAAAAATCATCTTCTCACAAGCCACTCGTAATAATGCTTAGTTTTGTGTAACAGGAGTTAGTTTAGTGATGTAGATTCAAGTTTTTTTTTTCAAAGGAACTCAATAGGCCAAAATTTGGGCTCCCTAGGGAGGATGCCCATTTTGGGCGCCACTCAGAATTTCTATTTGGCGTTAGTATAACTGTATCATAGGACTTGATTTATCCCCGAAAAAAGTATTGTCGGGTGGGGTGTTTCCAAGGTGATAGGAAATAACATTTCATTATTCTCTGGGGCCTTTAGTGTTCATAAGTAGTAAACCGACACACATATTTCTGTTTACAATGTTGTTACTAGACTGCAGATTATGGGAAATCAAGCAATCTGATTGGTTAGTTATAATTTATATAAATGATCTATATAAATGAATCAACAGCAGTACACGGAATATGGTCAGAACTAACAAGAATAGACCAGAACAGCTAAATGTAGTAATAATAAGTAAAGCTGTTCCAGCGGATAGGCTCTTCTACGCAACTGGAGTATACTCCAGAACAAGGAAACATGCCTAGGCAGACGAAAACTATTGCATTTATAGATAGAACCAGAGAACTCAGAAAGAATTCGAAATAGTAAAAATTATCGGGTTGTTTGTGGTAATTCTACGAAAAAGGGAAATTACTCCTGTTCAATCGAACACACCTTCCGAACAGACCCCTGCCTTGTTAGAAGGTTTGGTGTCATATAGCAACCACGTGCTACCATAGTAACCAAGATGGCGGCCTCCAGTATACAAAATGGACGACGGAAACACGTATCACCTAAACAACACGCACTGCGCATGCGCACTCACACCACGTATCACTATGGGGATGACGTCACAACATGGCCGCTCAGATGCGTTACCACAACAACACAACATGGCGCCACTGGGTCACGTGATATGGGTCCGGCAAACTATACCTGTCCGGGTACATGACATACTACTTGTATACAAACAACTAATAGTGGTGGTGTGTTTCCTGGTCCATGAACCTTGGATAGGTCTATGCAGGTGTTCTTTGAAGCACCTTTTTCATCCACTGTCATCTGATGTCACTATGGGAATTATTATGAGGTTGTCTTTGCTAGTATTTGTATTACATATGCTACTGTTTCTGATATGATATGTATGCGCCCATGCGTTCGTGCTGTTTTATTAATGAGATGGGGTCGACCGAATATATATTTCACACACTCTTCACACCCTATAGTCCAGGCTACGCCCCTGGCTCCCCTGGTCCTATTCTAAACTATCCGAAAATCTGCTTTAAAAATTCAACCTTCCAACACAAATAGTTAGAAGACCAGGAGTACATCGTGTCTCAACATAGGATCTTTGATCTTTAAAAAATGACATGTTTTTTTTCAGTTTTAAAATTTATGTTATTTATTTTTACTTCTTCTTTATTTTAATTTTTTACAGAAAAAAACAGCTGATATTTTTTTTCATTTTTTTTTTGGCAATGGCGACGTCAATATTCCCCTCAACTTCGCGATGTCTCAGAAAGAGAGAACAATCCAACGCATTGTTTCCAAGTTTCCCCATTAAAATAACAGGAAGAAAAAAAAACGGCGATAATTGGAAAATTACAAATCTGACGGCTGTCGAGGTCGCGGTACATTTTACACATTCCAATGGAAAATTTGTATCGAAAAAGAAGTTTTATCGATATCGGCTGTTCAAACCTCAGTCGGCATCTCTTCACTTCTTCAAAATTTCCCATTGGATTAGTGCTGTCGGCTGTTCGAAACCCAGTCACCATCTCGTACGCTTCTTCAAAATTTCCAATTGGATTAGCACTGAGAAAAACGGCGATAATTGGAAAATTACGGATCTGACGAGTGTCGAGGTCGCAGCACTTTAAACATTCCTAAGGGAAATTAGTATGGAAAAAGAGGTTTATAGAAAAAGAAGGAAAATTATCTTCTTTACAATTCTCGAAAAAAATCCTTATTGGATTAATACTGAGCAAAAACGGCGATGATGGGAAAGAAATTAATTTCGCACATGTCCGAGGCGAGCGATATTCACACTTTTAAACATTCCTGTGGGAAATTTGTATGGGAAAAGAAGTTTTCGAGATCCTCTTTTCTAGCTCACTTCGAGTTTAAATTGTTTTTTATTTTCAAAAATAGATCTCCATTGGATTAATTTTAACCGAAATACAAGCGCAGGTGATAATTGAGCTGGTAGTTTTGTAAGCTGAGCTAGAAATGCTTCGAGCTAAATTCAATTTTCTTTCAACCTTAAGTTTTAGTGAGCCAGAAATGCATTTTTGACATTGTCAGTTATCCACGACTGCTGTTAATAAGTCCGAGGACTCAGTAATCGAGGACCGATAATAAACCGGGGCGCCCGACAACATCATGTTATTACTAGGCCCTATTATTAACATGACCAGAAACGGGAGCGGACCATTAATTAACTTTGTTTTCATTAACGGCTCGCCAACCGTATCCGGTTGGATGTAGCTATGAATTACTGAGTGTTACTGCAACTCTAAATTCCGTTAATATACGAGAGAAGTAGAGTATAATTGCCGATTCGAGCACAGGAAAACCTGTTTTTTCGACTTAAGGAACTTCTTGCGATTTTCGAGCCAGTTTATTATTATCCAGAGTCTTTATGTTCCGCGGTGTAACAGGTGCGCACCTCGATCGATCCCTTCGGCATGCAACCCGGACATCTCTCGCTCATCGCTCTAGGAATGTTTAAATCCGCGAGAAGGACACATGCCATGTAGAAGACATCTCCGAGAAACTTTTCGCGCAGAAGATCTCTCTTCATATTCTCTGCTTTCTCCTTTATGATCTTTGATCTTTAAAAATGACATATCTTTAAAAAAATTTATTAAAAACTTAATTTAATTGTTTTTCCCTTCTATTTAATAAATTATAGAAAAAACAACATATAGTATATGTATATATTCCTCCGTCAAAGACAGACAGACCCGCAATAGATCGAATTGGAGTGGGGAAATCGTCTCTCTCATCCGAGAGATCTCTACCGAATCGACCTCGCGAGCCGTACATGCAAAAACACTGCAAAACACAGACGTAAAATTACGATTTTGGAGGCAATTTTGACGATTGAGCTTCTTTCACATATCACCGTTGAATAAATGAAATCCGTCGATGGGACAATGGAGAAAACCGACAAAAAAATTACACGTTTTAAACATTTTAACAGGCCATTTGTAATTTCACACGTGAGAGATCCTGGCGAGATCAATGAAATCGAACGAGGAAACACTTAAAAAGCCGAGTAAAAAATAGCTAGTTTGGTTTCTGTCATCAGCTTAGGATTTTTCACATCTGGTTTGCGATATCTTCAGTTATCACTGTCATTTAGTGAAAGAAATGCGATGAATTCTCGGACTGCGTATATATGGTAAGTACTTTTATGTTTATAAATGTACACTTATGTTGTTGATATAGGTAAAATGCGCACATATACAATACGCAGATTTCCTGCCTCTCAGATCATGTGTATACACAACGCGAAGCGATGCGGCCGTGAAAATGTTTCGTTTTCGATGTATTTCCATTTGACCATTTATGCAGGACTCGCGACGAAGCGATGCGACATGCTACTTCAGTTTCGATAGTCAAGTCAAAAATGTTGCGTCGCTATATGTGTGCGCTTGCCAAATTAGGCAGTGTGAAACATGATTAAAGCCTGTCTGCGCTCGGTGTATAAACGGGCCCAGCGAAGCGCTGCGAGGTCGCAGCGCCCAGTGTAGCGTCGCTTCGCGCTCTGCATAAACAGGGCCTTACATGACATTCTCATATGCATGGGAGCGGAATACTGTGGCAAAATAATATCTGATTTCTCATGCACATATCCGAAATTTGTAAAAAAGACTTTGCCCTCGTGAAAAACACACGCGCTTCCTGGCGTGTTATTCCAAACGTTGAAACACAGTTTCATTGTTTTCTGTCATTTGAGTATGCATTCCTTTAAACATTTAAAACAGAAAACGCAGGCGATCATCAGAATATTGAATCACCCAAATGGCCATCCCTCTGGTGAGCGAATGCACAAACCACAACATTGTATTTTGACTGCTTCACGGATAAATAGCCTAGTTGTGCATGTCCATGGTCCAACAGCAGTACATCACGACTGATGGAGAAGGCTCTTTTTATATAGAAATTTGTTCAGAGTTTTTAATTGATTACTTCTCGATCAAAACCATTAATAATATAATGATCCACAGAACATGTTACCGTGAATTCATCACAATAACTTATAATGTTCAAGTACAGTCATGACCAAAAGTAGCCTCAGTATACAATCACTTGTGAAATGTTAACCCCTTTACTTAACACGTCTAGATGACGATATTTTTTGCAAAAAAATCCTGAACAGATAAATAATCTTTCCAAATAAATTCCATTTGTTCCCCGAAAGCACAGCCCACACGTCTTTATTGGGATGAGCACAGTTTATAAATTTTATTTAGAGAATGCTATAACAAAAAATAGTCACCACGAATGCACTTCCATTTTGACGTGGTTTGAGGCAAATATAATCCAAAGGGATTTTCTAGACTTAATTATCAAGCTTCACCCCATATTTGGTTAATTAACCCCAGAATGTGGTCTGGTTGGGGGAGTGGGAGGGGGGTGGGTGGGGTGGGGGGGGGGGGGGGGGACTTGCCTTTCAATCGTCGAAAAGAGAGATGTCTGCTTTTTAACACTTTGACCAACACTTGAAAAAGGAATGTTTTTTTTAAATTAAATTTTTCATTTTTGAACTGAAAAAGGAAACTTATGAGCCATCATTGGAGTGAGGAGTCATAAACCATAATAGGCGTAATGTGATAAACATAATACAATGTGACTAGCGGTATTTAAAAAGAGCACTCTCCAGTTATTTCCATCAGGTTATATAAAGTCTTAAAAGTATCAATTCATCCCTTTGTAATCATAAAAAAACATCCGTGTTCAATATATGCATTTGTCTACATTCTGTTTTATCACAATGCATCGCAAATGTCCCGCGTTATGCACAGTTTCTCTGATAAAAGATAAAATCAGTAAGTTTCCAGTACGATTCTGGTACCTCAGATGGATCAGCTTCCTCTTTGTGATTGCAATTTTGTGTATAAAAATCGATTGAGACATAGTTGTATGTTGTTGCGTTGAGGCATAATTCTTGGCAGTCCTCGAGTGTAGTTCCCATTTTAGTGTACTTTTCCAAAATTCAGATTACGCGCCCAGGAAAATTCTGAAATGTGTCTCCATACTTTGTACAGCCTGTGAAAATAAATCACAGTTTCTGACACCCGTAGGAACATTCATTATTTCAACGCGAGTTATACGTACGTTTTCGTAGAGATATATTAGTACGAATTCGACGATAGCTCGTTTTGTCTCGTAGGCGACCAAATCTTTTGCTCGATCTCAGTTCTAAAAACAACACGATGGCTTATTTGAATTGTCCTTTAATAGTCCTTCGCATTCAGGTGGTAACCCTCCACTAACCATGATCTATTCCAAAAGTCTGAACACATTTGGAGGTCTCATTCCCGTGGAAAAACCTGTCTTATTTTAGTGAAGAGGCGAAAAGTGTTTCACTGTGCCACTGGCACCAAACAGCAACCCTCTTCACTTTTCCTCCCGTTGGGATAATTACAGTAGAGTTGAGGGGGATGGGGAAATCTCCCCCGAGAGAGAAGATTTTGATCCGGACATGGGGCTTCTGGGTTAAGAACACTTCCACAAAGTTAATCATTATCCCCAAACCACCCGAAGACGATTTTTCTCCTACTCCAACCCACATAACGTGATCAAAATCACAATACTCCTCGTGTGATGAAATGTTCCATTGACTGTTGATTGATTATAGAGAATAAATAATTAGATATTCAGAAAGGTCAATAAGTTCGGAAAACACAAAGGCACAGGCCACGAAAACTAGGACAGCTCAGGGCAGCGGTAACTCAACACAACATTATTGAAGCGAATTGAAACAGCAGGCTTTCCGGTTTTAATTTTGAAATTATTGGTTTCGATGATGTCATTGAGCTTCTGTTGAGAGAAAAATAATCATTGAGTAGTTTGGTGGTGGGGTGAGTATCTGTGTCAATTTAAGCGAAGTGGGACACCATGTTTGTTTATAAAATATCAACGATGATGAATAATCCGATGGTCATTAAATATTCAAATATTCAAATAAGGATGGTCACGTGGGGTGGATAAGATATATCTGTCTGTGTCAGGTGACTCAGCGAGGGAAGGCGTGTCTCAATAGCCTAGTAGAAAACAGGGTATACCTCACACAGGTGAATGTTCAGGGTATCCACCAGGAAAACTACAGTTAAAACTAGAAGTCCTGTCACGAATAGTGCGCTTATCTAGGCTTAATTGCGCGTTGGAATTGCGCGCAATTGCCATATGGAATGGCATCCAAAGCACGGCAGGTTCTCTTGGTGACTCATAGCAAACACATGCAATGTTTCTGCCAATGGACCTCCGGGTTACCCGGAGGTCCATTGGCTGAAACATTGCTTGTGCACAGGCCATATGTACAGAATTTGGTAGCTTTACTTGGGCCATAACGCGTACATTAACGCGCATATCAACGTGCTTTTTGTGCGCATTTCATGACAGGACTTCTAGTTTTAACTGTACAACTATCTCTAAAGGTGATTAACATAGGGGCCTGCGAATCACATATTTTCGAGTCAATTGTTCGAAATCTAACCGATACTCGAATCGAATGCAGGTGTCTTGCTCTTGATGTCCCATCTGATAACATCTTCCATCTTCACCATCAAGGCATACCTTCGTCGAAGGTATGCCTCGATGATGTAGTTGGAATATTACCCACTAAGGATTTTTGTTCAAAACAGAAACGGGTCCGATAATTCTGCACGGGACACTGCAGGGGGCTAGTCGCTAGCAAGCGGGAGCTCATCGTCGATATTGCTTATGAACTTTACATTTGCTTTGAGCAGTGATAGTGACTAATGAGACTGCTGGAATTAGGGTGGATGGTGGCATGGGTGCTTTTTATGTTAATATAGCGGCAATTACACTCAATCATTCTTTTCAACATTATTTATGTACAATTTCTATCTCGTCTATGCGTTTTGTGAGATGACAGGGGCGGCTACTACCATGCGAAATTGCAGTGAAAAGATTCGAAGGAAAACGAATCGGACAATCGATTTCCAATTGAACCGAATATCAACCTAAGACTCGAAATCGAATCTAATCTCGAAGGTTTGAAGGGCACTAGATTTATATCCTTCAATTTTGAGTAAACTGAAGTACAATCATTCTGAATCATAAACAGAGAAACATCAAAAATGTGCCACACATATTTGTGCTTGCTGTTGATCAGACACACCGGGCTTCAAACCATTGTCTTAAAAAAATAGTTCGGTGTACACGAATTCTACATACTGACCAATATTTAATAAGTTCAAGGCATTATCATACTCCATTTTAAGACACTAGGTTAATTTCTCATAGAATGTTGTTAGATATTTCTGAATGTTCCATGTTCGTGAATCATTACCAGTCAACATGTTTCACACCATTTGCCGCTCAGAACGAGGCATCCCGAAGACGCGTCACGGAAACTCTCGAGGTGAATTGAATCACAGTGAATGGCGAACATCAATCCAGAAAAATCTACAACTGCCAAAGCATTGTTAATGTAAACCATCCAAGTCTGCCAACGTCAAATCCAAAAACAAAGATGTGATTGTGTATTTGATTACCAAAAGCAAAGTGAATATTGTATTTGTTGTTATATCCAGATGGAAATGTACAGTGTGGATGAAGCTTTTTATTACCTTAAAAACGGATGCGTGGACATCACTTCCCACGCGTGGATTTCGACCAGACCACGGCGACTGTACATTATGTTACCATTACAAACACAACTCATAGTTTCCCCTTGACACCACTGTCATTATATTCCACAGGGTGACAATACCCGGTGTCCACCTAGAAGCAGATTATTAGTTCTAGGGTGATGCTTTAACCGGGTCACGGCAAATTCATGTCGTTCTGTGTTTATTACACGCCTTCACGTCTATAAAAACAATTATTAGGACACTCAGCAATTCATTTGACAACTATCAACAAAACGAACACATTTTATCGCCAAGCAAATTTGTGAGGGAAACTCGTGTTACTATTTCGTCCCCTGAGTTCCAATGTGTTCTATGTCCCTACTGGCGCATAGAACACTAGAATTCAGGAGACGATTTTTAGATATCGCAAGTGATTCAAATTGTAATTGCGTTGCACGATTTGTAGAAAATTCCATTGAAATGTCGCCTCTATTTAAAAATAGTCTGTCAACGATTTCTCTTCCACCCATGTGTGTGGAACAGATTTTCATTCTTCCGTAAGGTTTTGTGTTCCTGTAGATAGGGATTTCATAGAACAGGTTTGTAATAAAATTCATGTCGTGCACATCTGCATTTGATGAAGATCATAAATACTAAGTTGGAACTCTTTCATACCAATATTAAAAGAAATTAAGAAGTCACTTTGTTATACTATTACAATAGTAGAATCCAATGATAAAAAGTCGAGCTGGGGGAAATTTATATAACGCACAGATTGACTTGTTCTCGATCATGTTTACCGATTTTCATTTCAATATATTAAGAAAATTTATGTAGTAGTTCGCTACATAATATTTTCCGATATTATCACAACTAGGACCGCCGAGAGGTACTAAGGGCCTTGTGTCAATGTGCTGATTTGGCTCAGTGTGCACCGAAGGCGATCCATCCCAGAAGTGAAGCGTTCTCTGGTATTTTCTTTACTATGTTCTCTACCTGTACAGATGTGCTTTTTGTGTATATTTACTCCAAACATATTAGTGCACTTTACGATATAGGAAATGCTTATGGGAATTCATCATATTGGTAGCTACGTTATTTTTCTTCTTTTCAACACCAAATGAGTCGAAATGCGCTGGAGGCTCAAATTAAGGGCCGATGTTACTGGGGTTGCACAGGATGCACTGAGCGCATTTTTTCATAATTTTTTGGAAACTGCATTTATAATCCCTAACGCATTCCCGTAGTCTATATATGCACTTTAACACTCAAAAAGGTAGTCAGAGCCAAAAAATGTTGAAAGTAACTCACTTTCAACAGTTTTACCATCCCCCCCCCCCCCCACCCACACACACCTCAGTCTATATGCTAGACTATTATATGATGTAAGACTAAAAAGTAGACAGAGTAATACATTTTGATATTTCAAGCATTGTATGACATTATCAACTTCGAACCTTTGAAAATTAATTAGAATGTCACTCATTGGATGATCAAATATGTATAAGGGGTCTTTGGAATCACCCTGTGGTTAATGATTGCATATTGATAATCACAGTTTAGACCATTTAATGCATTTCTAACGTTTATATGTAAATTTAATGCCTAACTGATAGACGGGGTCAAATATTGTGAAATTTGAAAGCAAAACACGCTTCCATATCTGACCTTTCACTTCGGTATAATTCAAGGTTTGAAATAAATGAAGGGACGTGGTCACTCAGTTCAGAATTTCAGGTGCTTTTACAAATAATTTTTGCATGAAGCACGTCAAATACAGGGTACAGTACATTTCTGATTTTTCCATCTGATTCCTTTATAGAGAACATATTAAATAATGTGTTATTTCCGATTTCTTGAATTAGTTTATATGATCCCTGTATGGAAATTTTTTACTGATGTTTACAAAATCCCATTTCTAATTTCTTTAAAATATATTTAATCCCCGACAATAAGTGTCCATACATTCCCTTTCTATATAATTTAATTCTGTTGCTTTCACCATTTTCACAAAGCTTCAAACTAACTGATCACGGTAAACTTTGATTCTCCAGTCGTTAAACATGAGTTTGCAAAACCTGTTCATTGTTGCACTTCTCCATTTGGTCACTATTGGACAGGATATCTGCAGGATCTTTATTTTTTGTTCAATAAGAACAGTATGGCATTTTAAGATGATGTAGCTGGGATAATAACCAGCCAAGTGTAGACTATTTAGACAGAGTATTCTATCCAAAAAAAGGTTCTTCTGGTATCAGTGGTAGTATGTTTTTGCAGCTGCAATGCGCATCATATGAATGATTTAAGAAATGGTTATGCTTTTCTAACTTACCCTGTGGCCAGTTGATTGATCTTACGGACATAAGGACCGTTACTCATTCCCAGTTCCTTATTCGGCAGTTGTTACCGACCAATCGGTTTATAACGAATGTTGAATAAGGAACTGGGAATGAGTAACGGTTGTCATGCCCCAATGATCTCTTATATGACAATGATTCGAGTCACTAGTGATGTTTTGAGCTTTTTAAAATTTTCTTATCATTCCACGTCGAGACAAGAAACTATTTTGATCGAACTTCTGACACACTCTTAATGATCTGCTGGTAGCTGCTTTAGTTATTTATTTTCTTTTTCGAGCTGGATTGACCAGCTCCCTCCCTACCTTACATGTTGAGCAGGCCATATCTAGTCACATGTTTATTCATTTTATATCAGCAGGATGTGATATATGTTTAGTACCATACAGTTGTATAGTGAGATAATATATCTTTGTTGCTCATTGTGAGTTAATCAGGGGTGTTTCCCATAAAATGGTTTGATTTCGTTTTTGTATTTTTTTTTTAAACAGTAATTTTTTCCCCTAACCGAAATGTGGTTTGGCGAACAGGCACAGTCTATATAAACGCCGCTCCATACACAAATATACAATCACATTAAAATAGAATAGGTGCATGTGCAGTACAGAAGCAACACACACCATTCAAGTGATTAAATTGTTGCATATCTTAGTTTTGTTTAAGCTATACTGGCTTTTTTGGAATTGAAAGAGGTCAGATTGTTCCACTTTCAGAGGGAAACCGACAATACAAGGACTATAACGTCAGGGTAAAAGATTCCAGTGTATTGATGTTGAAAGTTGGCAGGGAAGAAGCAATTATTTGGTACCAAAGATACACCTGACCTGGCCAACAAATTATCAGTATAAGTTGTAGAGACAACTCTGGTAACAATTGTCACGATTCTACACAACTATAGCGACGGTCCTGTTTTCTTCGTAGTGTTTGAAGATCCAGTAATACTAATACTATACTGCCCTCTACTGCAAAAACACATTACATGTTTAAAGCAACATATCATTACAATGAGTGACATGGAATTACAAGGTTCGTGTAGCCATCACGAAGAGTGTTACAGAAGTTCAAAATGTTTAGGGCCTTAACTCCTAAACCAAAGAATGGGGCCAAAAAATGTAAAAAAAACAAAACAATAATTATTGCATGACAATAAACTGTAGATTTCACAAGTGAGTCTTAGCTTTTTCAATATCTCTGAAGCACGGTCGATGCGTAGCCTCCGGTGACATCAATATTTGCATGGCCTTTCATTGAAATAATTAGGAAAATTATTTGTTTCAAATAAAGTTTAAATTGCTATGTTTGGTGAAAGGCTAATAAAAACAGGATATACGTATAACAATACAAGCCAGTGTACGGTGTTTAGGACTTGTGTTTCAATAGCATTAACTAAAAAGAGGTTTTGATTCTTTCTTCTCCAACGACCCACTAAAGTCGTCAAGCTTTGACCTATACACATTGTCACAACGAACTGCGTTCGCTCGATGAACAGACATGAGCGATTTCAAATTTTAAATATACTGTCTTCAGGTAGCAGATTTAATTTTTTTAATCTCACACCCTATCTCTGCCTATTGCTGCGAAACAACCCACAGCGTTAACTAATATGAACATATATAAAGCTGTGGTGGGTGAAGGGTTAATGAAAACCCGATATATGGTTACCAACAATAATAGGCAGTTGCATATAACTAGCTACCACAAAGAGTATAACAGAAATTCAAATTGTTTGAAGCCTTAACCCTTAACCCTACGATTTGGAGGCAAAACTGCAAACAAACAAAACTACCCAGACTAGTAATTATTTCTCAGCAGTTGACGTGTGCACAGATGGAAACAACCAACAACGTTAACGTACTGGCATAAGCAATTTAGGATTTCAAATCTGCTGCCTTTAGGTACCAGATTTCAAATCCTTAATTGCACACACCTGCTCTGCAAAAAAACTTCCTCAGCAGACAAATATAGTATATAGGTGGTAGAAAGGCAATTGCAGTGCAAACAGTTGATGTTCTGGGTATTGGGTTATGTATCCAAATGGGAGGTCCTTGCATTGTTAGCATGAAAAATATATTTTGCTACATTTAGTATCGATTTTTTGTAGTCAATCTTTAACAGTGTCGTAACTTTATTTATCGTTGGCCAACGGCAGAAGTGTGGTTTGATGTATTTCATCCTCACGTTTCTGTATTTGGGGCAAACTAAAAGGAAATGGTATTCGGTTTCAATCACATTCATGTTATAGCATTTACATAATCTTTCATCGTGTAGTGTGTTATTAAAGCCCCAGTCTCTATTGCTTGGCTATGGGATGATGTTCTGAAATTCATCGGTGGTACTCGATATTTTTTATCTGTTATTGTGTTTAAATAGTTTTCCATTACAATGTATTTTTTTAATAATAAATAATATTTGAAACGATTTGATTGTTAATTTCGAAATGCCACTTTTGTGAATAATTATCAATAATTCTTTGTCGGAGTAGATTGAACGAGATTTGGGTTGGGTTCTGTTCTTGGCAATAATTGCCTAACCCGTGCTCTTCTAAAATATTTTAATATGACAAACCCATTTTTTTTCCTTTTATATGTTTGGTTTGTATTCGAATCGGTTTGTAATAATTTATAGACAATATGGACTATGAAGTTTTCGAGCATTTTCACGATTTTCATCCAGTAACTAACCATTATTATTTTTCTTTTTACATTTAAGGGGGGTCGACCGAAATCTCCTTGTATCGCTTAGATATTTATAGGTTTCTTCACCCTTAGTACCCACCTCGTGCATTTAGTATGTATGATCCCACCCAATATCAGAAGCATTGTAGTAACCCCAAATTTCTGAGCAGAAATGTGAAACGGACCAACAAGCATATCAAACAATTTAGTTTTTTGAGTAATAAGTAATTCAATCTCGCGAAAAAAGTGAATAAATTAAAAAAAAGAGGTCGAGCCGTGTTGAGCTTTACTTGTTTGTGTCCGATACCAAGAACCATTCTTAAAAGAGTTGATACCCAAATATTTGAATGAGTTCACTGATTCTATTGGTGTATTGTAATTATAAAAAAAAAATGTATGTCTATATCTACCGTTTTCGAATATCATTGCTTTTGTTTTATTTGTGTTATTCCCATATCCCATGATTTACAATACGATTCTATATCAATTAGCATATAGTGCAGTGAATTGGGATAAAGGGCAAAAGGGGATCCTATCGTCGGCATAGAGTAACACAAATAATTTTAATCCCCCAATAGAGAAAATGTCCCTTAAATTGGATTTAATAGTTGTGCTTATATCATTTATAAAAAAGCATAAATACAGTACGTGGCGAGTGGATTGTAACTAAATCACTCGCAGAGTGGAGTTTTCACCCAAACTATAACTTTCAAATTTTGTATATATCGACTAAAAATACAAGCAATGTTTCAGCCAATGAACCTCCGGGTTTAACCCGGAGGTCCATTGGCTGAAACTTTGCTTGTGCTTGTTATGCCTTGCAAAAAAATTGCAATTATTGCTTGGGTGAAATCTCCACTCAGTGGGTGATTTAGTGATAATACACTCTCCACGTACTGTAGTAATGGATAACTTGGGTATCTTTGTTTAACCCTTTTACTGCCACGCCCACTTTATACATATATTGAGGACCTCGCCTGTTTGGGAGAACGCTGAATAACATTTATGCCATATTTGAAACTCTGTCATCTGATTAATTGCTAGAAAAGGCCCTCTGAGCCCTTTACAGCAACCAATCTGATGGTAGGCTTGACCTGCGCATACTGAAATGTACAGATAATCATCATAAAATAGGTGACAATAGTCGCTTTCGGCAGAGTAAGTGTTAAGTCCTATGTTGCAGTTGACAAAATCTGAGCATTCCGAATTATACCTCACATTCATTTTGACTGATGAATACATATATTTAACAGCATGTACAAACCTGCTGCTTACATTTTCGGCTAGCAGTTTTTGCCGTAGACACTATCTTGTTATGTTATCAAAACATCGTTCATAGTCTATGAATACACAGTGGAGTTTCTTTCATCAGCTCAACGTTTTCCCTATAATGGCAAGTAAAATAAAATACACTCTACAATTGACTTCCCCTTTTGAAAACTAAGTACCCACCTCGTGCATTTAGTATGTATGATCCCACCCAATATCAGAAGCATTGTAGTAACCCCAAATTTCTGAGCAGAAATGTGAAACGGACCAACAAGCATATCAAACAATTTAGTTTTTTGAGTAATAAGTAATTCAATCTCGCGAAAAAAGTGAATAAATTAAAAAAAAGAGGTCGAGCCGTGTTGAGCTTTACTTGTTTGTGTCCGATACCAAGAACCATTCTTAAAAGAGTTGATACCCAAATATTTGAATGAGTTCACTGATTCTATTGGTGTATTGTAATTATAAAAAAAAAATGTATGTCTATATCTACCGTTTTCGAATATCATTGCTTTTGTTTTATTTGTGTTATTCCCATATCCCATGATTTACAATACGATTCTATATCAATTAGCATATAGTGCAGTGAATTGGGATAAAGGGCAAAAGGGGATCCTATCGTCGGCATAGAGTAACACAAATAATTTTAATCCCCCAATAGAGAAAATGTCCCTTAAATTGGATTTAATAGTTGTGCTTATATCATTTATAAAAAAGCATAAATACAGTACGTGGCGAGTGGATTGTAACTAAATCACTCGCAGAGTGGAGTTTTCACCCAAACTATAACTTTCAAATTTTGTATATATCGACTAAAAATACAAGCAATGTTTCAGCCAATGAACCTCCGGGTTTAACCCGGAGGTCCATTGGCTGAAACTTTGCTTGTGCTTGTTATGCCTTGCAAAAAAATTGCAATTATTGCTTGGGTGAAATCTCCACTCAGTGGGTGATTTAGTGATAATACACTCTCCACGTACTGTAGTAATGGATAACTTGGGTATCTTTGTTTAACCCTTTTACTGCCACGCCCACTTTATACATATATTGAGGACCTCGCCTGTTTGGGAGAACGCTGAATAACATTTATGCCATATTTGAAACTCTGTCATCTGATTAATTGCTAGAAAAGGCCCTCTGAGCCCTTTACAGCAACCAATCTGATGGTAGGCTTGACCTGCGCATACTGAAATGTACAGATAATCATCATAAAATAGGTGACAATAGTCGCTTTCGGCAGAGTAAGTGTTAAGTCCTATGTTGCAGTTGACAAAATCTGAGCATTCCGAATTATACCTCACATTCATTTTGACTGATGAATACATATATTTAACAGCATGTACAAACCTGCTGCTTACATTTTCGGCTAGCAGTTTTTGCCGTAGACACTATCTTGTTATGTTATCAAAACATCGTTCATAGTCTATGAATACACAGTGGAGTTTCTTTCATCAGCTCAACGTTTTCCCTATAATGGCAAGTAAAATAAAATACACTCTACAATTGACTTCCCCTTTTGAAAACTAAGTTGATTTTGGTCAAGCTTTTCATGTTTATTCGACCACTTAGTAAGTGTATTTAATAATATCCGTGAGTATACTTTAACTAAAATATTAATTAAAGTAATGCCCCTATAATTTTTCGCGTCATCCTTATCGCCTTTTCTGTGGATGGTAGAAACTCTACCGAGACCCCATACACTTGGTTATTCGCCAGTTCTAAATATTGTATTATATTATTTAGATTAGAATAATGAGAGTGCATTAAATGCGGATTTAAGTATTCTGCTGGGTAGTTATCGACACCAGGGCTTTTATTATTATTTTGTGTGAACACTGCTGCCTTGACCTTTAAAACAGATATTTCATTATCTAGGACTTCATCGGCCAGGGTTGGGAATTGAGTGTCAAATATAGGGTCTGTCGTCGGAGCTGTGGTGGGTGGAGTACAGCCAAGCATTTCTTTAAAATGTGTGAATAGACCGTTACTTTACAGGGAATCAGCTGTGCAGTTTATTTTATTTTTATAAGTTTTCGTCCTGGTATTCACAAATTATCTGAGATTTGTGGCAGCGGGAGTGTTAACCTCGCTGCCTCTTTTAGTCGATGTGCCTGCTGCGCTTTATGTTTGATTGTATTGTATTTGCGTATTGTCTGAGTATGGGTCAGTCTATTTCTATGCTTTTATTTCTGTTAACCCTCATCCGAACAAGAAACTTACAACTCAATTTGAACAATGGGGGGGGGGGGGGGGTCCAATCAGCCCCCCCCCCCCATAAATCTTGAACATAAAACACATGTAGACATGATTTTTCGTTATTTTTCAACATTCTGTTTATTGTATTTAACATACACTATGAAAAGAAAAGGAAAATTCGCTGCTTGCGATCAGTTTTTACACTCCAAAGTCATATACAGTATTGCTGGAAATAAGTTGTCATACACATGCAAATCAATTTATCATCATTTGCTTTCGTTGATAACACTAGTCTTGGGCACCGTTTCTTGGGAAGCTCTCCGAGAGAGCTTTCCAAAAAATGGTGCCAAAGGCCAGTGCTATCATTGAAGCGCTGTTACGGATAACATTGTTTTGCAATTATATGACAATTTATTTCCAGTGGTACTGTAATATTGGGAGGGTAGTAGATTATTACACCATCTAGTCAACTAGTCGGACTCTTCCTGGCGGAGAGTACAATTGTATTTGGTGAAATTGATAGCATGGGTCTATTACATTCTACCATCTTCTGCTGTCTGCCAAATATACCCCGACTTGGATTTATACACGCCACTACCAAGATCCTGAATGCTATGATCCTGATTGCTATGAGACTGACTGGTATTATTACTATCATGATCTACCGATACATCACTATTTTCTTCACTGTTGTAGACGATCTCATCACTAGACATTTCTTCAACACTATCTTCTATTTCGGAATCTTTCTCAGACACGGCAACTGCAATAGTTTCCTCCCCAGTCTCGATGCTATCAATGCCATCATCTGACACTTCGCTGCCACTTTCATGTTCCTCGGATAGTATAATCCGTAGAGCCTCCTGAGCCGAGTAGCGTTTTGGCCTTTTTCTTTAACTCATCGTTAAAATGGAACAAGATTAGAAAAGTCAAAAATGCTAGTCCTGAGGGCAAGAGTTTTAGATATTAGTGGAGGGGTGAACGTCAGGGAGTGGGGGGGGGGGGGGGGGTCAATTTTTTCTTGGCTTCAAAACAGACAGCATCAAACCATTTCTTATTCGTTTCTTTGATTTCGGGATTTTGGAATGTTGGCATCGGTTAGTATGTGAGAGATCTTCAGGGTTACATAGAGAGTAATCGCCTGACTGGACTGGTTACGTGAAATAATTCATGAGAGGTTAGGGACGTTGTACAAACACGAGTGCGCGAATATATATCCCTCGCCTCGTAACCAGTCCAGTCAAGTGATTACTCTGTTTACTACTTTTTATTATTAACGATAATTATATTATTTAACCGTTTGCCTAACGTAACGGTCAAAACCGGCCAGCGCTGTTCTCAAAAATCGCCAATTAAATTTCAGTATTTTTTTATTTTTTTGTCTCTAAAACATAGGTTATGACCCTTCATTGGAACGGCTCGTCGAGCTCGTTCCAATGAGGGTCGTAACCTATGTTTTACAGACAAAAAAAAATGAAAATAATAGTTATTCAAGAATTCTTTTTTGCAAGTGTCGTCTGCTTTTCATGTTAGGTAAAGGGTAAAAAAACAAAAGAACAATGAAGTCCCTATTACACCACGGCAAAGCGTCTTCGTTTGCGCGCACGGATACATGACCCAATTGTTGATTGCATAATTCACTTGTGAAGTTATTGTGTATAATCAAACCGGGAAATCCCAGTAAATCACACTTTGGAAAGTAATAGTGTAAATAAATGAAGTAAAATTCTGCACGACATTGTCAAGTGGTTCATTTTCGAGATCAGTGATTAGCTTCGGCATTGGGTCGTTGTTATCAGCGAGGCGTGCATGAAAAAGAAGGGATGTTACCTCGTCCTATTGTGGGGTTTGGGGTTTGGGGTGTCTGCTGTGGTTATGCTTGACATATAATTTGCTTTATTTTTAGGAGCATGAATGATATACATGCATGGACAGAAAATTCATTAAAATTGTGAACAGTACAGTTTGTAATTATATCTTGATCAGATTTGTTCAATAGAAGATAATCAATCAATTGTTCCAGGTCCTCTATGGGAACAAAAAGTAATCTCGTCTTGATCAACGTTGCAGACGGTCATTGGAATATATCGAAATGGTTTTAGCGCACCGAAGGAGCACAGGGACGCTGTGGGGCAAGCCCCTTTCGACTCTCGGTGACTGTTTAGGATCTGGAAGCTTCATGTCTGGGCGTGTTGAAGGAGGAAAAGGTTCGGGTACTCGGCAGTTGTCCCTGACTAGGATATCGGCGGCGTTAGGTTGATTTCGTTGTCGAACCCCTCGGGGAGGACCAGTGTGAGAGGTTGGGTCCTCTCACAAAGGTACTACCTCTCCCCGAGGGTGCTATAGTGTTTTATTTTTCGGGCAAGTATAGTCTGCCACTTTGGAGATGAATGAGGTAGCGATGGCGGGCCATCGTTGGCAAGTATCGTCTGCCTCAGGTTGCCATAATCGGTGTTCAGGTTTTGCAGTAGGACGTCTTTTTGGATAGATGGCAACAACGACCCCTTTCGGGGACCACCAGTAGAAAGACCCGAACTTCCCTGGTTCGGGGGCAGGCCTGCATTGTAACCTATTTGGCTGGGTCAAAAATGCGCTCTACACATGCTCATAAAAAGGGGCAGAGGCGAGACGCAGGACCAACGCTCGCCTCCCTTTAAGTGGGTGACCACTTCTAGGGATAGAGCGGAGGATGTTCAGGATCCATAGAGGATACTGTTTCCATAACGGTTATAGTTTCCATAGCGGTTATTGGAGTGCTGGTCATTAAAAAGAAAGCATCTCTACTAAAAGAAGAAGGTAGAATTAGTTTGATATATGGAGAATAAAAAAGTTTGAAAAGTCTGAGATTTACCATTTTCCTCTTACCAGTTTGATTATTTTAGGCGGACAGTTAAAGTGGTTTTAGTTGAGTTGGTGAAGACAGCCCTTTCCGGTAGAAGGTCACAGCTTTCGCCGTTTCCATTGCCTGTTATTTCACCTTCCCTTTGCCAATATTGTCGGTTCGCGGGTGTTGGATCTTGCTGAATTTCATATTTAGCGCGTTCGATTTTTAGTGTTTTTAGTTGAGATGGTGAAGACAGCCCTTCCTGGTAGAAGGTCACAGCTTTCGCCGTTTTCACTGCCTGTTAGTTCACCTTCTTCCCGGTTTGCATTTTGAGTCTTTTCGATTTCTTGGAGATTTGGGCTGCATCGGTGAACTTCAGGGATTGGTCTTTGTCGAGTTTTTTTTTTTGTTTTTGACGGCTGTCGTTAGTGACCCTGAGTTCGGACATTAGCTAACCGTCGGCTAGCCTGATGTGTAATTTAGCTGCTAGAGATTAGAGGCACTCTTTTTTCATTGGAATATCCGCTCTTTGATGGACTGTTTTGAAGGGAGTATCCCACGGGGTACGGAGAGCGACCGTAAGTGCGTGATTTTGGACTTTTTGGAGTTTTCCTATATTAGTTTGGCTGATGTCAGTTAAGATTATGGCCCCATATTCGAGTACATGGCGTATAAAGACTTTGTATAAATTAAGTAGGATAGTCTGGTTGGCTCCCCATTTTGTTCCGCGTATCATTTCTATCAAGTTAATGCGTTTAATCGCTTTGTTGGCAATTTCGCTGGTGTGTTTATTAAAGGCTAGGTTTGGGTCGATTTTAATGCCGGAATTTCGCCTCTGTGCTTTCGGGGAGGATTTTGTCCTTTAGTTTTAGGTCGAAGTCGCGATTATTTTTCTAACGGGTGAACGTTATTTTTTGGGTTTTGCTGGCGTTCAGCTTGATTCTCCATTTGGCACACCATACCTCAAGGTCGTCCAGGGCGCGTTGGAGGGGTTTTGAACTAAGTTGGCGGTATTGTTAGAGTCCCAGAGGCCCTTATCGTCCGCAAATTGAGAGATTTGAACGCGATCCTCAGAGATTTTGAGATCATTAACGTAGATGATGTATAATAGGGGCTTAAGACGGATCCTTGAGAGTGCCTGCTTCTAGTTGGACGCTGTTGAACATTTCGCTGTTTACTCTGTTTATTTCTCGGTCGTTGAGGAAGGAGGAGAGTAGTCTCAATAGTTTCATTGGGAGTTTCCTTTTGGATAGCTTCAGGCGCATTTCGTTGTGCCGCATGGAATCGAACGCCTTTTCAACTCTCGTAAGACTGCTGAGCCAATTTGGTGGTTGTTGATCGCGGTTTTCATTTGGTGGACTAGGCGGTAGACATGTTCAATGCCTTCTTTGCGTTTTCTATATGCTCTTTGCCATTTACTGAAGAAATCAGTTTCTTCGAGGTGACCCCTCAGCCGATTGGAAATGATTATTTAGAAACCTTGCCAATGCAACTGAGAAGGCTGATTGGGCGGTAGCTTGCCGGATCGGAGAGATCTTTATCTGGTTTCGGTATCATGACACCGATGGCTCTTTTCCAGCATTTTGGAAAGTAGCCATGGGTGATGCATGCATTGAATAGCTTGTTGAGTTTATCAATTAAAGAGTTTGGGCTCTGCTTAAGAATTTTGTAACTGACTTCATCTTCCCCGGGTGATGAGGAATTCTTGCATTTTCTGATAACATTGATGATTACGTCACTTCAGATGGGGGTGACTACGTCATCGACGGCCCCATCTTCTAGATCGGTGTCAAATTGGGGATCACGGTAGATATCATGGTGTTCATTGATGAAGTCGTCAATGGCGTTTATGATGATGTCATCGTTGTCGAGGCCTAGATATGGGCGATGGGTTTTTCTGAGGAGGTTGGCGAAGGTGTCAGCCTTGTCCTTGTCAGTACTCGTGAATGAGGCATCTTCCTTTTTATGGGTTTGGCTGCAGCTTTCCGGCTTTCGTTTTTTTTGCCCAGTCAAGGTTTTGAAAAAGTCCCAGTGACCCCGTTTTGGTTGGCTGTTGCCTTTTCTCAGTTGGCTTGTTTTTCAGTTTGGAGGCCTTTCTTAACCTCGCAATGATGACGGTTGTATGTTTGTGAGGTCAGCTTTTCTTAGGGGGTCAGTTTCGGTTTTAAGTGCGCGAAGAGCTTTCCGTTTGGTTTTGATTAATGAAAGAGTGTCGTCCGAGATAGTACTTCTCCAGCGACGTATTTTGGGCATATTTCATTAAGGGTAGAGTTGATGATCTTTTCAATGCCCTCTCATTGGGCTTCAAGTTCCGTTAAATTTGATGTGGAGCTGTTTGGGAGTTTGACATCGATGATGTCGCAGTAGAGGTTCCAGTTGATTTTTCCAAGGTTCCTTCTGAGGGTGTGTGTGGAGGGGGGGGGGGGGGGGGGGTACATACACATACATTTAGTGAGGCATGGACCGGGAGGTGGTCGCTGCCTAGATCATCTTCGCCGACCCAGTGGTCGTCAATATGATTTATCAGAGAGTCGCTGGCGATTATGAGATCGAGGATTTCGCATGGGAATTAAGGGTTACTATTGATGTAAGTTGCTGAGTTGTCGTTCATAACCACGTGTAGGTTGTGTTTGTTGGTAATTTCTAAGAGGGTTTCACCGTTGGGGCTGGTTTTATTACAGCCAAAGAATAGGTGTTTGGCATTGAAGTCGCCGAGGAAGTTGCAGTGTTTGTATTTCCTCACAAACAATTCAAAGACGGTGTCAGAAACAGTCTTGCTTGGGTCGTTGTAATAACAAACAATAGAGATGTTTTTACTATCGACTGTGATTTCAGTTGCAATCACCTCAGCATCGAGGTGATCAGTTTTTATGGTTTTGGTTTTGATGTGTTCTGCTTTATTAGAAGAGCATCACCGCCTCCCTTTGTGAGCTGTCGGTCTCGTCTAATAATGCTGAATCCACTTAGTGAGAAATTTTTGTCGGGGTTTAGCCTACTTTCACAGATACAGGCTATGTCTGTATTTTCGAAATATCGGCTCGTTTGAAGTTTTTTTTATTATTAACGCTTCTAGCGTTCCACTCGGCTATTTGTAATTTATCCATGATAGGGGTTGATATTTAATCGCGGTGTTTGGATAGAGATAAGTGGTGGCTTCCATTAATATTGATAGCGGCTTTGACTATGAATTCAGAGATTTGGGTCTTGAAAAGCCGGGAAGCGGATCGGCTGACATCTTGGCAGATGTCACCTAAATTGGTGTTTACCTGTTTCTGCAATACCGAGTAAAGTTCACCTGCGATAAGGGAGCAAACAGCATGGGGAGATGAGGCATCGTTAAGCTTCGTTAGGTTTAGGTTTTTAAGTTCTATATTTGTTTTTACCTTTTTTTGTAATGGGAACACCCGCGGTAGTTGCTAGGGTGATCTCCGTTGCAATTGGGGCAGGAATGGGACTCCAATCTGCATGATTTGATGAGGTGATTACCTCCACACCTCATACAGGTTAGGGTTCCTCTGCATTTGTTGGCTATGTGCCCGAACCTCTGACACTTGTGACACTGTATCGGGAGAGGAGTACTTCTGTATTCCTCCGCTACGTGCCGCCTATTGTTTTTATTTATTCCATTGGCTAAATTTTTTAATTTGGTTTCCCGATTAGGGCATATGGCTTTGATTTTTCAAGTCGCCTTCCCGTTGGCCTTGGACATAAATCTTTCCCAATTACAGTTCGGTAACCCTTCACTTATGAGTTCCCTAGGCGTGTCAGAGAGAACCCTGGTGATTACTACTATGAATCCAGGGGGGGGGGGGGGGGGGGTTATATCCTTTGTTGTTTACGGTCATTAGCTATATTCCAACCTGTGTTTTTACAAATAGTTAACAGGCGACGCCAACATGTGTCAAGAACGTGGTCTTTGTTTGCAGAATTTTGTATCGGCACGTTGTGAGTAGATGGTTGATTAGCGTCTAAATATTTATGGAAATTTAGGTAATCTGGGCTATCAGAAGTTCAACTATTGAAATCGCCCGAAATGAAAACTTTGCCTAACTCCTTATACTTTAGAATGCCCATCTCAACTTTGTCAAAATATTCAAAATCAATGTTCTTTACATGTTTTGAGTCATGACGGGGAAAATATAAATTGCAAATATAGATGTCGTCCAGGAAGGAAAATAGGTTAGCATCCAGTTTCAACCACATAAAACCCCTTTGAAACGTTTCCACAACGTGTGTTTTATTTTTTAATTCTGTCCGATAATATACGGAAAGACCACCACAAAACCCACCTTGGCTTGTCTTTCCAGTCTTATTTCCGGGTATATGGTGGCATTCAAAACCCAAACTTCTCAGTTTATGTTCTCATTTCCCGATAAACAGGTTTCACTCAAAATAATAATGTCATGTTGATCCAAAATTTCAACAAAATCACTGTCAGCTATTTTCCTCTTCAGACCATTCACATTCCAACTAGCAAATCTGAGTTTGACTTCTCAGGGCTTCATTGTTCTTTGACCGGATCGGGGTATTCCTTATCAATAAACAGTTTTGTTTCCCAAAAAATCGGACATTTTTCCCGGCGTCTTTAACCGTTTTTATAATGGGGTATAGTTACTTCCAAGTTTCCCTGGGTTGTTGAATACCCACCCCAAGGTTTAACTGTCTTAGATTATCAGAATAATTATATGAAGTTATCCTAACCATTTCCCAGTCATTGTAATTACGACATTTTACTACTATCGGGCGTGTTTTTGAAGACTCGTTGCGCACTCTGCGGGCGTGGTCAAATAAAATCTCTTTACTAATGTGAAGATTATTTTTTCACATCACTCACTGACTTTGAGTCCTTATCACTCCTCCCCCCACCCCCACCCACCCCGGTATCCCGTAAAACAACAAATTATCTCTCATCGTCCTTATTTCAGAATCTGGTAACCTCGAGTCCATTTATTCATTCTTATCACTCATGTACTTATTTTCTCTTTCCAAGTACTCGCATGCTTTCTTCAACTTTACAACTTTGTTTCATCAGTTTTAATAGTTTTCAGGTCATTTTATTTTGTTCCACTTCCTTTGCTGAAAATTTACAGGATTTTTTCGTTTTCTGTCATTTTCGTGTCAAGGTTGATTTTTCCTTCCAAATCGGTAACTTTCAAATTGATCGAGTCCACAATTCTTTTTCAATTCTATCAATGACTCATTTCTCTTTTATCCCTTTTCACCTCTTCCAAAATTTCATTGCCCATGCTGGTAGAACTGGCTGTTGAACTTGAGCTTGAGCTGGGGCTGCGAATCCTAATTGTATTAGCGGACCAGGAGGGGGGTTCTGCTTATATGGATGCTGTACTTATATGACGATTGAGAGGAGAAAACCATATTACTGGACTGGGGATACAGCTGTATTGAACCTGATTAATGTCACTGGAGTGGTTTGTTATTGTTTGTGTTGGTTCTGCCCCAGTGATCTTACTTTGTATACACTTCCTGGGTTGTTCCGATTGACCTTGTTTGTTGTTGGTCACCGCGATCAATCAACGTTCATGAGATAATGGCGAAACCACCTTACGTTTTTTCTTTCATTTTTCACTTCCCCCACATTCAGAGGTAGACGCATACGATTTAGTAAAGGATTACATCTATGCTATAATGTGGCCACCGGTCATTCGTGTGGTCTGGAATTTTTTGTACACCCCCCCCCCCCCCCGTCCGTTAGAGAAGTTATTGGAATGCCGTTAATTTGAAAAATAAAGTTTTGCGAAATCACAATTTTCATTGTACAAAATAACCTTCTGTTTCAAGTATCTTTTGTATAAAAGTGCTCGTCACAATCATATGATAATTCGATTAGTTAAATACACGCATTTATTTATTTATTTATTTATTTATTTATTTATTTATTTATTTATTTGGGGAAACGGTGGCTTAGTGATTAGAACATTAAACTTCGAATCGAAAAGTGAACGGTTCGATCCTGACTACGTTTTGTATTTGGGCAAGACACTTAATACTATTGTACATGTAAGAGCGTAGTGGCGCCGTGTAGAAAGGCGTACATCAGGTTTGGTGACATCCGTTTCAGGCAATGCTACCCTTGCTTGTGCGGAGTCAGTGTTTTGGGAGTCTGGCAGTTCTTCGTCGCTGGACGGCAACACTGTCAGACAACATGGGACCCTGGCTGTTAAAAGTGTTGTTAAATCATAACCCGATTAGTATTTTTTAAGATATTTTTCAAGTGAAACGAAAGACATCGGGAAAGTACTAAACATGGATGCATGAACCTCCAGCCATCATGAGTTTCTTGAGGCCTAATCGACCCAAGTAGGTATAAAGTGCCGATTCCAGACCACTTTTCCAAAAACGTGTACAAGTACACGTACATGTACGTGTGCCGCCATAGGGATTCAGTGTTAAATTGTGTACAGAGTGCAAAAAATGTCGTTTTTTCATGGTGGTCCAGAATCGGCAATTGTTTTGAGGCTCACAGATCGCACTTTTGACGTTCACACACCCGTTGGCGAACGTGTAGATTCAACACATCGCTCAAAAGTGAAAAAATGTACGAAATTTGAAGAAAATGTAAATTTAAAAATTTTTCTCGACGTTCCCATCGCGGATTAGACCATCGATCTATCGTTGGTGAACGCAAGCAAAAAACATTTTGCCGGTTCCAGACCAGCATCAAAAAAGCGGTTTGCCGATTCTGGACCACCTACGTTCGCCAACGGGTGTTTGAAGGGTTAAAGTGCGATCCGATCGGCGAAAACCCATTTGCCGATTCTAGACCAGGAAAAATCGACCTCAAAACGTTTTTTCGACGTTCGCCAACGGTGAAAAGTGAGCGTAAAGTGTAGTTACTCATCGAGGATTTTTTTTAAAAACCGATTTCGGCCTCCGGTACATGGAAAAAAGGCGGTTTGCCGGTTCTGGACCACCACCACGTTCACGATCGCGTTTCGGACGGTCTCGGGTGCGATCCGATCGACGAAACCGATTTATCGATTCTAGAGCAGGAAAGATCTCAAAACGTTTACTCTACGTTCGCCAACGGCGCGAAGTGGGTGTAAAGTGTAGTTAAACTAGTGCGGATTTTAGGGATGGGAACAAAAATACAAATGAAAAATCGTGAGGGTATCGTGACATTCCTTGCCACCTGATCGTTTAATAACGTGGATATAATGGCTAGAGCAATGTATACCAAAAACCAAAAGCTCGAAGAGCTTGAAATAAGTAATCGCCCAATCACTTCACGTTCCTAACGCTAATTATCCAATCAGACTGCTTGATTCTCATAACCTAAACTTAATCATACAAAGTTATCTCCCCTCGTCGTGAGGGTGGGGGGTCATGATCATCATAAAAATCGAAAGTTCCGAGAAGGTGGTCACGTGACCTATCAAATTGAAGGTCTCGACGAGTGGATTAAGAAGATCGTAATTTTAACCCTCGTCGTGGGGTGGGGTCACGACCAGAGCCGAAAAACTTCGTTCTTCATACAAAGCCAGGCATGTGAGGTACTGATATGAAGGCTCGATGAATACATTACGAAAATAACATTTTTCATTTTATGTGGGGATGGGGTCACGACCAGAGCCAAAAAACGTCTTCCTTTTTACAAATCCAAGCATGTGAGATACTGATATGAAGGGCTTGATGAATACATTACAAAAATGACATTTTCCACCCTCGCGTGGGGATAGGGTTAATACCGATCAGAAAATCAAAAGTTTCGAGAAAATAGTCGTGTGACCTATCAAATTAAAGCTATCGACAAGGATATTATGAAAATCATAATTTTCCCCCCTTCTTGTAACGGTGGAGTTGGGACCATCTTGAAATCGAAAGTATTAAGAAAAGGTAGATATGTGACATATTAAATTGAAAAAAAACAACATGTTGAATCTGATGCATCATTCATTTTTGATATCTGTGTTCAAACATGAAATATGTTTCAATATATATGATTGTTATGCTAATTAGAGATACACTCGGTTGTTAACAAGTCACGCCTTAAGATGTTTCCTTCAATAATAACTCTGTTTACTGAACCATAGATTTGTCAATAATAATTATAAGTTGATCTTCTAACGTTTCTACATATTGAGGATAGCCTATTTCACCATTTCCGAAAAAAGTGTCAATCCAAACTATTTTTTTAGGAAAAAATGCCCACGTCGAGAAGACATTACAAAACTAAACGAGTATAACCTTGACTAAATTGAAATAAAACCATTTGTCACGTGTTAGAAAAGATTTGTAAACAGTCTAAATGGAAAAGTTGTTTTCTTTTGTTTTTTACAATAGGAGTTAAAATATTTTAAGATAGGTGGAGTTATATAAATACAGCAACAACAAAAAACAGTGTTTACAATGTGTCAGCGTATGACTGAATGAAAATGAGAAAAAACTCTTTTTCTAATCACCTGATAGCGAAGCATTACATCAGTAGTCGCGATATTGATGTCATCCAACAGCAACCATTAAGCTTTTTACGTCGACATATCACTTGTCCAAAACAATTATCTTTTAACGCTAAAACGGGTCAAATACATCTCGGTAACGACTCCCTTTTTTCTTGATCAGACACAGTTGTTGGCGGAAAGTTGACTGGAGGGTCGTTCAAAACATTTGATCAAATATATCGAACGGAAACGACTCATTTTCTAACTACGATTGTCGCCGTATTCTAAACGTCACCACACTGATCATACAATACGATATTGGAACGGCATTACCTCATGAATATTACAAATTTACGATTTGTATTGTCTTCAACACAAATCGTAAATTGCTTCCCGCATCACCATACTTATACTATACCGCATCGAATTTGACATCGTCATCATCCCCTTGCTAGATAAACTTGAAATCGTCATCCGAATGGTGTTGCGAAGTAAGCCTATATGGGTTGATTAAGCTCGCAAGCTCGGGTAAGAGCTCGAGCTCTTGAGGTTTTATTTTGAGGATTCAGTGGACTCATGTTTATTGAATGAGCCTGATATTGTTTGGTAAGGAAACACAAAATTACAGAGCTGGTGAGACGTCACAGAACTGCCAGTTATCACAACGTTTATAGTCCGATCTTACGATCTCTGATCGATAAATTTTCCCTAACATTCCGTAACAATGGTCGATAATAGAAATTAGTATAAAAAATCGTGTGAATTGTTCTCTGAAAATTGCATTCGCTTGTGCAGTATTTCTAATTTTTACCGATTGCGTTCAGGGTTCAGTTTTTAAAAAAAAGCCTTGTCAAATGGTTAGGTTCCAGGGAAGTAACTCTGCAACAACTCATCCACCAAATGGTTAGGTTCAAATGAAGTGACTCTGTCATCCGTAGGTAGAGGTTTATTATGAGGTCATCAGAGGTCATAATACAGGTTAGATTCATGGAAGTAACTCCGTTCATCCGTAGGTAGAGGTTTATTATGAGATCATCAAGGGTCGTGATACAGGTTAGGTTCAAGGGAAGAAACTCGGTAACAACTCATTCCAAAGTAGAGGTTTATTATGAGTATATCAGAGGTGATGATACAGGTTAGGTTCAAGGGAAGTAACTTTGTAACAACTCATCCGTCAAACGGTTATGTTCGAGGGAAGTAACTCTGTAACACCTCGTCCATAGGTGGAGGTTTATTATGAGGTCCTCAGGAGGCATGATACAGGTTAGGTTCATCAAATGATTAGGTTCGAGGGAAGTAACTATGTAACAACTCATTCATCCAAACAAAATTAAAATTCGATGCACCATACTAAGAAGTGCTTGAAAAAAACAACATTTTTTAGGTTAGGTTCGAGCGAAGTAACTCTAACAACTCATCTGTTCAAACAAAAATTAAAATTTGATTCACCATATTAAGAAGTGCTTGAAAAACCCTCTAGGTTTTAGGTTATGTTCAAGGAAGTAACTCTGTAACAACTCATACGTTCAAATGGTTAGGTTCGAGGGAAGTAACTCTGTATAACAACTCATCCGAGGTTTATTATGAGGTCATCAGGGGTCATGATACGGGTTAGGTTCAAGGGAGGTAACTCTGTCATCCATAGATTCAAGGAAGTAACACTGTAACACCAAGGTTTATTATTAAGTCATCAGGAGTCACGATACAGGTGGGGTTTAAGGGAAGTAACGCTATCATCCGTAGATTCGGGGAAGTAACTCTCAACTCACCCGTCAAATGATTAGGTTCAAGGGAAGTAACTATGTAACAACTCATCCGTAGGTTCGAGAGAAGTAACTCTATCATTCATAGGTTCAAGGGAAGTAACACTGTAACACCTAGGTTATTATTAGGTCATCAGGAGTCATGATGCAGGTGAGGTTTAAGTGAAGTAACCCTATCATCCATAGGTTCGAGAGAAGTAGCTTTGTAGCACCAAGGTTTACTATGAAGTCGTCAGGGTAGGTTCGAGGGAAGTAATAACTCATCCCAGGTTTATTATGAGGTCATCAGGGGTTACGATATGGGTTAGGTTCGAGGACAAAGTAACAGGTTCGAGGGAAGTAACTCTATAACACCAAGGTTTATTATGACGTCATCAGGGTAGATTCGAGGGAAGTAACTCTGTATAACAACCCATCCGAGGTTTATGATGAGATCATCAGAGGTTACGATTCGGGTTAGGTTCGAGGAAAAAGTAACTCTGGACAAAACAAATAAATATCATAAAGTATAATTCGTTGCACTTTTAGTTCCTTTTCTATAAAAAAAAATTATATATTAAAAAATTGATAATAGAAAAAAATAGTAAGACCATATAAAGTTGATTGTTTCTCAAACCATTTTTTCCAAAAAAGCATGCGGGCGAGCGGTCTTTTTTTTTTTATTTTTAATTTCTCCCCGAGAGGTTGTTTGTGGTAATTCGACCCCCACCCAAACTCCTGGTGGACCACGCAAAATTTCGCAAATATATTGGTAATTCACCGTAGGGGTGGAGTCATAAATGGAATGGGTTTGAATGTTTTTTTAAGTGAAACGTGAAAAATTAATTATGACACAGGACGAAACGCCTCGTGTGTGAAGCGTCTCAGGATGAAACGTCTCTGGGAACAAATCAAATGTCGAAGTGCCAACTTTCACAGATTTAGTTTACCAATAAAAAAAATCCTTTCACAACCTGCCTAATAAAATCGTGAATCACAATTTTTCCTCCATTATATTCAAAATTATCACAACCCATTTGAACGGGTAGTTCATCCATAAATCATATTTTTTGGAAATCTGAAAATGAAATACAAAACGAATGTTTGCGTGTTTTTATTAACCAATTCGACCGCACATACCTCCCTGTATGCGATTTATTTTCAACTATGTCTGTTACTTTTATATCAAGCAACGGTTACTATTAGTTATCCAATTATCCTGCATCTCAAATGCATTTATTTAAATTAACTGGGAAACTCATAACGGTTTCAAACAACAGTACACAAATTCCCAATGACAGTCATTTACAATACAAATGTTACTAAAATAAATGGCAGGAGACTATGTTCCATTCAACATAGCACCTGACTTTGCAGACTGTTCTGAGGGTTGGTGCGAATCAAACATGGTGCGAATCGACCACTCCTTTTGTGACTGTTTGTTGTCAGACTGAAAGACACCTTCCCGTCATTATGACTTACCTTTTACAAAATAAAACACTTTCTGAATATTGCTGAAACCTACACACTTTATTAAAGTATGATGTAGAAAAAGCTTGAAGTGTTAATTTAAAAAACAAATCGTCAACTCATCGATATCGATTTACCAAAATGAGCACAATATCTCATGTTTTTTTTAAAGATTTTTTGGTGTCATAAAAGGTTGCATGCGCAGCAACAATGACCATGCGCGCGAGCCTGAAAAACAGACGTTCTTTTTTATGGTCTAATTTAATTAATAATACATCAATATTTAAAAAAAAAAAATCAGTTTTTAACTGATAGTAGTGTTGTTGTTATGACTGATAGGTTAGGGTTAGGGTTTTTATTACGAGTACATCAAGGTGGACAGCTCTATTCCATCCCTCTCTCGAGTCCCTTTGCGTGAAGACTTCTTTTTTTAATTCAATTCAAGGGGTGTTAACCTCATCGAGATTTGGAAACGGTTTATAAATTCACGAAATATACATTTCTCTTTCTGTTTGCTTAATTTTTAGTTTGTTGAACCTAGAAACGTCTTTTAGATTTTCTCCTTGATAAGACGCGAAACACGATATCAAACGCAGTTTATCTTTCTTGCTTCTCACGTTTTCGAGTTGTAAGAATCGTTTGCCTTTGACCAATCTGTCTTGAAAATCGAATATGTGTTTGGTAAACGGATCGAACGAGTTTTCATCTTTTTTACCTTCCAGAGGAACTTCGAATTCTCATCTTTTGCTCACGAAAACCCATTGATCATTTCCAGATCCGATTCAGGTGAGCAATATACTGTAACACATCGCGCTATCGTAAGGACAATGCTGCTTTTTGTAAGGATTTTATAACCTACATTAGGTAGGGGTACGGGCCCCCTAGAATTTCAGATTCTCAGCATTATCCCTATCTTTTTACACAGTTGAGTAATAAGACCTAATCTCTGAGACTCTGACAGATTTTACCAGAGATAAAACGCTCAAGTTGAGATACTGCCACTTCATGTTCTAATGATATTGAAACGGGAGTTCTCTCTCTGAATATTACTATGGAAAACTATGATTATAACCCTCAACTAAATTGTCCAACACACAAAAACATATATATTTCCTGTACATCTCCCTAACCGCCGCCTCCTCCCCTCCCCTCCCCTCCCTTCCCTAATCCCTTCCCCTCCCCTTCCCTAATCCCCTCCATACGCTTCCTTACCCCCGTCCCCTCCCCTAACCCCCTTATCCCCTTTCCAAATCCTCTCCCATCTCCTTCCCTAACCCCCTCCCTCTCATTCCCTCCCCAAAATCCCTCTCACCCCTCCCTGCCCCCTCTCATCCCCTCCCCTTCACCCCTTCACCCCTCCCTAACCCCTCCCCTACCTTAATCCCCCTCCCATCTCCTTCCTAACCCCCTCCCTCTCCTTCCCTCCTCAAAATCCCCTCACACCCCTCTCGTCCCCTCCCCTAATCCCATTCACCCCTCCCCTAACCCATCCCCTTCCTTAACCCCCTCCCTAATCCCCCTCCCTCACCTAACCCCCCACCCCTGGGCGAGAGTTACTTCCCTCGAACATAACCGTTTGACGGTTGAGTTGTTACCGAATTACTTCCCTTGAACCTAACCTGTATCACGACCCTTGATGATCTCATAATAAACCTCTACCAACGGATGAACGGAGTTACTTCCATGAACCTAACTTGTATTATGACCTCTGATGACCTCATAATAACCCTCTTCCTTCGGATGACTGAGTCACTTCCTTTGAACCTAACCATTTGGTGGATGAGTGGTTGCAGAGTTACTTCCCTTGAACCTAACCATTTGACAAGGTTTTTTTTTTAAACTGAACCCTGAACGCAATCGGTAAAAATCAGAAATACTGCACAAGCGAATGCAATTTTCAGAGAACAATTCACACGATTTTCTATACTAATTTCTATTGTCGACAATTGTTACGGAATGTTAGGGAAAATTTATCGATCAGAGATCGTAAGATCGGACTATAAACGTTGTGATAACTGGCAGTTCTGTGAGGTCTCACCAGCTCTGTAATTTTGTGTTTCCTTACCAAACGATATCAGGCTCATTGAATAAACATGAGTCCATTGAATCCTCAAAATAAAACCTCAAGAGCTCGAGCTCTTACCCGAGCTTGCGAGCTTAATCAACCCCTATAGGCTCTCTTCGCAACACCATTCGGATTACGATTTCAAGCTTATCTAGCAAGGGGATGATGACGATGTCAAATTCGATACGGTATAGTATAAGTATGGTGATGCCGGAAGGAATTTACGACTTGTGTTGAAGACAATACAAATCGTAACTTTGTAATATTCAAGAGGTAATGCAGTTCCAATATCGTATTGCATGATTAGTGTGGTGACGTTTAGAATACGGTGACAATCGTAGTTAGAAAATGAGTCGTTTTCGTTCGATATATTTGATCAATTGTTTTGAACGACCCTCCAGTCAACTTTCCGCCAACAACTGTGTCTGATCAAGAAAAATGGAGTCGTTACCAGATGTATTTCACCCGTTTTAGCGTTAAAAGATAATTGATTTTGGACAAGTGGTATGTCGACGTGAAAAACTTAATGTCTTGGCTGCTGTTGGATGTAATGCTTTTCTATCCGGTGATTAGAAAAAGAGTTTTTTTCTCATTTTCATTCAGTCACACGCTGACACATTGTAAACACTGTTTTTTTTTGTTGTTGCTGTATTTATATAACTCCACCTATCTTAAAATTTTAACTCCTATTGTAAAAAAACAAAAGAAAACAACTTTTCCACACGTGCGTTTAGACTGTTTACAAATCTTTTCTAACACGTGACAAATGGTTTTATTTCAATTTAGTCAAGGTTATACTCGTTTAGTTTTGTAATGTCTTCTTGACGTGGGCACTTTTTCCTAAAAAAATAGTTTGGATTGACCCTTTTTTCGGAAATGGTGAAATAGGCTATCCTCAATATGTAGATGCGTTAGAAGATCAACTTATAATTTTTATTGACAAATCTATGGTTCAGTAAACAGAGATATTATTGAAGGAAACATCTTAAGGCGTGACTTGTTAACAAGCGAGTGCATCTCTAATTAGCATAACAATCATATTTGAACACAGATATCAATAATGAATGATGCATCAGATTCATCTTGTTGTTTTTTCAATTTAATGTGTTCCATAACTACCTTTTCTTAATACTTTCGATTTCAAGATGGTCCCAACTCCACCGTTATAAGAAGGGGGAAAAATTATGATTTTCATAATATCCTTGTCGATAGCTTTAATTTGATAGGTCACACGACTATCTTCTGGAAACTTTTGATTTTCTGATCGGTGTTAACCCCATCCCCACGGCGAGGGTAAAAAATGTATTTCTTGAAAGCTATTCATCAAGCCCTTCATATCAGTACCTCACATGCTTGGATTTGTAAAAAGGAAGACGTTTTTTGGCTCTGGTCGTGACCCCACCCCCACTTAAAATGAAAAATGTCATTTTCGTAATGTATTCATCGAGCATTCATACCAGTACCTCACATGCCCGGCTTTGTATAAAGAACGACGTTTTTCGGCTCTGGTCGTGACCCCACCCCACGACGAGGGTTAAATTACGATCTTCTTAATCCACTCGTCGAGACCTTCAACTTGATAGGTCACATGACCACCTTCTCGAAACTTTCGATTTTCTGATGGGTGTCACCCCCACCCCCACATAAAATGAAAAACGTCATTTCTGTAATGTATTCATCGAGCCCTTCATATTAATACCTCACATGCCTGGGTTTGTGAAAAGGAAGACGTTTTTCGACTCTGGTCGTGACCCCACCCCATGACTAGGGTTAAAATTACGATCTTCTTAATCCACTCGTCGAGACCTTCAATTTGATAGGCCACGTGACCACCTTCTCGAAACTTTCGATTTTTATGATGGGCGTGACCCCCACCCCCACATAAAATGAAAAACGTCATTTTCGTAATGTATTCATCGAGCCCTTCATATTAATACTTCACATGTCTGGATATGTAAAAAGGAAGACGTTTTTCGGCTCTGGTCCTGCTCCACCCCCACGACGAGAGTTAAAATTACGATCTTCTTAATCCACTCGTCGAGACCTTCAATTTGATAGGTCACGTGACCACCTTCTCGAAACTTTCGATTTTCTGATGGGTGTGACCACCACCCCCACATAAAATGAAAAACGTCATTTCTGTAATGTATTCATCGAGCCCTTAATATTAATACCTCACATGCCTGGATTTGTAAAAAGGGAGACGTTTTTCGACTCTGGTCGTGACCCCACCCCACGAAGAGGGTTAAAATTACGATCTTCTAATCCACTCGCAGAGACCTTCAATTTGATAGGTCACGTGACCACCTTCTCGAAACTTTCGATTTTTCTGATGGGCGTAACCCCCACCCCCACATAAAATGAAAAACGTAATTTTTGTAATGTATTCATCGAGCCCTTCATATTAATACCCCACATGCCTGGATATGTAAAAAGGAAGAGGTTTTTCGGCTCTGGTCGTGACCCCATCACACGACGAGGGTTGAAATTACGATCTTCTTAATCCACTCGTAGAGACTTTCAATTTTGATAGATCACGTGACCACCTTCTCGAAACTTTCAATTTTTATGATGAGCATGACCCCCACCCCCACATAAAATGAAAAACGTCATTTTTGTAATGTATTCATCGAGCCCTTCATATTAATACCCCACATGCCTGGATATGTAAAAAGAAAGAGGTTTTTCGGCTCTGGTCGTGACCCCACCCCACGACGAGGGTTAAAATTACGATCTTCTTAATCCACTCGTAGAGACCTTCAATTTGATAGGTCATGTGACCACCTTCTTGGAACTTTCGATTTTTATGATGAGCATGACCCCCACCCCCACGACGAGGGGAGATAACTTTGTATGATTAAGTTTAGGTTATGAGAATCAAGCAATCTGATTGGTTAATTAGCGTTAGGAACGTGAAGTGATTGGGTGATTACTTATTTCAAGCTCTTCGAGCTTTTGGTTTTTGTATACATTGCTCTAGCCATTATATCCACGTTATTAAACGATCAGGTGGCAACGAATGTCACGATACCCTCACGATTTTTCATTTGTTTTTTGTTCCCATCCCAAAAATCCGCACTAGTTTAACTACACTTTACACCCACTTCGCGCCGTTGGCGAACGTAGAGTAAACGTTTTGAGATCTGTCCTGCTCTAGAATCGGTAAATCGGTTTCGCCGATCGGATCGCACCCTAGACCGTCCGAAACGCGATCGCGAACGTGGTGGTGGTCCAGAACCGGCAAACCGCCTTTTTTCCATGTACCGGAGGCCCAAATCGGTTTTTAAAAAAATCCTCGATGAGTAACTACACTTTACGCTCACTTTTCACCGTTGGCGAACGTCGAAAAAACGTTTTGAGGTCGATTTTTCCTGGTCTAGAATCGGCAAATGGGTTTTCACCGATCGGATCGCACTTTAACCGTTCAAACACCCGTTGGCGAACGTAGGTGGTCCAGAATCGGCAAACCGCTTTTTTTTATGCTGGTCTGGAACCGGCAAAACGTTTTTTGCTTGCGTTCACCAACGATAGATCGATGGTCTAATCCGCGATGGGAACGTCGAGAAAAATTTTT
Source organism: Pictodentalium vernedei (assembly GCA_031216915.1). NCBI lineage: Eukaryota > Metazoa > Mollusca > Scaphopoda > Dentaliida > Dentaliidae > Pictodentalium > Pictodentalium vernedei. The sequence goes on from CM062296.1 coordinate 98,714,715, forward strand.
AAATTTACATTTTCTTCAAATTTCGTACATTTTTTCACTTTTGAGCGATGTGTCGAATCTACACGTTCGCCAACGGGTGTTTGAACGTCAAAAGTGCGATCTGTGAGCCTCAAAACAATTGCCGATTCTGGACCACCATGAAAAAAACGACATTTTTGCACTCTGTACACGATTTAACACTGAATCCATATGGCGGTACACGTACATGTACGTGTACTTGTACACGTTTTTGGAAAAGTGGTCTGGAATCGGCACTTTATACCTACTGACCCACTATGTTGACTGGGGAACAATTCCTGTTTTTGCTGTCGATACGAGACGGTAAAAGGGCGAAACAATAGAGATTAATTAGAAAGGTCGGGAAAACGTGATTCCACATCATGCCTAACCACGAGTCACCAGAAAATCATTTCACTGGTGGGGCATTGGAAAAAAAAGCAATATTTGGGTATTGTCCCTGGTTTTATCCTTGCAGAAGGTTAGGTGGAAGCTAATGCAACCTCTTCTAGTGGCGTTGCCAGGCTAATTTACGAAAGTGGGGGGAGGGGAGTAAACTATTTCCCGCATTTAATTTCACTTCGTTCTGGTTTAATGGTGTGTGCACCCGACCCCCCCCCCCCCCTTCCGTGCAAAAAAATAAGATCCCATCATAGGAATCTCAGCGGGTCGTCGGCTCGCAAGGGTTGCACCTACACAATCAGATAAATGTGTTCCAGAACAGAATTCTCTAATGCCGTCAAGCGATATTTTGAATTGGACAGTAAATTTCCGAGAAAGGATCACGTGACTTCCGGTTCACAATTGACGATACAATTGCAATCGACTTATCCACCTCTAGGAATCTTTGGGCCGATATCAACAATCAAACAAATTGTCAAATGCGTTCGTTTTCTGTTGCAACCCAATTCGCATCTCAGCTTTGCGTGATATTTACATGTCTACACATCACTCGTAATCTGTTCTTTTAGAACTTTTTCAATACGCTCAGCTAATATTCTTGTTATTTCAGATCGATCTCTCCTGATTTCGTTGTAACTTGTCCTATTCGGCGAATACATGATTTACCTTCAATGCTGCATCGAAAAACCGCAGATATAACCGGCGATCTTGTTGATTATATTGGTGCGGTTTCACAAAGATTTGCATGGACACGTAGCTCGTGAAGTTCAAGAATCAAAACGAAACGCAGTTTTTGAATCATCCTAATTTTAAGGTGCTATATAAGTAATGGAATTTTGTCAATTTTGAAATTCCCACCTCTGATATTCCTTAAATTCAAATTCAACATGCACAAATAATACAACAAAATGAAGTTTGGGAGGTATAGAACACGAAAGATATATGAAATTAACTCATAGAGTTAACAACAGGCACCACTGGTTCCTGAAAGTCTGCTACCGAATTGGTACCAGAACTGATAATACAATAATATTTCCCGAGAACAAGCTGTGGCCAAATGTGCTTCACATATCCAAGAACAACGATTGGGCATCAAAATCCTTCAAAACACAGCGACAGAGATCATTGGGGTACATTCCAAAAGTGACGTCGTTGTTTACAAATATTCTTACTTTCGATTTCCAGTCAACGTCGTTGGACGGAAAAGGCATCGAAAAACAACGCCGTCTAAAATCAAATAATGAGAAAGATCGCCTTAATGCAGCATACTATTATTATATAGATACTGTATAGTTACCATATTATATGCAAGGTACCATTGGCACCAGTTGAAATGTCTTAAAATTACGATTTTGTTTTTTGATGAAAATTCGTGGTATCAAGTGATTTACGCATGTCTCCCGAACATGGAATCCATCTTCAATCAAAAATGTAAACAGTGATGTCCTTTTCCCAAATGCAATTCTATCGCAGCATCCTAATGTGTTTCGAATGCCTAGCTTTGTTCTTGGATATGTGAAGCACACGTGGCCACGAGTTGTTCTCGCGAAATATTATTTTATTATCAGTTCTGGTACGAATACGATAGATAGCATACTTCCAGGAACCAGTGGTGCCTGTTGTCAACTCTATGAGTTGGTGAGTTGGATACCTATGTGTTTCGTGTTCTACACATCTCAACCTTCATTTTGGTGTATAATTTGTGTATATTTAATTTAAATTTAAGGAGTATATCAGAGGTGGGAATTTCAAAATAAACAAAATTCTATTTCTTATATAATACCTTATGTTGTAATAAACAGTAATGAAAAGTTTGCTTGAAAATAGGTGATACAGTGCTGATAAGTTTCTCCCGGATCGTTTCGCCCCAATTCCCGTTCGCCCCTCGAGTCGTTTGCGCCAATCCTCATTCGCTCCGGGTGGTTTCGCCTCTAAATTTAAATGTTATTTTGGTAATCAATAAAATTGTTTTCTTTAGTATTTTAGTATTTTCTTCCCAAAAGGATTTATCGATGTAAACAACTTCCATTACATTTTTCATAATTCTTACTAGGGTTTTCTACCGTGTATCACCCGACCCACTCGCATAACCACTCACTCAGCAACGTTAATAGATCATCTCTTCTCAAATAATATAACAGCAACCTGTTTGTCTGGAATAATCATCACAGATGTTACCGATCATTTCGGCATATATTATATAGAAAATATTATTACTGCAAAGGGTAGTCCTAAAATTATACGCAAACGTAAATTCACTGAAGCTAACATGGCCATATTTAGGGCACTTCTCCACCAAAGTGATTTTTCGTCAATTCTTGAATCAAGCTGTCCTAATGCAGCATACGAGAACTTCATGGATGTCTATTCAACAGCTTTTGAACAAGCGTTTCCTGTAGTAAATGTACAACTGCAAGCTAAATTTGTCAGAAAACAACCGTGGATGTCCAAGGGACTCATGACTTCATCTCTTAATAAGACGAAGTTTTATAATAAAAAAATAAAATCCCCAACAGAACAAAACATACAAAACTACAAAAACTACTGTAAAATCTTTAATAAAAAAAACAAACAAAGTAAAGCAATGTATTATAACAAGATATTAAATGATAACATAAACAATTTAAGAGAAACTTGGAAAGTATTAAATGAAACAATAAACAAAGCAAAACGTACAACTAGCTTGCCTTCTACTTTTTTCAAAGACAATAATTGCGAAATAAATGACCCAAAGGAAATAGCATGTGCATTTAATAACTTTTTTGTAAACACGGGAAGACGTGCTAGTGCAGAATTGATGCAAACAGATAAATCCTTCCGAAACTTCATGGGTCCGTCTTCCACAAATAACTTCTACATTACACCCACTACCCCTTGTGAAGTGATGGATGTGGCCAAACGAATGAAAGCCAAACGGTCAGAAGACTGTGATGGCATCTCAACATATCTTCTAAAGAATTCTATAGATATATTAGCCCACCCGTTTGCCCATATCGCTAACCAGTCCTTTATCAGTGGTGTTGTACCAAACCGAATGAAAATCGCTAAAGTATCCCAATTTATAAAGCAGGGGATGAAAATAGATTTAATAACTATAGACCTATAAGTATTCTTCCAGCCTTCTCTAAAATCTTAGAAAAATTAATGGCTAATAGAATGGTTAATTACCTGGATACATTTGATATTCTTTATCAGCATCAATATGGCTTCAGAAAAAATCACAGCACCACACATCCTGTGATGCAACTTCTTGGACATATTGCTATAGAAAACAACAAACCAACAAAAGATTTAACACTAGCGGTATTTATAGACTTTTCGAAAGCTTTTGACACTATAAATCATAGTATTCTAATAAGTAAATTAGAAAGATATGGGTTCAGAGGTATTAGCATTGACTGGTTCGCAAGTTATCTATCCAACAGAACCCAATATGTAAAACGTGGTGAAAATAATTCGAATGAAGCCCAAATAACATGTGGAGTACCACAGGGTTCCATACTCGGGCCAATCTTGTTCCTGCTTTATATTAACGATATTCGTCACTCGACTTTATTAAACCTCCTATCGTTCGCGGATGACACAACAGCCTATGCTTCAGGTCCAAATGCAAGTAGATTGGCTGAATATATAAATCTGGAATTAACCAAATTAAATGAATGGTGTTCAGCCAACCAGCTTGTCTTGAACACAAATAAAACTAAATACGTTCTTATAAATCCAACCCGCAGTACACTAGTCCCAGAAAATTTAGGTATCAAAATACAAAACCAAACGATAAAAAGAATAGGAAGCCATGAACAAGATAAATCATTAAAATTTCTTGGGATCAGTATTGACGACAATCTATCATACAGTGCCCATATCTCACATGTTTGCTCCAAAATTGGAAGAGTAAACTATGCATTGAATAAAGTAAAAAAAATATTGCCACATAAGGCTTTGAAGACATTATACTTTGCCCTTATATATAGCCACCTGTTATATGGCATCCATGTATGGGGTAATGCTCGGGCAATTAGTAAAATTCTTATTATGCAAAAACGCTCACTTCGTATCATTAATAATTCAAATTACAACGCCCACACTGATCCATTATTTGTAAAAGACAAACTACTTAAAGTTAATGACTTGTTCAAACTCCAAGCATGTCTCTTCATATTTGATTGGAAAATGGGACAACTTCCGTCGTCGTTTAATGACTTTTTTAACCCAACACAAAATACTTCACAAAGATTTACGAGACAATCAGACTTATTACATATGAGTAGAACGCGTACTAAAGCCCTCGATAGGTTACAGATCCATGCATTTCCTAGGGTGTGGAATGACTTGGATCAAGATTCAAGGTCTATCACTAATAGAAATCTATTCAAAAAATTATTAACACAAAAATTCATCTCTCAGTACTCAAGTAGTGTGGAATGTGACAATCCCTATTGTCGAGATTGTAATTTTAATGCCAGCAGATAATTATGGATTCAAACCCCTGAAAAATAACTAAATGTCTGCACAGCCATTCATTTCGCACTTCACTATACTTTGGTCATTTTCCGATTTGTGTGCTCTTTGCATGTGATAACATCAAGTAATATACTCCGTCTGTTAATCTCGCCCAACAGAAAAGTATGATTTAACTGCCAAGTCCGACACTTTCAACACCAGAAAAAAAATCTGAATGCAATTGAACAATATGCCTATAATCCACATCCGTAATCAGTGTACAATGCTCACCCTAGAACAAATATTAGTGGGAGATGACAGGTAGACAGCCAATCTGGCTATGCCATCTCCTTACGGTATAGATATTTATCCATATTCTCATATTGTACTAATGTTTTTTGTGCCTTCTAAATCTTGTATTACTATACATGCATTGCTGTAATTCCTAGCTATACCGTTAAATAAATAATGTAATCTAATCTACTAAATTGAAAAATTCGACCGTATCTGCATTGACCAAGACGTGAAATCAGACAAATAGAGAGGATTTGGGTGGTATGTCAATGAGGTATGGATTAAATAAAAACAGAACTTGCAATGATATTATGTTTTATTCTTGTTTTACTTATGTATTTGTTTATATTTTTACAGTTTAGAATTCAGATGCACAGCATATGACATTTCAGTGTAATTTGTACATATATATAACATCCGTAAAAATGCATCACAACTATCAATCGGCCTGTGCCATTTCCCTTCTGTGGGTCTTTTACTGTTTTACCCGGACACCTCTCCATATATGTTTCCTCAAAGTTTGAGTCATTCATCTCAATGCTACCAATAAGAAATTTCTTTTCGCACTTTTGTAATAATACCAATATATTCACCTAATGCAACAGGTAGTGAATTTTAATTTTCTGTCGTTGTTAAAAATTGTTTTCAAGATGGTGTGCTGTGTCCGTATTAGTTTTATGCATTATAATGTTAATTGATGGTAGAAAAGTATTTTAAACCATTAAAACGGTTTAATAATACAATCATTGTCATTTCGCCCCAAAAAATTAAAAATTCAAGACAGAAAAAACACAATGTTCTTGAGTCTGTGTCCATAATATATAAGTTGCGAACAAGCATAAATATCTAGTTATTAAATGTCTTGTCGGGTGTCCATTATATGGGTTAAATGGGGGGGGGGGGGGGGGGCAGAAAATGGGGAAGGCATGTGCCCCCCCCTCCCCAGGTCAGTCACTTTCCACGGGTGGGCAATATTTCCACGGACGCAATGATATTAGATTTCAAAACCTGTTTACAGCAGAAATCATAAAAATGTTAATTAATGAAGCACAGGGTACAATCCGGTGCTTCATTAATTAAAATTTTATTGATGATGATTTTCTATTACCTGGTAAAAATACGCGTGGACATCACTGCCCACGCATGGTTTATGACCAGTCCACGGCGACTGCACTGTATGTCTGCGCCACTACTATAAGCAAGGACTAATTCTAAATGGGTGGGTGTGTTGATAAATATTAATATTTTTTAACACCTGATAACAAAGTAATATAAGTTTATGAACAACCACACAATTTAATTCTAATTACAATACTCCTAATTCCTAATAAACATACATGAATGTTCATTGATTTTGTGGAATGTTTACACAATGTATGAAGCTTATTTGGACCTGCATGTTTGTTAAGATTACCCTTCCACTCTACACTGGATTGTGTGGTATTCCTTTGTGAAAGACAGTGTATTGATTGTAATAATCTTGATGCATAAGACCCCACAAAGTAGATCTGTTTCTCGGGCCATCTTTTTTGTAAAATTGCATGCAGGCTGGTGGTTTTATATTTTATTTTTTATATTTATAATTATTTCTTTGCCATTAAAAGTTCATGTTTTTTTTGTTTTTTTAGGCCTCATAATCTACACAATAGCATGTGTGGTGGTGTATTCCATCCCTTGAGTGCAAGAAGGCATTGCAATGCTATAGCATAAACTTTGTTGCTCTCCAGATACAAATTTAATAATTTTAATAACATGGGTAAAATATCAGACAGGAACCATTTAATTGTTTTTTTAGCTCACCTTGACAAAGTCAAGCTGGACTTATCTGATCACTCTCCACCCATTGTCCATCCGTCTGTCATCCATCAACATCATGCTCTGGTCTTCTCCCCCAAAGTTCAAGTGAAATTTTGTGTGAGTGATGGCCCCAAAGGGGTATTGCATTTTTGTCCAACTCAACATGCCTAGACCCATAGGGATGGGTTGGGGGAAAATGCTCCAAAATATTTTTAAAATCTCCATGAACCAGAGGGTACAGTCACTTGATATTTGTTACGGATCTTCCTATTGAGGTGTTGAATCAAGCTTGTTCAAACGTAGTTCGTGAAGCAATATTTGGCTTTGTAATGGGAGGAGTTAGTTAGATTTCTGGCAGTGCCCCAAATTTCTATATTCTGAACCGATGGTCCGATTTGAACGAAATTCAGTGTGTTGTATTAATGGGTCATAAGTACTTGACTCATGCCAAAAACATTTCTGCATCCCCATGGGAACCCCAGGAGCTAAAACTAGAAATATTTTCAAACGCCCATGTTTCCCACCAGACCAGACGGAACAGAGAACTGCTATATGGTATAAGGCATCCTTAGAACCAGTAGCATTGAATGGTAAAATGTGCCATCTGTTATATAAGGGAGTCCTGCAGAGGGCATCGAAATAATGCCGAGTCAGCATATTTGCAAACATTTTAGAAAATGTTTTCTCCAGAACCAATGGTCAGAATCTTTTGATATTGGGTATACATCATCCATAGAAGGGTCAGATACATGTTTGTTAAAATGAAGCCCATTGGTTTATATGTGGACTCAATGCAGGAGCCCATTTTTTTTTTAACTTAGGGCAATATGGGGAATATTCTTTAAAATTCTTCTTCAGAACCACCAGTCAGAATCTTTTAATGTTTGGTATACATATTGTTATGAGGGTCAGGTTCAAGATTGTTCAAACCAAGTCCCTATATTAATATTTGGGCTTCTTTTGGTAGCCCAAATTTTAACTTAGGGCAATATGAGGAAGTTTCTTTAAAAATCTTCTTCTTCAGATCCACCAGTCAGAATTCTGTCATATTTGTTATACAACATCTCTAGGGTTTGAGATTCAAGTTTGTTCAAATCGAGTCTGTAGGTTAAAATTTGGGCTCGCTATGGTAGCCCAAATTTTAACTTAGTGCAATATGAAGAAATCTTTTAACAAATTTTCTTCTTCAGATCCACCAGTCAGAATGCTTTCATATTTGGTATACAACATCTCTAAGGAGGTCAGATTCAACTTTGTTTAAATCGAGTGCCTGGGTGAATATTTGGGCTCCCTATGGGAGCCGTAATTGGCTATGTTACAGAAGAATTAGAAATTGTTTATTCAGTACCCTCTAGAGGTGTGTAACTAAGATTAATCTACATAGATTGTATCAAGGGGCTTCAGAGGGGAGCTCCACATGTTACATTATGATCAACTGAGAAAAAGGCATGATGCTTGGACTCTATTTGTCACTCCTGAGGGGCTCAAGGATTAACTGTGTATCCCATGGAGATGGATTGCGTAATGTATATTCATTCTTGGACTTTGTTTATATCGTGTTCTGTTCAAGATCAGCGCTTCAGGGGCCACATGGGGCCTCCTGTTTATTGATTTATTGGGTTTTAACAACACTTTCGACAGCCAACAGTTACACGTTTCTTCCCTCCTTGAACCAAGTCTTTCGCCCAACTGCAGCACAATTGGCCCACTGAGTTTTTAGCTCACCTGACTTTCAGTCAGGGTGAGATATAGTGATCAGTTGCCGTCCGTCCGTCGTCCGTCCGTCGTCCGTCCGTCGTCTGTGAAGATGGTGTTTGCGTCTTCTCCTGCAAAACCGCTGAACCGATTTAAGTGAAATTTGAAATGGTTATTTGCTATGACATCGCATTTTGATTTGCTCAAATCAAGTTGCCCTGCCCCTCAGTAGGGCCACGCCCAAAAAGTATTCCTAAATCTTTAAAAAAACTTCTTCTCATGAACCAGCAGTAGCAGAGACTTGATATTTAGGGTGCCGCTTCCATTTGAGGTGTTGACTCAGATTTGTTCAAGAGAAGTTTATGGGGCTATATTTGCCTTCGTTATGGGAGGGGCAAGAATTTTCGCCCCGCCCAAAAATTCTATTTTCCAAACCAAGAGGCTGATTTGAACCAAATTTAATATGAGGGCTTATTGAGTCATACGTACTTAATTTATGCCCCCAATTTTTTTCCCGCCGCCCCATGGGAACCGCCAGAGCCAAAAATAGAAGAAAATTTAAATCGCCCATATCTCTCAAACTACACGGCACTGAGAATTCTTATTTGGTGTGAAGCATCCTTAGGATCAACATTATGGAATGGTCGAAATAAATTTCTAACGGTTCTATCATGGGGTACATTTTCGGGAGTTTGAAAAAAGGCTGAGTCAACATTGTTTAACACTGTAGGTAATGGGGAAAGCATTTAAGACTCTTCTTTCGCAAACCACTGCTCCACAAGCTTTCAAATTTCACATATAACATCTTTGGAAGATTTTTTCACATGTTTATTGAAAGCAAATCCCAAGGTCCATATTCGGGCTCTCTATGGGAGTCCAAATGTTGAAATTAGTGCAGTACGAGGAATATTCTTTAAAAATCTTCTTCGTCAGATCCACCAGTCAGAATCTTTGATTGATTGATTGGTTTCTTTATTTTGCAATATGCATGACACAAATAAAGATGATACATACAGTTGTAAAGAGGGTTTTAAGGATACAAAAAAATCTGTAAATTAACACTACTCAAGCATGACAATACCAATGTATAATGCAGGAAGACAATATATCCAGATTGGCAGTCTACCTATTGTCTCCCAAGCTATGCATAGCCAACCTTAAACCAGACTGTTTTACAAGTATATATTTTACTTAACGTGGCTAAAGAGCAGGGATAAGATGAGATAAGATAAGATGACCCTGCAGTCAGCTGAAACAATGGCACACCTCTTGGTACATGTACTTATTTTTTTTATTAAAATACACACTATGAAGAAACTACTACACAGACCAAAATGTGCACGAGAGGTGATCCAGGACCAGTGCTAGGAATATGTTGGATACTAATTTAGAAGATCAAACTGTTGCATTAGAAGTAACGTGTTCTTACTTCACGTTCCTCATAACGTATTGCAACTATAAGAGTAGGGATTACCATACAGGGAGTTCAATACATGGGAGTTAGTAATTTGGTACGCAATGAGAAATGAACTGGAGGCCCAAAGGCACCTAATAACAAATCTCCTTTGTCTATTAGACGGCGAAAAAACATTGTGTCTCTATCAGGGACTACAGTCGGGGCAATATGGATTATTGCAATCAACATTGTTGGGGTATGATGATAGAAAAAAGGTCATTAGTTCTCTTTTTAAATCGTCGTCTCTCCGGTATACTTCTGATATTGCTATCAAACGCGTTCCAGATTTTGGAGCACGTGTTTTAGGGAAGAAAATCGAGAGATTTAGTTCGCGTTTTATTGGTTTGAAGAAGTCCAGTTCTTCTGCTCGACCTGCCTGTTGGATTATCGATTACATTAAAATAGTTTTCTAAAGAATCAAGAAGGTTTCCATGATACCAGTCGAATACAAACAAGCACGTCTGGAGTTTATAGAGGTCTTCAACTTTTAATACTCTATTACTGCGAAAGAGAGGGTCTGTATGTGCATTATATCTCTTATTGCTTATAATGCGCAAAGATCGCTTCTGTAACAGAGGTAGCTTATGTACTGACTTCACATTTCCCCACACGTTTATTCCATATATTAAGTGAGTATGTACTAAGCTAAAATAGAGGGTTTTCATGGCATCATGGGGAAATATGGTCTTCACTTTATTAAGAGCAAAATTTGCATGAACTATTTTAGAACAAAGTTGAGATACGTGATATTTATAGGATAAATTCTCGTCGATGTGAATTCCTAGGAATTTAATTGATTTTTCTGTACAATCGGAGCCCACCCTACTTATTTCCTAGCCATTTATTAAAATCCTTGGTGAAGGCGTAAGTAATTTAATTTTATTGGAGTGATTAATTAGAATGTATTTGGTTTTTGCGGCATTTAAGGACAGCTGGTTCGCGCAACACCAATTAACTAAATTCTCAAGCTCTCTGTTTAGGTAAGGAATTAATTGAATTGGGTCGCGGTCCGCGGAGGGCACTCTAGTATCATCTGCAAATAACGGCAGATTCAGAGAAGTGGCATGACAAATATCATTGACATATAATAAAAACAACGTTGGGCCGAGACTCGTGTGTTATCGGAACCAAGTCGGATTGTTAGCCACCATATGTGACATATTGTTTTCTTCCCGACAAATAGCTTTTGAACCAATTTAGACTTAGTCCTCTTATACCGTATCTTTCTAGTTTGTTTAGTAGGATGGGGTGATCTATAGTATCAAATGCTTTAGAAAGGTCAAGAAATAGGGCAAGGGTATAGTTTTTACTTTTTTTTATTATTTTCATCAGCCACTCTTTTGAGCAGCTGCAGGGTGCATAGTGCTATGTCTCTTTCTGAATCCATATTGGAAAGGATGCAATGCAATAAACCGGTCTAAAATGTTAAGAGTCGTACAGACATGAGTTTTTCTAAGATTTCGAAGAAAGTGTGTAATAGGCTGATAGGTCTATAATTAGTAAAGTTATGCTCATCACCGGATTTGAATAAGGGAATGACTTTGGCAATTTTCATTCTGTCTGGGACAATACCATGTGCAAATGAGCAGTTGATGATGTGCGTTAGTGGGTGTAATAACATAGTCAATACTAAGCGTGACAATGTCTGAACTGATGTTGTCACAGTCTTGACTATTTTTGGTTTTTAAAGATTTTACAATATTTCTAATTTCTGTGTCACACACTGGGTTGATGTAAAAATTTCCAACTGAACGTTCATCCATGTAGTCGTAAGAAGATTTACTTGATTTAGGTATTTTTTTCACTTGAAAGCTTGCCAATATTTGCAAAGTATGTATTTATTTCACACGCTATTTCATTTGGGTGATCAATTTTTTGTCATCTTTCATAAAGAAAGTGGGTAAGTTAACTTCTTGTCTAGAGTTTTTGATGGCTTCATTTAGCATTTGCCAGTTTTTTTAATGTTGTACTTATTGTTATTTAGAATATCTTCATAATAGATTGCTTCACATTGCTTTTTCACTTTATTAAAGATCTTGCAATAATTTTTATAATGTTTTTGGTTAGATTCCGTGTTTTTTTTAAATTTTTTTGTGATAAAATGTGTTTTTATGTGTAGATATAATTAAGCCCTTTGTAATCCAAGGATTCTGTTTAATGAGCTTATTGTTCCTACAAACGCGTTTTAGGGGGAACGCCAATTCGAATATTTCCAGGTAAATATCAATAAAAGCGTTGTAGGCAGAATTTGGACAGTTCCTTTCTAAGACTGATGAAAAGTCACAGTGAGATAGAAGAGGCTTTGTTTTCTGCAGTAAATTTACCTTTCCGAATGAGGGTTTTATTGCTGGATTTCTTGGGAAGGGTTTCTGCACAAAAGACACCAAAATGATCAGAGACATCGGTTAATATTATTCCGGAAACAGAGGGTGTTTGAAGATTATTTGTGAAAACATGATCTATTAGTGTTGCTGAGTTAGTGGTCAGTCTCGTGGGTTTTGTATTTGTCGGAAGATATCCCTGGCTAAACATTAAATTAATATAATTTTCTGTTTTCATATGAGACGCGGTTTTTAAGAGGTCAATATTAATGTCACCAGTTATGTAGCCGAGTAATTTTTCTTCACATATCTTATTAGTTATTTGAGTTATTTCGGGAAACTATCAATATTTGCCATGGGTGCTGTGTTGGGTCTATATACTACACCAACAATTCTGCGAGATTTGTGGATGTTGATTTCAACAAATAGGGATTCTATGACGTGCGGAATGAAGATTGGGAAGTCTTGACGAATTTTGAAATCAATGTTTTCCTTTATAACAATCCCAACTCTACCCCGCCCGTCGTCGTCGTCTGGTCTGTTCATGTTGAGCATCCAAAGAATAAGTCATGTTTGGGTTAATGTTAAAAATTTCAGTGAGGCCAGTTATGTCAAAGGTCTGTTCATTGTTCTGCATGTTGTGCAGGAGACCATACAGGGAATCCCAGTGTGCATTGAGGCTCTGGCAGTTAAGGTGAAATAGTGAAAATGATTTATCCTTGTTGATAGCTGAGCAACAGAATTGTTCTGGGAGATAATAAGTGCAGGTATTTACCTGACCATGGAATGGTGAATCTTCTGCATCGTCAGTGTGGTGGTTAAATTCGTTATATCAAGCTATAAAATCATATTCCAAGTCGGTCTGGATTTTGTCTAGTGTAATATTACCCGCCATCGTCCCCGCCTGGGCTACAGGGTTCATTACTACATCCCCTGAATATAATGCACATGTCGTCATTGAGAATTAAGTGTTTATTATGTAAAATGTGTTTGGAAGCTGGTCCATATCTAACAGTCGGGTTTGATGTGTAAGAACATGCACGGATGGAAGAGAACAAAATTCTGATAACAGGAAAAAGGAATGAAATACAATTAATTCAACACAAACGAACAAAAACTTCATATTTACAAGCAAGTTTCGAGCAATATTTCTGCGTGGTGGTGTAAAAACTGCTGATATCGAAGTTATGGAAAATACTCTTTTGCAACGATAGAGTATTAATTCTGTCGAGCAAAAGAGGGAGCTGAGGCGAAAGAAACATCTATCAGTTGTGTTGATCTTTTAATTTAATGTGCAAGTCAGTGATTCGTTTTACATCTAATTGAGGTACTAACCCATGTGTGTTGTCAGTGGGGTTTCCATTACTTAAGCATAATTCTAATTCCAGTAACTCAGTTATATACCAAAAATACTTAATGTATACCCGGGGACTAATAACTGACAATGAGAAATATAAATTATAACGATTGTGGGAAATGAGCCATACCACTAAGAAGATAGTCTGTTGGAACGATTAGTAAAGCTCGTTCCAGAATGGGTTCACACCCGATGACTGGGGAGAGAGGAAGAAGACGAACTAGATTATAGACAGAATGTAATGTAAGTGCCTTTTCAACATCTTTGGGGAGCATATATTCACTGAAAAAATAGGGTACAAACTCTTGAGATTTGCTCACGAGCTTGCTGCAAAATTTCCAACAAAAAATATAAATATATAAAAATACCCAGTATGTTAAAAATAGCTTTTGTAGCAAGCTTCTTGGGCAAGTACAGACATAATTTCATCAGTGTCTTACAAATTCTTCTGTTCCATGTATGTTGTCAGTGAGTTTCCATTACCTTAGCATATTTCTATTTCCAGTAACCCAGTTACATAACTATTATGCTTAATGTATACCCGGAATCTAACAACATACAATTGGAAATATAAATGTTGTCGATTGTTCGAGTCAAACCACTAAGACATTAGACGCAATGCAATTCCACACTTCCTTAGTTATGTATTATTACTATGCGGTGTGCACACTGTTAATTGGGGGTAGCCCATTCTCCATAAAAGGGCACACTTAGGTATGACGCTTGGCAAGCGCTTAGACAGATAAATGCTGGTGAGAGCATGTATGTAAAGTAGTACTAGCTTATAATGTACTCAGCTGAGCCACCCATATGTTGGGAGGCGTTGGTGGGGTGGGGGGGGGTGGGGGTCATAGACTGCAGATAAATATTTTGACATTTGGTATGCAGCATCCTTAGGCGGGTGAGATTTAAGTTTGTTCAAGACAAGACCTTTGTTCATATTTGGGCTCACCAGGCTTTCGCAAATTGCGAGAACGGATGTTTCATTCCCGTGGCGTTCTCGTAAATACTTGTTAATGAGATCCATTTACCGTTACCGCAAAAATATAAGCATTTTTTCATCAGATAAAGTTTAATAAAATTAGAATAATTTTAGAGCTGAAACGAGGAAAGGGTTTTCTTGATAGATTAATCGCATTAACCTTGGTTAACCGATTAATCACTTGCCCTAATAGGTAGCTGAATAATTGCCGTACCGTTGATGATTCATATAATTAAAACTTTACTCAACATAATGGACAAAACCGGCCAGCGCCATATACAAAAATGTCCATTCAAATTTTATTATGCTTTCAATTTTTGTCTCAAAACATACATGTAGCTGATTGAGCTCGATCCAATGAGGGTTCATAAGCTCTGTTTTTGAGACAAACATTGACAATCTGTAGTAATTCAATAATTTCTTGTGCAAGCATCGTCTGCTACCCGCATTTGGTGAAGGGTTGAGAATGACCATTCCCAGCTACTGATACAGTATAATGATCATGCAAGTAAACAAGTCTGTCAGCACGTAACTGGCATGCTTTACTTTGTCTCATATAATTCATGTGATTAAGACACATGTTGGAAATGGGTCCCTCAAAAAATAAATGGGTCCCGCAAAAAATATATTTGCGAAACCCTGGCTCACTATGGGAGCCCAAATTACAGCTTAGTTCAAAATGAGGAATTTTCTTTAAAAATCGTCTTTAGATCCAGCAGTCGGAATGTTTTGATATTTGGTATGCTGCATCCTTAGGGGGTTGAGATTCAAGTCTCTTCAAGCCAAGTCCCTGGCTTCATATTTGGACTCCCTGTGGGAGCCCGAATTATAACGTAGTTCAATAAGAGGAATATTCATTAAAATCCAGCAGTCGGAATCCTTTGATATTGATATACAGCATCCTCAGGGAGGTGAGATTCAAGTTTGATCAATCCAATTCCCTGGGTTCGTATTTGGCTCCCTGTGGGAGCCCGAATTATAACTTAGCGCAATATGAGAAATATTCTTCAAAACTCTTTTTTTTAGATCCACCAGTCAGAATCATTGGATATTTGGTATAAGCTTTTCTCAGGAAGGGCAGATGCAACTTGTTCAAATAAATTCCCTGGGTTGATATTCAGGCTGCCATGTCAGGTGAGCGCCATCAGGCCCCCATGGGGCCTCTTGTTTTCTGTTTCACAAAATTGCCCTGGCTATTCTCTCTATATTTTTCATTGTAAGTCAGTCACTACTTTTATGAAGGCTTCCAAAATGTGCTTCTGCATGTCTGTCCTTCAGATGAAATGTTTATTTGCTTTTCATTTGCCTGGCTCTACATTTTAAATAATGTGCAGCTATCTTTCACCCTCCACCCCCCCACCCCCCCACACGCACACACCCGCCCACCCCCTCCCACACACACACACACACACACACACACACATACACAAATCACGGCTGGGGCGAGTATTTATTACTTTGTCAAAAAAGTTGTACTCAAGCACTACGAGTACAAGTACTGACTACTTTGGACCCAGCCCTGTTTCAAAAATATTAAACACCAAAGAGTATAAAATATTTGAAAAAAAATTGCAGTACAGCTGCTGTGTATTGCTCACTTTTCCACGGATGGGCAACATTTCCACAGATACAATAATATTTGATGCCAAACCCTAACTATAAGAATACTCATCAAAAATTTAAATAATGAAGCACAACCCGGTGCTTCATTAATTAAAACAGTGCTGATGATGATTTTTATTGCTTGGTAAACGCATGAGTGGATATCACTGCCCAAGCGAGTGTTACAACCAGTCCACGGCGACTGTACTGTAACTGATTTTTCTCCTCCCACTATACGTGAAACATACGCGTGCCCGGGTGAGACAGCAGGGTGGAATACTTCTATCCCTCCCACCCCACGTGACATACTCATTTGCATATTTTATTAGGTCGCCGGAACTATTTCATCATCGTCTGCACAATTGTAAATAAACAAAATGACTTCACGATTTCCCGCATGTAATCCACGTGTCATTCAAAATCAAAAATGTTGATTTGTTTCAACCCAATGTTTCTCTGCAGATTTAATATCACTGCGCGAATTTATCGATCGATCAATAATCTCACAATGCCCTTTACATTAGAGTTTGACACGCGCAAATTCATTAACCCCTTAACGGACAGTGTTACAAATCAATTTTGTAGTATATATCTATGGTATTTACAAACTTTTGTACGATCTTCCCGATGAAATTGTTCGTTTTTCGAAAGGACTACGATATCTTGCCCCTCTGGTGAGATTTCCCACCTCCAGACTCATCGGCGATCATAATAGTCCTCTTTGGGAACATATTTTCTGCAATTTCACTTTTTTGACAGAATGTGTGCCTGTGGAGATTAAAACCAAAGTGGTGAGTGAAAGTGCACTTGTGGATACTTGCAGCACAATCACAGCACTACAGAATCAATATTTGATGATTTTAGGAATTTTAACAGTGTGGTGAGACAGCACAGTAGCAGGTACTGGTCATTCTGTTGAGAAAATTACTGTTTTATGACTCGAGGTGCCTTAAATGAGATACCTGAGGCTTTTTCTTACAAAGATTGAAAATATTCATCAAACACAATGTGAAATGTCTTCAGAGCCTAGAATGTGATTAAATAAAAATGGGAAATTCAATATGTCAACATCAATTAATTTATAAATTAATATAGTTTTTTTATGGAAAGGGGCATACTGAGGGGTGGTGCGGGCACATCCAGGGCTATATTTACCCCATCATTAGGTAAAAGAAAAGTTGACGTCATTTGATGAGATAAAATGGCACTTTCTAGTATTGCTATTGTTGAATTATATGCGCTCAGCCAGGGCTTATATTTCGACGAGAATCTGAGAATCGATTCACGAAGAGATCCGTGCAACAAAACCAAAGAAAAACCCTGTAGATTCTCGTAGCACCGCTGCTAGGATTCACGTGGAAAGAAGTGAGTCAGTTTAACCCTTTACCTAACACAAAGGCAGCAAATAATCCAATACAACACTTACATGACCTGAAAAATCGTGACACTGGCAGTAAAATTTGTACAAATATGGATGTCATTGGGGTTAGATTAAAGTTTGTTTGAATCGGGTCTCTGGGTTAATATTTGGTCTATCTAATGACGCCTAAAGTTTAACTTAGTGCAGTTTGAGGAACTTTGTTTAAAAATCTGTTTCTCAAGATCCGCCAGTCAGAATCCTTTCATATTTTACATGCAGCATATCTTAGGGGGTCAGGTTCATGTTTGTTCAAAACCAGTCTCTGGGTTAATATTTGGGTTCGGTATGGGAGCTCAAATTAACTCAGTGCAACATGAGACAATTTATTGTATTTTTTTTCTTCAGACCCACCAGTTCGAATGCTTTAATATTTGAGGTTTCTATTGGAGCCCAAAGTTTAACTTAGTGCAATGCGTGGAAATTTCTTTAACAATCTTCTTCAAATCCACTAAGCAGAATGCTTTCATATTTGGTATACAACATCTCGAGGAGCGGGAGAGGGCAGTGGGTGGGTCGACACATTCACGTTTGTTCAAATCGAGTCCCTGTGTTATTATTTTAACTTGGTGCAATATGAGGAGGGAATTTCTTTAAAAGTTTTCTTCTCCAGAACAATCAATTAGAATCTTTTGACATTTGGTATACAACATCTCTTGAGGGGTCAAATTCAAGTTTGTTTAAATGGAGTTAATATTTGTGCTTCCTATGGGAGCCCGAATTTTAACTTAGTGCAATATGAGGGGATTTCATTAAAAACTCTTCCTCAGATCCTCCATTCACGATGCTTTCATACTTGGTATACAACTTCTCAAGTGGGAACAACTTGAATTTGTTTCAAATCGAGCCGCTGGGTTAATAGTTAGGCTCTATGTTGGAGCTGGAATATACCTTAATTCAATAGGAGGAGATTTCTTTAAAAAGCCTCATCTTCATATCTGCAGTCAGAATCCTTTCATATTTGGTATCGCAGGAGTGGGGGTGGGTGATCAGATTTGAGTTTGTTGATTTCGAGTCCATGGCTTAATATTTGGGCAGGGTCGGGTTAGGTTCAAGATTGTTCATTAATGTTCAAATCCATTCCTTAGAGATTTTCCGTAAAATTTGCCTTTCAATCTGCAGTGACACAACAATCCTTGGAAGTTTGACGGTACTTGTCTACAGCTGACGGAACTGGAAGCAACCAGGAAGACAAATGCTAATAATCATCTGACATAGACACTCGGGTTATGAATAATTTCATAACAGCATTCCTATGTAGTGTTGATGAACAATGACTAACTGAATGTGACCAAAAATACTTCTCTGAACCACTTTGTTAGGTGAGCGATTAAGGCCCCTTGGGGGAGGGGGAGCTTTTGGTTTTTTTTTTAAATCAATAGTTAGTGTTTTAAAAATTAAAAAGCTGTATAGGGTAAAGGGTTAACATGTGTTATCAGTATACAACAGGGGTTCAGCCATACTGGCTTCATGGGATCCTGGGGCACTCATAGCAGGTCTGGATTCTCGCAACGAGTTTCGCAAGAATCCAAATGGATTCTCTCAAATTTAAAGGAATTATGAGACCTGCTCAACCCCAGTTGTGAAACAAAATTGACATTGTTTCATGGGGATGGGGCACTATTTATCTTGCTGTATGGATAATTAAGACAGATTTTGTCAAAAGGTTTTGTGTGCTGTTGCAGATTTTAGTTTTATTTTGGGATTTGGGTAGTTTTCAGTGGAGAAAGCTGTGAATTCTTATCCATCCCAACTTACTCATTAGGTAACAGAGCAGGAATTCTGTCGGTGCCAATACCAGTTTTTAAGCCCATTTGACACAGAATGGACACTTCTCTTCAAAAGAACAAATTTACCATGCATTTGACTAGGCAGAAACCAAAAGTTGAATTCTATTGCAGAAATGAGTCTTTCATCACATGGAAGAGGTAAATGTATCCTTGGTAGGGTTGGGTTTGGTCATAGGTATAACTGTTGTACATACTTTAATTAGATTTATATGCCTCGAAAAGGTGCACTCGGAAATTATGTAATCCCCAAAACTAAGCAGTCTCAGGTAAATATATTGTTTCAATAAACATTTGAAGCATTCTACGGACATCTTGCATTACGTTTGAATGTTCCAGATGAATAAAGAGGGTGATTTGAGTACTTTTTCGACCTAAAAATTCATTTGACTATTGGTGTGTTTTGGTTGGGAATTCCTTGAGAGATATGTACATGTGACCAGCTATTCCCTTTCTATTAGTTTTTCTCTCTTATTTGTTGCATGACCCTCTGTTTAAGTAACAGACAAAGGTTGTCTGAAGGGCTATACTTGACAAAAGATATTTGAATGTCAAATTTAAAATCATGCGACCATATTTTGTTCGCCTGAACGTTGTAATGGTCGCCTATGGGAAAATATTTAGTACTGTGATACGTATTCATGTTTGGCTGAAATTAAACAATTGCAGGAATTCGATTGCATAAAATGTTTTGGAGTAATGGTTGCGGAATGAAATATTGCAATATGTTGGATACTTTGGAGTTCCTTCTTACGCCTTGAGTATTGTCATATCATTGAATATATCACGTAGCTTATTCATTGGACAAATTGTAAATTAGAATGTCACGACTAGTGAATTAAAGTTTAGGAACGAAAAACATTAACTGTGACTTGATTTATCCATATTTTGCTTTGTGAGTTTATCGTGCAGTCTTGTTCTCGTTCATAGTTTTAACGAAGACTATGTTAGTGTTTTACAATTTATTTTTGTTTCAGACAGTTGCGTATTTAATGGGTGGGCCTGAGGAACTCTCCTCCCCCCCCCCCAAAAAAAAAAAAAAAAAAAAATTAAGCGTTCCCATCATTACACAATTCTGTACCATTCACTTCTATAGGAATTCGGCGAGAATCAATCTAACGTTATATAACTCGTACCACCTCCACAAGTGCGGGTAGAACATTGAAAGCAATAACCCGCAATGCATCCACACGAGTATCATCTGTTCTACATTCCGAGAGACCAACTTTGCAATCAACAGCTAAAGAGCAATTATGCCCCATCAAACCTACAAAAGATCATGCTATTCTGAAGTCGGGGTCAAAAAGCAGATGAACCTGCCTGTATAGGTTGGTACCATGATTTGGCACATGATTCCTCAAGAGCCCAAAATGTCAGTATAGGTATCACGCGTACTATGGGAGTTCCCGTAGGAAACCCGGGTAATTATAACCAAAAAGGTCTTAGCTTTACAGGTACAGATACCTATAATACCGTCAATATTGGTTGAATCATAGGGACAAGCAGTCCGATGGGAGTTCCAAAAGCAAATTTTGCAGTTGACTGCAAAATTTACTGCAGAAATTCCCAGCGCATTTGAAGCTATTACACTGGTGTTGGGGGCACGATGGCCTGGTGGTTGGACTTCAAGACGAAAGGTCCACGTTTCGAGTCCCACAAGGGTGACTGCATTGGTTCCATGACAAGGCACTAAATCCCGATTGCCCACGTGGGGTCCGGGGGCGCTGTGTACTAAGGCGTACTGCACTTTGATCGTGAACTTGTCTTCAAACTATACTAACACTACTTGTGGGGAGTTAGTTAGTTGGAGAGTGTCACAGTTGCTCGTCACTGCTCGGTGATTCTCTCCGGGTGTTGTGCGACACAAAGTGATTTTGGTTGTCGAAAGTGTCGTCATACCCCAATAAATAAATAAATAAATAAATAAATAAATAAATAAATAAATAAATAAATAAATAGCTTTTGGGGCTATAATAAACCCGGCATCAAAGCTGATAGCTCCCATTACTGCAATAGTCTTTCTTATTTTAACACCATGGCGTTTATATAGATATGATTGTGTCCATTTACAGAGAACGACATGAAAGGCAGTCAACTAGTTTGCCAATCCGAAAGGACAGAAAAATTTGGAATTCATTCCTGAAGTTTATTCCAATGGTAATCGTGTTCTCTTGTGTGATTTATCGAAAGCATATTCTCAATCTGTGTCACAGATATTGGGATACTACTAGTAGTTACCGGCCTGCTGTTCCAATACTTGAATAAATATATCACGGTATGAAAAATACCATCTTTCATTTACCTTAAAGGAAAATCAAGTTCTATTCGACTCCTTCAGTGCCTTAATCATCTGGAAAATCGACTTTCGATAAAGTTACCTCTCTTGAAATTATTAGACGCGCAAAGAAGGCCCAATTAAGAAGCAAGTAATTGTTGAGAAAACACATATGACTTCAGTAGCCAATAAAACCAAGTTTCCTTTGTTACTTTCAATAAACGCAAACAACAGACAGCTCCCTGAGCCATCTGTTTATTTCGATTATTAAAAGTTACAAAAGGAAACGTGGCTTTTATGGTAAGCTAATTAGAAGGAACTTTCTTCACAGACAATCCGTCATTAAGAATATCTGTCAGTATCACATCTACCAAGTCGCACTTTGACTCTGTTGAGCGAAAGTGTGTTTTAAAGTAAGTTTTTCTTCTTCCCGAGAAAAAAAATATTTCGTTTCACCTCCCAGACATTTATATTACTGGAAAGAGCTGTGTCTGTATTACATGTCACGATGCACACACTGTTGATAAAATGCACAGAAAAAGACCACCTTCTGAATATTCGTATTCCTAATCTCATCTGACAATAATTGTTGAACGTTCAAATTCATTGGGAAAATAGTAAAACGGACAGCTTCTGGATTATAGATTACTCTTAAGGAAAAAGCTTGAAGTTTGTAAAATGATGCACACATCAATGATACAAATACTCTAACATTCCGAAATTTCAATCTTTATATGAAATTCGCATAACATTTGTGTTAACTGTCCCGTAAACCATGAGTGTATGGGATTTCGTTAAGGCGATCTAACTTTCCTGTAAATCTCTTTCAATGACGAAACTAGTGAGCCATGTTGAAACTTACCTCTTTAGTTCCAAAATGCACTTTAAAGTAAAATTAAGGACAAAACGTGGTTTACCATGTTTATACTTATTATTATGATTTTCTCTCATTCCTTCATTTTCCTCATAAGAACCAGTACTAATGTCAGTGTGTGGCGTGTTCCCTGCTCATCCCCCCCCCCCCACACACACACCTTCCAATGTTCCACAGGTCAAAGCCAGGAAGAATGGGAAGTGTGTAGGAAATGAGTTGTTGTTAACCTGTGTTCGTAAATATCGCTGCAATTCCGTTCAAATACTGCACGGAAAGCGTAAAATTAACGATATATCAGTATTTATTACATGCCCATGCAGTCTCTCTTATGCAATACGGCGTGCGTGCAATACGGCTGTGCAATACGGAATTCCGTATTGCACACCAACCTGTTCCAACCGGGACTTTTTTATGCAATGCGACTGCATAAAGTGCATGGTGTTTACCACCGTTGATAGAAAAGAAAATTAGGTCAGTAGGTGCTTGGGTCATGTAATAAATACAAAACCACATGTATATTTCAATGAGTCGTTTTGTGTTCAATTCGTCAGATGTGCGTAGAAAGAAAACGTCTCGACCTTCGGTCTCGACGTTTTCTTCCTACGCACATCTGACTCATTGAATACAAAACGACTCATTGAAACATACATGTAGTTTTGTCTATAGATCGCTGTTCTAAGAGTTAAACTTGTCTTTCCAACAAATGTCTTCATTTTCGTGGCTAATGTTCGACAAACACTTCTGTTTGAAAAGGTTTGAACAATGAAATCGATTTTGTCCCATCCTTCTTGTTTTTATTATCTCCGTATGCGACGTTTTAGATTTGAGGGGTTCTGGCTTTGAAAAGATGCAAGAAACTGACAAAGTTTAATAATTAATAGCATTGGATCTGACAATGTCCGATACAACTTTTGTTTGTGTGTTGGGGCTTTATATGTTCCTTCTGGTACTTTCTATGCAATCATGAACCTAGAACTTAATGAAGGTAGAATTTGAAACAAATCTCAGCCTATGCTTAAAAAGTAAACATATCACTGAACAGTTCTTTGGTCTTGTTCGCAAATGCTAATCTTTAGAAGCGAGTAGTTTTTATCTTAATTCTACAAAATAGCAGTCGATTGTGTCGCGAACAATAATTCTGTTGCCTTTACCACACAGGTCTATCTTCTGAGCAGGTCAATGTCGATATAATGTTCAGAACAGACCAGTACTGGATTATGTGTTTCTAATTATCACTGAGACTTCTAAGACAATGTTGTTGAGGGACCCTTTTCGATTTAAAGGTTACCATCCCTGCTGGGGAAAGTAGGAATGAATGCGTGTATTTCTGGTACGATAAATTATTGACTTGATATGATTTTCTTCCCCAGGATTTATTCCGTTTTATTCTCTTCATAAAAACCTCTTCCTTTATCAGAGTTTCACATCTCCCAATTCCGAAGATAGATCCCTGCCATGATGAATGGAGAGATAACCAGAGCTGTTTATCAATTTATTTATATATTATTTTCAGGAACCAGTATTTTCTAATTCGACATCTACAATGCTGTCTCACACGTGTATTTGTTTTGTTTTCTTGTTTCACAATACTCATCGTCATAAAACTTAATCAATACCAACCGACTTTCGACGCAACACTATACGCACGTCTTAACAATGTCCACCATTTCCCGCTAATACACTTATATAATTTTTGGTTCACTTTGGTAGAGTAGCCATTATCCGTTTTTTTTTGTTGCAGCTCATATTCGTAAATCTACCTTTCTGCAAGGAATAAGGTTATTTAGATTATGCATATCTGGTATTTTATATTTATAAATATATATTGAGGAGAATGTATTCTTCATTTGTATCGATATTCGCATTCACGCGTACGCATATCTCGAATTACATAATGCATTTTCGTTTTTCGCAACTCCCCACTGCCAGCTTATCAATAATATTATCATTATTTTGTATACATGTATGTTGTATTGCAGTTTCCATTTATGGTACCATTAATGTATGACTTATTAAACCCTCTGTTTGTCTTCTGTGGAGATATTCAACCCCGGGAATAAAGAGACTTTGTAGTAAATGAGTTGCGTCAGATTAAATAAATAAATAACGCAATATTTTTGTTCTGTGTGCTAATGGTAAATTTAACGACAGGTTACTATAGATCGGTATTCCAAAAAGCGACAGTTTTCTAATGTTTACCAAACTATTGCACTTCGGTCGAACAAATATCTCCTCATCTTCAGGGTTAATGCACGGTAACTTGTGTTGATGGAAACGGTAAGAACAAAGAAACTAGTTTTGTTCCACCAGTCTTACAAATTGGCAGCCCACAAAGTGATATCTTAGATTAGATTGCCTTGAATAAGAAATAAACCCGACTAGATAAGAACTGAGACACATGTCATAAGTTGGCATTTAATGTCATTGTTGTATGGAAAGTATGTCACTGACTGCAAGAATGCATATTGAATATACTGTTTAAATTGACATGCCTTTTTTCTTGAAATGCTAATCTATTCGGTCAAAACCGGCAATGAAATAATGGCGGATAAAAATATGCGACTTTTCAAAGGTTCGCCATTCGTATCTGACTCAGTATCTGAACCCAGTCAATTTAAGGGGTCGTCCAACCTAACTTTGGCCAATTTTTTGACATATTTTCCAATGCCTCAGAAACAGATAAGAGAAGTAAGGAAAGGCAAATTATATACCAAAATAATGAGTAAAGTGCATAGAAAAGGTACATATTATCTTTTTCAGGAAAAAAAGTGAATTTTATGATTTTGAAGAAGATTAATTTGCCAATGGCATAAGCAACGAACCGGTAAAACCACAAAATAATCGGTAATTCGAAAGCCTTGTCCTCAATATAATGATAACATACTACAGACTCGGAGAAAGCATGTTTTGACACACACTCTGGTGGGTTTTGATGTTTGAATGTAATAACACCAACACAAATTTTGGATGTTCCGGATGTGGCCATGTTTCAATGATGTTTATTCCGGTCATGTGATTACGATGTGGTTCTTGCAGAAATACTCAATTTGGGCAATCGTAAGAATGCAAGGACGTGATCACGCCCTTTATTTGTTCGAGACAATGTTTGAGCGGGTTTGCAAACAGGTGACAGCAAATACTTGAGCTGTTAATATCATAACTGCAAAATATGGTTCGAAATTCCCTCTCGTGTTTACAGGCCGTCTGAACTTTTTTGTTGACAAAAAATCTGAATTATTGCGCACTAGAAAGACAACATGAACCACTTGTAAAAAAAAAAATACCCGAGTGTATAAAATCGGGACAATACACATAAAATAATGCAATATTCATAACAAAGTAAGCAGAATGCTTCGGGAATCACTTTTTCACGAAGTATATTCCAAGTGACCTAGAACTATATTGAGCGTGTTGATTTCCCCTGATGTTGTGAAGTTATTTACTTCCCAGTAACCATGGAATCTGTCGCGGATATCTTTGATGTCTGCAAAGGACCGATTGAAGATGGGTTGAAAATGATGCATTTGCGCTTTTAAATAAGGTGCGCTTGGACGATGCTGAGAATTCAGTTTTTTCTTGCAACCAACCATACTAACACAAGCGTCGATCAGTGTCTTTTGTCATCGTTTACACTGACAAATGTGACAAATCTCCTTCACCGGAAACCATCCCCCAATTTGCATATCACAATAAACATAACCGCTGTCACTGAGTGTCAGCGTGGCCGTGTAGTCAAAACCGAAACGAATTATCGAATGCACGGTCAATATTAGATGCAATTGGCTTTTAAACAAATGAAATATTCGCTTTTTCTTCATTATTCATGCCGAGTTACTTTTTAACCAGACCACATGCGAACAGTTTCGTTTGTCGGCGTCACACTGATATTGTTTGTGGTAATTAAATAGTACGAGAAGGCGAAGGAAGCCAAATATTTTCCATCATCTATTAATTAATTAAAATTGATAATTTCTTTTATTTTACTGCAATTATGAATTGATAAGGTGGGTGTGTTGCGATTATTATGCCTCAGACCTGGAAGTTGGATAATCAAAGGTGCATCTAGGGCCGTACAGTGGTGATCCCTGTCCTCTTAATCTTAGTCTTACCCATTCATCATTACATGTACCAACATTCTCCCTTGTATCTCAACCATTGCTACTCCAATTTGAAGGATATTTGGTGTTGTGATCGAGCATCATGGGGAAACAATGCCTGTGTAGCTGCTGTAGCATGTGTTTCTTCCCACATTTTTTCAGAGTTGTGGAACTTTTACACTCTTTTGAGTTAGAAAATTTTGTTTATAACTAGTTGATTTGCTACAATTTGTTGCAGAGTGCCTGCTAATACCCTCAATTGTATTGCTACAGAATTTTCTGGTGAAGATTTTATTCCTATTACTTATCAAGCAACAACCTAATGAATATTCTGTATAAAGCCACCAATCTGATGTTTGACACTTTTATCGGAGCTGTTTTGAAGGCTTATGGAACTCAAAATGTTGATTATGGCAGGACGTTTCTATTCACCCATTAATCGATAAATTAAGTGTCATAGTTGGAAGTAAGAAGCATGAAAGGCCCAGAACTAAAAGTGTAAAAAGAATGTTTTGCAATGTAACAGGATTTTTGCAGATACACTTATTTGGAGGGTTACCTGTCTGATAGTGCTTGGAACATGTGTGGCCAGGATCTTCAAAAAAAAAAAAAAAGTTAAACTTTGAGAAAAAAAGGCATATGCCTTGAATGCCGGAGGTAGCGTCATACAAGGAAGAGAGCCCCCCCCCCCCCCCCGGGAAATTGTTTGTGTCAAATGGAGCTCACTTGTCACCTTTTGGGGATTGCTTTGTGTACTGCATTCTTGAACAAAATATGTGAGACCCTCTGGATGTGCCCTTCTGATCTCAATATGCCAATAAGCCTCCTTGGGGAAAGTACATGCAATAATGGTTATGTAAGGTTTATTTGATGTGTTTTGAATAACAATGTACTTTTAAGTACATTAGAAGGTTTATATGGCAGTGACAGGTTACAGTTACCCTTATTTCTTTTCCAACAGATATCATGAGTGTATTGGTGTCCAAGAGTAAACAAAGCTATTATACTTATTGATAAACCAGACAAATTTAACAATTTAATCACTATCAAATTGATGCATGGGATAAAAGGGGTTTGTAAATATATTTATTCAACTACAATGTATGACTTTGCAGTGAATTCTACATAGAAGAATATCATAGTTTCTTTCCAAACCACCACTGTAACACATACATCTTTATATTGGGAGATACTCTTTTGTCCTTCCATACTTCTGCTGGACTCCTTCAAGTTGACCTTCGTTGAACTCGCCAAATCAAAACATAAACAAAAGAAAATGTCTGCCTTCAATCAGTGAGCACTCCACTTATAACATTTGGTCTCAATCTTTATTACTTTCATGAATTAGGAAAAGATTTCTTCGGGTATGTACTTCAATGTTTATAGAATACAGCTGTTATTTTATTTTGAGGTATTTTATTGTAAAAAATTTGTTCTCTTTCTTATGCCACAGCAGACTTTCAGGTGGTGCTATTTACACATGGCAGCAGTTCCATGGCAAATTTCAGTTTCCACATGTTCTATGTTTCATTCCAAGCATTTTGGTATATAATTTATTGGGGTTATTCATTTTGGGCTTTTATTAGACTTGAAAGAAAATTACAA
The DNA here is from genome assembly GCA_031216915.1 of Pictodentalium vernedei. Taxonomy (NCBI): domain Eukaryota; kingdom Metazoa; phylum Mollusca; class Scaphopoda; order Dentaliida; family Dentaliidae; genus Pictodentalium; species Pictodentalium vernedei. Next base: position 98,743,116 of record CM062296.1, read on the forward strand.
GAAATTTGACCAAAGTTAGGTTGGACGTCCCCTTAAGTTTAGTTTAAACAGTATGTATATCATTGCATGAACACAATGCATTATAATGCAACACACTCGTCGTTGCGCTGCCACACCACACATGAAAGTGGACTCGGCAGCTCGCTCTGCTTTTTTGGGCCGTTTCCGTATTATAATACAGTGATATGATCCAAACTCATGGCGAAATGTATTTGAATATACAAGTAGAGGCCGAAACAAAAGTAAAAGTAAATGTTTAGAAGGATAAAAACAGAAAAAAGAGAACGAACAGGAAGAAATGGTAAAAGAAGGTAATCTTTGTTAAATGAATATGTTACAATGGTGGTCAAAAACCGATACCCGATCTGGAACAAGTAGCATAAAAGATGTATCCCTTCCCTCTCTACCTTCAAAGCATATTGGTACTATTTACTAAATCTACCAGTTGCCTCGAAATAGGTATGGAGGAATTTAAGTATTGTTTTGTTCACTTTTGTATTGTAATGAACACCCCCATACAAGAGGATACTGGTATGTTTAGCGTATGGTAGAGTGTGGAGCGTTGTATCTCTCACTCGAAAGTAGAATGGAGACTCAAAAACAGAAACGATGGGTCGTTTCGCGTTGTACACAACTACATATTAGAGAGCTAGTCGGGTGATTGTTGAAAAATTGATTTGAGACTGGTGGAAGAAAAATAAAATAGTTTCTTTGTTTTTACCGTTTCCAGCAACACAATTTATCGAACGTTAACCATGAAGATGCGGAGATATCTGTTCAACCGAAGTGTAATAGTTTGATAAACACTACAAAACCTTTAACCCTTTACCTAAGGTAACGGCCAAAAACCGGCCAGCGCTATTCTAAAAAATCTCCAATTAATTTTTATTAGTTTTTTTCATTTTTTGTCTCGAAAACATAGGTTATGACCCCTCGTTGGAACGAGCTCGTTCCAACGATGGGTCATAACCTATGTTTTGGAGACAAAAATTGAAAAAAAAATAGTTATTCAAGAATTTGTTTTTGCACGTGTCGTCTGCTTTTCATGTTATGTAAAGGGTTAACAAAAATACTGCACTGTTTACAATCTGACGCACACGGCAACTCATTTACTACAAGGTCTCTTTTATCCCGAGGTTAAATATCCCCACAGAAGACAAACAGCGGGTTTAATAAGTCAAACACCAATGGTACCATAACTGAACCTGCAAAAAATATACAAAATAATGGTAATATTATTGATAAGCTGACAGAGGGGAGTTGCGAAAAACGAAAATGCATTATGTTATTCGAGATATGCGTACGCGGAAATACGAATATCGATCAAAATGAAAAATAAATTCCTTAATATATATTTATAAATATGACGTACCAGATGTGCAGAATCTAAATAACCTTATTTCTTGCAGAAAGGTAGATTTACGAATATGAGCTTCAACAATATACAAAACGGATAATGGCTACTCTACGAAAGGTGAACCAAAATATATATAAGCGTATTAGCGAGAAGTGGCGAACAGTGTTAAGACTTGCGTATAGTGCTGCGTCGAAAGTCGGTTAGTATTGGTTAAGTTTTATGACGTTGAGTATTGTGAAACAAGAAACCAAAGAAATGCACGTGTGAGGCAGCATTGCAGATGTCGAATTAGAATACTGATTCCTGAAAATAATTTGTAATTAAATAGATGAACAGCTCTGGTTGCCTCTACATTCATCTTAGCAGTCATCTATCTTCGGAATTGGAAGATGTGGTGGGGGTGGGGACTCTGATAAAGGAAGCGGTTTTTATGAAGAGAATAAAACGGAATAAGAAAGAAAAAAATAATGTCCCTATATCCCGATAAATTCTGTCTTTTGATTGGCCAGAATGCTTTGGACAAATAGCCATAGCAAAAAGTGTACCGTGCAACATCCAGGGTATACGCGCATGGGAAACATCTGCGGTATATGGTTTAAACGAAACCTTTCCGCTTTCGCTTGCCTTGATATAAAAATCGAACCAAAAAAACCTGAAAATAGTCATAAATATCATCAGATTTCCGACAATTCGATCATATTTTGTGGTTACAAATTAAATAGTCGAATAATTAAATGAAACAACTTGAGAAAAATCAAATAAGATCAAATAATATTGGTCCCCTGAATACCAATGTGTTCTATCTGCCAGTAGGCACACAGAACACATTGGAAATCGGGGGGACTATATGTCAACAAATTAGTGTTTACTTGTTTCCTTAACGACTCAAGGGACGTAACTCTATCTGTTGTCTTCTGCGATTGTAAAAACAAAATAGTTATTCACAAATGTGGTCCAACTTTTTACGGAGCGTGAGAAACGCGTCCACAAATTTTTCTCAACTATGTTTCTGTTGTGTTTCAAACTGGACATAAACGTTATCCCCGTCAAAATGCATGGTATAACGGGACTTAATACCCGGACGTCTCATTTAAACACCTCGCCTGCGGCTCGATGTTTAAAAGACGACATTCAGGTTTTAAATCTCCATATACCATACAGGTAGGAGAGATAACTTATAATAAAATAAAAATTATTTAATTATAAGAACGTCTGTAACAACATTTTCCCCAATCGTTACTCTAAAGTATCATCACTGTTGTGCATTGTAACTTATACATCTAATTTAATTGGCTCAGTTGTTTACAAGATTGGACTTCAAACTGAAGGATCCACGATTCAATCCTGATCGGCTGTTACCGTGTTGTGTCCTTGGCAGACACCTTTCCCCTATTGCTCACTTGACAGCACAGTCAGGTTGTGCACTAAGGCGTACTGCACGTCGAGGACGCATTTGTCATGAACCGCTGCTAACCGTGCTTGTGCTGAATCAGTACGCTATGGAGGCTGACAGTTGATCGTCGCTGCTCAGGATTCTCTCCGGGAACTCCGCATTCCTCAACCTTTCAAACTGCCCGACATGACGTGACCCTGACTACCGAAAGAGCAATTAAACCCCAATATAACCAATATACCAACAAAGTATGCATCTAACAACCTTTCTTCCCTACAAATAATGGTAATATTGTAAATTATTCATGCCGCGATATATTGTAATATTGAAATTGGAGACCTGACAACTCTCAACACTAGCTTGAGGACTTGGCACGACGTTTGAAATTGCTTTCTTTGTGTCATACAATGGAGCACGACCAACATTTGGCATAAACTTCAGGAATGATTCAAAATATTCCTAGGGTATTGATTTGGCAAAATAACGACTGGCATTCAGTTCTTTATTTCAATCTCCTTTTATCAAATTCATGTTGTTGGAGTGCATAGAAATATATATTCAGTCGAATATGGATAAAGGAACATTACCAATATAACTATTTCACGGAGAAGATGACACAATCATTGATGTTTTCTAAGCCTTTTTTAGCAGACATTCAGCCGGCCCAATCACGTAAGTTCTAATTAACCCAGCGAATGCTGCAACCTCTCCTCTAGATATTGTTTTCTCTTATACACTCCATGGCCTTACACAGTCGAGTCACACTCATCCAGTCGTGGGGCTGCAGGCCATGACCTAATTAAAAATAATAAGTTATCTCCCAATTATGTTAGGTAAGGTGCCAATGGAGAGGGGGTAACTGTGTGTTATACACAGCTAGACATATCACATGTGGATCAATACCCCATTCCAATGCGGGCATACGAAATAACAAGCAGGACCTATGCTGTTGTCGCACGTCTTGTTCCGAAAAAGGTGAAGGAGGGTATGTCAAAACAAATAACCTTATAACTTTCAATCATAATATTTACCCAGCGCCCACTCTTGTCCTTATAAAGCGAAAAAAAATGTGGACGATAGGAATATTAGGATAGTGCATCTCCCTCACTCTGCCTAAAGGCACTACCAGTAACGTACCAAGTCAACAACTTAAATCCTGTCCTTATATAATCGGCAGGTGCAGAGGGCAGAAAAAATCCCCCTCTCCATTAAGACCCCCCCCCCCCCACACCCTATTTAGTTCTTAGTTTCATCTTTTATCTCTTCGCCCCTATCTTACATCATTGTACTTCTCGAAACCCTCATTGAAATTTGCTGAAGGAGCATACTTCTGCGAGGGTCACGAGAAATAGTTCCGTCGAAAGGGAGTGAGGGAGGAGGGGGGGGGGGGGGTTGTACCGTACCTATACAGGATGCCACTTACCAGTATCCACTACCAACGTCTGGTGAAGTGACAACAATCTTGAATGACATTCAAAATACATGTCTTCAGATCGAGGATATGGGCTGTAAATAAAAAGGCAATATCAATAACTTGTCATATCTGCCGTCAACGTACTGTCCTACAATCCGAAACGCAACCCTTCACCCCACCCTTTATGTTCTATCCATACAAATATTGTCACGATACGATATGTATCGCGATTCAATCAGCACTATGCGATATGTATCATGATACACATGATCTCTCATGCCAATCAAATGCAACTATCAAATACTTTGAACAACATGCATTCATTCCCAGTAACTTCCTTTTATTACAAAAAAATGAATGCACTCTTTAAACAATATGTAACTGCTCAAAGCGATTACCATTGGCATTCATTTATTTCAGGTTAAGATTTTATGACCCGTTTTCCGGTGTTTTTCCCCTCAGAATTTCAAAAATATGTTCAAACAATTTAATCCCTTATATCTTGTTTGACAGAGCTCACAGAGCTCTGTCAAACAAGATATAATGGATTAATCAAATAAATATTTCGCAAATTGGAGGGAATTCACCAACCTTTGGTTAACTGAATAATCCTGTCTTAATGGCCTACTTGGCACTGTCAATGTTGGTATGCAAAAAACAGGGTTTCACAGCACCAGCTTTCAAATTCTACGAAATTGTTTTGCCTGTAATTATATATATTTATTGTATCGCCATACACAGTGAACAGGGATACGTATTGGATTCTAAGAAATGTATCGCGGTTCGGGCGTATCGCGATTAATCGTTGCAGCCCTAAAAAAAAAACACAGTGTAACAAAATATCATTCCGGACATACAAAGTTAGCCATGACTTCATCTCAAATGAACAATAAACAGCGAAGGGTATTTCTTTTGCAGGATCAGTAATAATATTTATTTTCACAGATCCTCTTTGTGGACAGATGTAGGATTCGGACAATCTTTATTACCCAGCTTTCTATACTGTAATGAATCCCGGGGTGGTCCCAACATCGAAACGATTAGTACACATTTTACCCGTACCCACCCAGCGTCTATTTGTAACAGCATAATTGTAATGCGATTAACCCCTGTTGGACCTTAATAAAACGCTCGATTTCCTCATACGCACAGCCAGATTTTCTAACACTACTCTGCCATTCGACTAGAAGAGCTCCGTGAGTTTGAGTACATTTGGACGTTTATTGTAATAAGGTTTAAGGCATTTTTGTAACTCTAGTAAACATTTACATTCTAAGATAAAATGAAATGCACCTCCCAATGATTCCTTACATAATGTACACTTCCCATTTTGTAGATCTGCATTTACCCAAGAGCCCCGTTCAATCGGTAACCTATGGTTTTTCGTCCTGAACTGCAATAATGGTATTATTAAATACCCTCTCAGTTAACTAAAGCATGTCTCTCTTTCAGAAACGGTTTTCATTTCTCTATAATAAAGATATTTATTGGAAGTTTCCATCATACCGTTCCATTTCTGAATACAGAAGTCATTTAATTTTCCTTTTACCGCTTCCTTAAACCAGTCACAGTTCGACATCTTGTGATATATACAAACATTGGAGGATATTCCCATGTCATTTAGAAAACCCTTGATGTCAATGAGCCAAGGCATATTGGCTTTATTTGTCATGCAACTACATGCATTTGCCAATAACATTTATAAGATAGTTTTTCTCTACCCTTTATTATTAGTCTACCTCAGAAATCTAAACAGTTTTTTTAATTTTAACTCGAACATGCTAAATTCCAGTTTCCTCATACACTAAAATAGTTGGTGTTGACTTTTTCAATCTCAACACAAATTTAAAAAAAAACATAGTTCCAGCTTTTATAAAATATTATTATTGACGAACCATATACCCATTCAGGGCTCAAAATAAGTGGTTTCGCATAGCTATTTGCTATGCAAAACACGCTAAAAGCTACACAAATTTCAGTTGTGTACAGCATTTTGCGATACAATATATTCAACTGCTGCCTAATAGGCTGCAGTTGAATATCTTGTATTGCAAAATGTAAAAATGAAAATTTGCAACTAACTTTGCAGGCTAGTTCACTGATGCTTTACTCCTGATATAAGATTAACTCTCCGTCTCGCATTAACAACTTCATATGTAACATGAATTTTATTGGTTTAAATTCATCCTGCATTGTTTCTGCATTTTGCATAAAATACCCAGTCAAAATAACTTTAAGCCCATCAAATTAAGAGATGTTACGCATTTGGAAATATCTAAGTCCACGCAGTGGTTAAAGGCAGTTCTGTTGAAAAACATAGCTAGTGCTTCATGTGTTGTAACTCATTTGAAAAAGCACAGAAATGGATGGATATTATTCTATCTGCTCAGACGAGTTTAATACAAAAGAGTATGGCATAACTCCGGTATACAGGAACTGCTATGCAATTTAAACAAAATGCTATTCATTTTTCGGAAATGTGTAGCATTTTGCTAAGCATAGAAAAAATGTATTTTGAGCCCTGTACCCATTTGCAAGTATTGGACCGGTCTCCAGACGGTGTCGAAAGCCTTCGAAAGTTCTACAAAAGCAAAAAATAATCTCTTCCCGCTTTGTGTCAACATTCTAATAATAGCTTTTAAAGTGAATATTTGATCGATTGTTGAGGGATTTTTCCGGAATCCTGCCTGAGTATATGACAGTAAATTATTTTCTTCAAGGAAACACATTATCCGTTGACTTAGAATGCTTGTGAACACTTTAGAAATACAGCTTACCAATGTATTTTTTTATTATTTACCGTCAAGGAATCCCCTTTACCCTTATATACTGGTTTGACCACACCAATTGTCCGCTCATCCGACAGTGCGCCCGTTTTTAGTACAAAATTATTTAGCAGTAAACAAATATTTTTCATTTTTTGATACGATGATTTAATATATAGAGGATATTGAATGAGTGTTTTTCTCATATAATATTTATGAAACGGGTCTAAGAATGTTCCGTTTGGGCGAGCCTCTGGCCAAACGAAAAATTCGGACGGGTTTCATAAATATTATATGAGAAAAACACTCATTTCATATTCTATGTATCATATGACACACACACTCATAAATTAGCCACTTAGTATGACTTTTTAACCCATCACCTAACTTGAGTTGCAGACGGCACTTGGAAAAAACAAAAACAAACTCGTATAACCTATAAATTTTAATTTTTTGCTTCCAAAACATAGGTTGTGACCCCTCATTGGAACGAGTGCGACGCGCTAGTTCCAATGAGGGGTCATAACCTATGTTTTGTAAGCAAAAAGTGAAAATATAAAAAAATAATGAATGGCGTTTTTTTTTCTTGTATTGCGCGTGACGGTTTTCGCCGTTACGTTAGGTGAAAGATTAATACAATATAACCCGCCCTAAATAGGACAGATAACGTAAATTCTCCCTACTGAAATTATGCAAATGTGACCTAGTTGTATTTTGTTCAGCCAATCAAATTGTCTAGTTTTGAAATTGACCAATGAAATTGACGGAAGATTTTAATTATCACTGATTAATATGAAAACAAAATGTCAAATGTTTTAAAGTGAACAAAACGGACGAGTCATATGATAAACTCATTTATTATACCATCTACCCCACAAGCTTTATCAGTTTTAAGGATTTTAAAGGCATGCCATATTTCGGCTTCTGATATTTGATCGTTCAATAATGTACAGTCAATGTCTGACCGCATGACGGTTTCCAAATTGCATTAATTTTCATACCCACCTATGGCTTCACTTTCCTCACTTTGAAAGTGATTGAAAAAATCTTCAGCTGTTGGGCTTTTAGAAGTAGATTGTTTTTTACCAATTTGGCTCATCATTTTCCAAAACTCCCTCGGATGTACCGATTTTTTTTTTCACTTCAGCTGCGAAATTTTTATTGAACTTTCTTCTACATATTATAAATTGTGTTTTATTTTGGAATGATGGAAACATGCTTTTTATCTTTCTGGATTTTCTATATTGTGTTCGCGCCTTAATACAGCCTCACAAATACCACGGCGCATTAAAAACTCTTTGTTTTTTCTTTTATTTCTTAGTTTCAAATCTTTTTATTGCAATGTCCTTGTGGATTGTATTCATTTTACTCAGTAATATGTTCACATTAGGGCTGTCACGATTAATCGATTAATCGATTGTTGATCGGTCACGGCGAAATCGATTACTATTTTTCGTTGTCGAATAATCGGTAAATTATATTCCGTTTTAGACGTGTAATAATTAAAAGAAAATATGTTGAAAAAACTATTGTTTCTAAAGGTAAAGAGTTAAGAACATCGATGTTAAACCCCAAGAAGCTATTGAAAGCATTTGCCTTTCAGGTACATTCATCAAAGCTTTGATGTTCTGAACTTTTGAACCGTCAGTGTAATAATCAAGACCGGTCGGCAGTTGCGAAGTTCGCAACTGTCGACCGGTCTTATTTATTACACTGACGGTTCAAAAGTTCAGAACATCAAAGCTTTGAATGTACCTAAAAGAGGATCGTCTTCGTTGTTTACTCGAGGTAGGTCAACTCACTTCAACTTCATTTTGATCGACTTCAAAGAGAAGGAGATGGGGGTCATCTAGTTACGACCAATCGACTATCATCGATTATTTGCGACGATTAATCGATTCCTAAATTAAAAAATTATGGCAGCCCTAGTCAGAGTCGCGTGTAATTATAAACAAATTGTCAAAATTTATATACCTTGCAGATAAACAACGAATACCTTAAATAATTATATGTGCGTGTATCAGCCATTCCCCGATATGAAGTTACCCCCTCCCCCACCGAAAAACATGTAAATAAATAAATAATAAATAAATAAATAATACATTGCATATATGGATGCCATGGGCACAGGCTCTCCGAGCTGGTGCAGATGACGTCCATACTCGCAAGGCCCAGTTGAGTTGATGTAAATTGTTTGATCTAGCTGAACACCATACGGGTATAAACTTTCGATTTCACACATTCTGGAATCCCTTTCTCGTTTTATTCAAGGGTGGACGTCACGTGGGGCTAGCTCTTGGAGCTGGTGTCGATGTTGTCGATATGTGCATGTCATTACCAACAATAACTGTTGGAAACAACTGTTATATATATATACTCCCTACTAGAATTTAATACGTGGGCGGACTTTATGTACCTTAACCCTTCGCCAAATCTAAAACCCAATCATGCAAACTTTTGTTTGAAGAACCTACGTCTCTTCTGAAAACTGTTATGTTCTCACTCACTGTAACAAACAATCTATTATATATTGTAAGCTATAAACATTGATAAATGTTTAATGCTGAATAAAGGATTGAATTGAATAGTTTACATCCCCAGATTGTATGTTATCTTTGATTGCAATATGTACCAATATTTAACAGTTCACCCTCCAGTTTGATCATTTCAATTTGATCGAGATTTTGCATGAAATCTTGTTTCATTTGTTCGTCCCAGTTTTAGCCAAACAGTTTGTATTTGTTTTGTTTGTGTTGTCTGTTGTTATGCAGTCACGCGAATACAGTTCGCCAATGCGCTGCCCCACACAACAGATAATTGTTCACAAAGGGCAGTGAACGTCCGAATATAATTCATTGTATTCAAGTGCAGCAGCATTTCTGACGATTTTGATAAAAGATTTACTACAAAGCAAGTGATCAATAGTACTGACCCCGTTACTTGTGGCATCATCAGGGCCTCTGTCCTCTATTATCCTCCCAGTCCCTTCGATTAAACCGCACTGCTTACAGAAATCAAGTAGCTTATGGCCCGCATGATTGGAGGATTTATCCTCCTTTTTACTCGATTTATAGTACGTGGGGAGTGGTTTGTAACTAAAACACCCGCGGAGTGGAGTTATCACTGAAAGTATCACTTTCAAATTCTGTACATATGGACAAAAAACACAAGCGATGTTTCAGCCAATGGACCTCCGGGTGTAACCCGGAGGTCCATTGGCTGGAACTTTGCTTGTGATGCTTATGCTCTGCAACATATTTACAGTTATTGCTCGGGTGGAATCTCCACTCTGCGGGTGATTTGATGATAATACACTCTCCACGCACTGTATTTGTATATGACCCATCTCTCGTTGTGTTAATATTTGAGCTACATGTTCCTTATTACATAATGTTCGTGTCCTGGCATTAAATCACCCACTGAATCTATATTAGGACTAATTTCTTATCAACTTACCTCACAATTGTTTACAACAGGCTATTTTGTTCTTTCCCAAGCGATTTGGGGAAGAAAAAGTCATGCAAATGCACCGAGAAAATATAAGCCAAAACTGTGTGGAATGCGGCCAGCGCACACTCAGTAGAGGATATACTTCCTCTGTATTCATTCACAGCTTTCCCGTACCAGTGCGCAGACGTATCACCAACGTGTCATTTTGTTTTTCTTCCGCTATCTTGAGAAGATGAGTTTAATTTCGCTCATCAACAGCGACACCTTTTGATTCGATGTTTACCATGTTCCTGTTCTGTATTGTGGTCTCATAGCTATTGCTTAACTATCCAGACATACAGGTCTGTGCTTTTGTATATTCTCTAGATTATTCACCATATTTTACGTGTTATATCTCTATACCGATTTCGCGTACCGTGCTGTTTCGGTCTCTTGTCCATTAAGGCGAACCTTTGGGGTTCTTCTTTTATCTAAGTTAGGGGTCAACTGGGGGCTGTTGTGACTGATCTTCCCCCATCTGTTGAGGGTCGAATTTCTGCCTGTTTTCCCCTTTTGGCTGTTGGGGTATTTTCTGTTCCCGTAGGGTCATTGTTTCTTGCCACCTTACTCTGGCTGATTTTATTTTTCTTTGTCTTCACCTTTCCATCTCCATTGCTCTCACCAGATATGCCTAGAACGATACCTTACGGGCGATGCTTGTTGCCATGATTCATGCTCCACTTAATATGGGTGTTCCATTGAAAGACTCTGTGGGGGCTGTGATTCTTGGTCTTCCACCTTTTTGACTTCAATCTATCGTATAGTTTGGGTACGTGGCCTTCCTCCCGCGCCCACGGGAATGGGAACGCAGTCGTTCGCGGCCCGAACTGACTCTGTCTGGATATAGTTTTACCCCTCGGTGGGAGTCTTTTCTGGCGGTGGATACCGCGGTAGCTGACCTTCTGGCGAAGAGATGCCTGGTTCCGGGACTGCTGTCCCCTTTGGTCGACATCTCAGGTTGTCACTGGGGTTGTGACTCCTTCTTTGGAGCCGAGCTCGGTTGCTCTCTCCGCTTTTCCGCCTTTGTCAACAGCTACTGATGTATGCACTCCTGTTGATGCTCCGCCGGTGACTTCATCGGTCTCCGTTTCAGCCGGCCTCGCCTTATCCCTACAGTGGTCTGCAAGGACTTCTGCTTCGATGGACGTTGGTTCTTGGCATCAAACTTCCCTGACTTCAACTCGACGAAATCGGACTGGGTTGCCGGCCGGTTCCTCTGCTTTGGTCTCCCAGCCATCGGACCAAGCAGGATTTGCTTTCGATTTAGATGTCCATCGTGGGGTCATCATGGACTCTGTTGTGCTTCCGTCCACGAATTCTGGCCTTTCTGCCAGTTTAGCGGGACCAGCGTAGACAGTGCTGCCTGGACCTTCTGTCCCTTAGTGGTCCGCGGCGACCTCCCTGAGTTCCCCCACTCCAGCTCCTCGGGGTATTTATATCCCTATCAACATCTGCCTTCAGATGCTTTGGCTTCCACCCGTCGTTCCGCGTCTCGTGTTCTTTTGGATCGTGACCCTTCGCTGGTTAAGAGAGTCAGATGTGAAGCCATTTTGCCTGGTCTTTCCCACGTCGTACCGCGAGCTTAGGGAGGCCCTCTCCTTGCTCAGGCAGGTTCTTTTCAAGAGCCTTCCCATTGCCTCCAGCGAGGCTACTACTGGTGATTTCCAGGAGCCCTCAGCGACGCCGTCTCCCGAGATTGGAAGCAGGTCGCTTTCTGATCTCCCTGGTTTTCCTTCACCATGGGAGGCTTCGGCTGGTATGTCCTAGACGGGCTATGTGTCTTCTGACTCTGATTATGTGTCAGACACACCTGACGTTTAGAGCCATCAGTCTTTTGACTTGGGGTGTGGCTCTGGACTTTGTGTTTGAGTTCGTTCTGGAGCTTCAACTGTCAGACGAGCCGGAGGTTTCAGCTTGGCCGCGATCATCGGTCGCGCGCCTGTACCCGTTGTAGCAACCTGCTTCTGGGCGACTTCGACAGTACCAGTTGGTACAGATGGTCGAAGCTTTTGCAGCATTGAACTCTAAGTTGAGTGCCAAGGCTATGAAGACTTCGTTCTTCACTAAGGCTGATACCCCCCCCCCCCCCCCTCCCCCGTGCGTTATCGTTCCTACGATTCCGCCAATCAGTGAGACTGCCAGACGTTGACGGTCTTGGATCAGGACTCCTATTCCTTCGGGCTTTCCAAGCCCAAGTCGGCCGTTATTCCCATGGCGACTTTGGAGTCCCTGTTGGGCTTATCCAGAGAGATATTGGGCATGCTTTCTCTCTCGTGTCACGTCGTCTCTGCGTTGGCTGCTTATCTGCATCCAGGTCGGTTTGGCGACATACAGGCTTTCTTGCGTGTGATTTCTAAGGCGCTCATGCATCTTACTGACACGCATGCCTGTAACACTGATAATCTGGCATTAGCTCGCCGAGTCGCAGTGTTGGACACTAGCCGTTCCCTTCCTGAAGTGGAGGGCGCTGCTCGTCCATCCGCTTCTTTGGTGGATCCGCGTCTGTTCCATGATTCCGACGGTCCGGGGTGACGTCCCGCGTCATTCCACAGATCATCGCCAGCTTGATCCGCCTTCTGTTGGAGGCCGGGGCTTTTCCAAGCCCAACAAGCGCCATTCTGCTTCATCTGTGAAGCCAACGGCTGATCATCCAGTGTCTGTTTCTTCCCCTTACTCACATGGTAAGGGCAAGCGTCGGCAGAATAGAGGGAGGTCTAAGGATCTTTCTACTAGCAGAGGAGGTGGTTTCTCCTCTCACTGGCCTCGCCAGGGGCTCGAAATGAAGGTCCTCACCTCGATTTGTCCCAGGTTGGAGGAAGGATATCAGAGTTTGCAAACCCTTGGACCGCGATCACATCCGATCCTTGGGTGTTAGATGTTGTTTTGTCCAGTCTGCGGATATCCTTTCGGAGGCACCCACTCCGTCACGGGTGCCACTTCCAACCCCAGTTCCTTCAGACGGTTCTCGTCGGGAACTTTTCATCGCGGAGATATACATTCTCAGGTCAAAGGGGTCGACCGATGTAATCAAGAACATTCATTCAGTTGTATTTTATTCCCGCCTGTTCTTGGTGCCGAAGAAAGACGGCCGATGCCGACTGGTTATCGATCTGAGTATCCTGAAACAGTGTACCATTACTCCCAAGATCAGCATGAAGACTTTCGGGTCGGTTCGCCGCACCATTGATCAGAGAGACTTCGCTTCCAGCATCGACCTGCGAGACGCTTACGTTCACGTCCCTATTCATCGGATATCGCGAAAGTATCTCCGGTTTCCCTCTCTGGTGCGAGTTTACCAGTTAAAGGCCAACCCCTCGGCCCCAAACTGGCTCCTTGGAACTTCGCCTGACTGATGTCGCATGTGCTAGCATTCCATCGCTCTCAGTCCATGCTGACTACTTCCGCTTACCTGGACGACATCCTCTAGAGGCACTCCAATGCTGCTCCCCTGGAGTCCGATGCCGACACACTGTTGGACCTGCTTTTGTCACTGGGGTTCAGAGTCAACTAGAAGCCGGACCTGGCCCCTTGCAAGTCGTTTTGTCATCGTACTCAGCTGAATACGGTGGCGGTTCCTCGTTCGAGAGCAGTGATTCTCTCGGCTTTCACCCTGACTCAGCCCATGCCCGCGACAGCTCGAAGTCTCTGGCTGCTCGATCTCTGCAGTTCGGTGACGGATCTCATCCCTTAGGTCAGCTGCATGTCAGGCCTCTCCAGCACTTTCTGATCAGTCGTTGGAGACTGAATGTCGATCCTCTGGATCTGGAGCTTCAGTTACCAGCATCTCAGTCATAACCTTCTTCAGTGGATAAAGCAGGGATTTCCGTTGGGCTTACCCACGTCCGATCGCGTTCTAACGACAGATGGGGTGCGGCGTTGGATCCTCTAGATCTTTCCCTTCACGATGTTTGGGACCATGATCAGGCAGCTCTCTACATCAATCAGAAGGAGCTTCTTGTTCTTCTTATGAGTTTCCGGCAGTGAATTCCCCACATTCAGAATCGTTATGTTCTTCTGTTGTCCGACAATTCGATATTCAAAACAAGGGCGGCACGCACTCGGTTCCCATGTACGAATTGGCTCGAGATCTTCTACTGCTCGCTCAGGACGTCAATTCCAGTGTAGTGGTTCAACACATTCTCGGTATGAACATCATAACCGACTCGGTGTCCCGACGGGGCAGGGTCATTTCCACCGAGAGGATGTTTCACAGAGGCAGTGTTCCAGTCGCTTTGCGATGTCTCGGGTCGTCCCCACCTCGATCTCTTTGAGACCCGTTGGAACCATCAGGTGGACACTTTCGTGTCCCCATGTCCAGATATTCTAGCTTTCGCCTTGGACGCTCTGTCACTCGATTTGAAAGACTAGTCGACTACGTTTTCTCGAGACGAGCAGTGGAGTGCATTTCTAGGCGGCCCTCCACTGGTTAAGCCTATGTGGCTAAGTGGAAGGTCTTCTGTCGATCACTCTGTCGGTTCTGACATCCCTTCGATTACACAGATTGCAGAGTTTCCGGTATATCTGTTTGATTTTCGTGGTATCCAACCTGTTACCATCAAGGGGTACAGCTATATGCTTTCGGAGACCTTTTCGTATGTGGGAAAGCGTGGTATCGGCACTAATCAGTACCTCTCCAAGCTCCTTCTGCCCTTTTCTTTGAAAAGGTCTAGGTTTTGGGCTTTTTGCAGCTGACCCCAAGATGGAACCTTTCTTGGGTGCTGCTTTGCTTGGGGTGGGTGGGGGGGGGGGGGCGTTTGAACCATTCTCCCGGGTGGATAGGCGTTTTCTCACATGCAAGACGGCTTTTCTGGTGGACTTTGCTTCAGCCATATAGTTCGTGAGCTTCACACCCTCTCGATTGATCCGACCTTTTTCAGGAGCTCCGCCAACAGTGTTACGTTTACCACTGATTGCTCCTTTCTGGCCAAGAATCAAATGCCAGAACTACTCCGCCTCCTATCTGTATCCGGGCTCTTCTTTCGATTTTATAGTAATCGCCCTTTGCTCTGTCCGGTTCGTGCAATTCGCATTTACCTCAACCGGACGCAGTTTATTAGGAAAGGCAGGAAGCGATTATTTCTATTTCTTATCCATGGTCGACAGAAGATCTCTCCTCAATCCATTTCTAGGTGAATTTGTCTTGCTATTCGAGCGTCATACGTTCGTTTGGCGAGTCACTATTGTATTACCAATCGCATTTCTGCCCACAAGGTGCATGCATTGTCTACCCCCTGGGCTAATGCTATCTTCGTCAAGTTGTCGGACGTTATGCAGGAAGCCTATTGGAAAAATGCGTCTACTTTCTCCACCTCCTACCTGCGTGAATTGCAGGAGCAGTCTGGGGACCTTTTTTCTTTAGGACCTCTTCCTTCTGCTCAAGCTGTTATCAACCCTAGCGATTAGACTATTCTTTCAGGATCAGTTCCAGCCCTGTGCTTGATTACTGTCCCTCATGACTGTCTGTGTCAATACGCGTCATTTCAGTGTTTGGGATGCGATGGTTTTGTAGGCATTCTGTACACTTCTTCTGTCCACCCTTCCAGCGTAGTTGGGTTATGTGGAGGTTGGTTATGTGATTCCCTTCTCCTATTGTCTTTCCAGTCGGTTGTAAACATTTGTAAGGTAGGTTGATAATAAATTAAATTTTATAGTAAATTTCCTTTCTTATTATACCTACCACAATTGTTTACCTGGAGGCCCTCCCGTCTTTTTTTCTGGTAAGAATCCTTCCTCTCTGCTGATCACATAACTCCAATGTTGGCGGATTCAAATAGAATGACACGTTGGTTATACGTCTGTGCACTGGTACCGGAAAGCCATGTAGTAGTACAGAGAAGGTTGTCACCTTTTGGGTGTGCGCAGGTCGCATTCGACCAAGTTTTGGCTTATTTTTCTTGGTGCTTTTGAACCACTTTTTCTTCCCTAAATCGCTTGGGAAAGAACAAAATAGAGAGTATACTTCCGAGTTAGGGACTTCCTCTGCAGTGCAAGCCTGTTGTAAACAATTGTGGTATTGACAGTCAGAAATGGAATTTCTATAAAATTTAAATATCCATTTTATCGAGGACTGAAAAAGTATTTCTTCAAACAAGTTGTCTTTAGAATATTTTGAACCCCCACATGGAATGTAAACATTCCCAAATAGGTAGACAGCCCCTTCCATATCGTAAAACTTAACCCAGAATACATATTCACAGTTATCAACAACAATTGAACATTTGTCTTTCAGTTTATCACAAACCGCTACACACAGACCCTCTGACCTGTGTAATGTCACTTCCGACCTATTTTTCTAAGAAAAAAACATGATAACCATCTATATCTATGTGATCAATATTGTCTGTTTTGTCTCCAGAGAAAAGGAAATATCATAATCGTTCATAAATTCAATAAATTCTGAATCTTACAACCTTGTTTGTAATCCGCAAACATTCAATGACAATGGTGAGACACAACTCGGGCAATCTTACTGGGTATTTGATATATTTTGTGGTTTATTTTTCTGATTGTTTGCCCCCAATCCTGGCAAAAAATTCCTATACTTGGAAATTCGGAAGGCAAGTCGTGAGGAGTTGGAAATTCCATCTATCTGGATATTAGAGCTTCTTTGGTGATACTGATGTCTCCTTTACTTTCCAAAATTCCAGCTCGGTTTACAACTACAGTGTACACGAAATGCTCTTCAAAAAATCACATCATGTAAAATCGTTATCCTGAGTTAGTTCCAGCATTCACAGTTACGAAATGATGAAACATCGAAAAGTGATCATTCCTGCATAAGATCTGATTTAATGTTATGACAATGTGAATTGCTCGAAATTCTCAGCTTGAGCATTTGTTTAGTACCTATTCAATTCCCAGAATAATAACAAATAACAATAACCTGATAATTCTGTCATAAATGTGTTGATATTCCAGTTACTAGAATCAATGTTATGCCCCCTTTCATGGCTTCATTTTCAAAATGTTTCTCGGTATTGAATTTTCAACTATTGGGAGGGACCGGGAGGGGGGTTCAAACCTCTAGCCACGTCCCTGCCGATAATCTGCTACATTTTGAGGAAATTGCTCATTGATATAATAGTGAGTATTTTTCAACACACCACTCCTTTTTCGAACCATCTCGCTATCCTTATACGATCATAACTTACAATAATAGATCTTTTCTTACTATTGATCTTTTTTAAGCAGCCTCTGAACACGCGCAAACATAATTTTATCTCTTATATTCATACCTTCTCTCAAAAAATCAATTGGGATACATCTTGCGTTTCAACCTTCTGAATACGTAAGAAAACAAGAACCTTAAAATAGAATAAGAATAGACTATTGACACAATTAGCCCTGTACACACTGACGTCAACATATCCAGCTGTAATTTTGTTCATGGCATAAATAAGAATTTAACCATTCAATATTGTTTGGCAGAGCTCATTGATTAAATTTATTGTAGCATTATAGGCAAAAGTTGGTTCCAAAAATGTCGATATTTTAATATCACTGTTGTTCAGATGGTTAAGAAGGGCAAGAGTCTGCACATTCCACTGCGAGTTTTGTTTTTATAGGTATGATTGGACATAGCTGTACCGTAGCTGGTGATTGCAAGGCGGGACACTCAGAATGTAGAGCAGATGGTACTTGTGGATGCATTGCAGGTTATAGCTTTCAACGTTCTACCCAGACGTGTGAAGACGGTATTACTTACATTGAGTTATATATGTATTTAGAAATAAATTGATGACGTCTAACCATAAAAAAATATCCATAGGTTGAGATAACAAAATATGTCCCGATACCAACCGCAATACCTTGCAGTGATTGGTCAATGCCTCCTTGATTTTATTTTATGTCGCCGGGCACGCGCATATGTCTACTGTCAGCGATTCTTATGTCCACTGTCAAGGAAAGCGTCGCATTGCCATGAGCAACGGTTCATCGCAATGTCTTTTTCACTCGAAATCAACTGAGACAAACACATTTAACGGAAGGAAAATACACACAAAAGTACCATTATTACCTACAAACAGATTAGTTATGTAAACATGGGTAATTATTTATGAAACCGATTAAATTATTTATAAGGTCTCTTTTCATTAATTTACTGTAACATAAACTGAAACGAATCGAGAGCATCTCGCCCCGTTGATTGCGTACGTAAACATTGCATAAAGGGAAAACGTTAGTTATGATTACAATAAAATCAAAGATTTTTTTTTTCCAATTCAATTTTACTTATGTAAGAACGGGACATATACGTTATTCTATTTGTTGACAGGGGACATGTCCTCACGTTCCCTGCATGAAACATATATTCAACCTCGGTTGACGCCTCGGTTGAATTATAAATTTCATGCAGGGAACGTGAAACCATGTCCCCTGTCAACAAACAGAATAATTTATAATGCTTATACACCACTGTCGATTATGTTTAGTCAAATTTAATTCCTAATTCTATGGGATAATTAAAAGTGTAATTTTCTCATACTGTACATTTTGGTTATCCAGTATAAGTATTTGAAGCAGATTTATTATGTAAACAAAGAGGTTAACCTCATAAACCACAGAAAAAGAATATCCGAAACGCGCTGATAGACCACACGGCTGCATTCTCATTTTGCGTCTCCCGGAGCAAGCGGAACGTGGTATTACTTTTGTCTAACGCCACACAAAATAAATCGTCTGCAATATTTCAGTTGGTCGGAAAAGCGAATCTGACCAACTCAAATTATCCAGATGCCTTAATCCAAATATACTATAAACATTCTTTCTTTAAATCAACGCAAGAAATGTTTCTCGAAACTTATATTGGCAGAAACCTTTATGACTTTATCATTACTTCTGGATCGGACTCATGCAACACTTTTCGATAGCTGGCATTTCGAGATACCGCCCTTATACCATAGAACTCTCTAAATCACAAAGTGTCCGACCAACACCTACCTGAGACACAATTGCCGGTTTTCTATAAATAACTCAAAATAGTGCTACCAAATAAGTCCATTTAGGGTATGTTACAACAAACAGAAATAACAAACAAAAGCAAGAAACATATTAAAATTATAGTAAGAGGAAGGAAGACTCACCATAGCTGTAGATTTGTAATCACACAGCGCAGTTCCATTAACCTTCATCCTTCCAACATTTTTTTTTATACTAATCTTACCAACTGGGGTCCTTATGGACCCACGACGTTATCATACTGTTTTGGCCTGATAACTTAATCTGAATAGCCCCTTTGATATTCACATAGTTTAATTGAACGATACTAAACAAAATAAATCAAATTTTATGGTATTTACCATCCTTGCCCGTCCTTTTCTAGGATTTTTATATGAATCATGGGTAAATAACCTCAGTGTTCAGAGAAACAACAGAAATTTCAAAAGTTAAGTGTCACGAGCACCACCAATCTGCTATATATAGAGCCAGGATAGGTACACAAATCACATGTCCAAGTTTTTTTTGTTTTTAGTACAGCACGGCCACCGAGGACAGGTCAGAACCCACGTGTGGGTATTTTGCATTCGTATACAATTCAGAATGATTCGCTTATAATGACGCACAGAGATGTTTTGCTAGGTGTCATAGCGGATCAGCTCTGAATTGCATACATGGCCAAAATGTTCAACTGTGGATTTTTGTCCCGTCCACGATAGCTGCAACAGGAGAGCATAGATATTATACACAGTCTTCACAAATGACCTGCTGAATGCGGTGCTTTGAGCCCACAGGCCGCCTACAAGTGTTACAACTTAAGCGTACTTTCTTATCAACTTCTCTCTAGCAAAGGGTACATCCATTCCTTTCATTACCACCTGCTGCCTGTATTGCTTGCTGTACAGGTCGTCAAGGTTCCACACCAACCATTTTCATTGATAGTCGGTTATGGGACTGTACATTTGGTACTGTTGCTCTCCTTTCGATCTGTGGTATGACAATTTCTTGTCCCAGTTTCATCAGAAATGTTCTGCGACGACGCATCCTCTCGGGTGCCTTCCATTCAGGATATTTAACTATCGAGATGACGAAGGCAGCCACAGTAGCGATATCCCGACAGTAGCCAAATAAAACAACTGGCTAACGATTAACCTTCGTTCTAGCAGTGAATATTGTGGAAAGATGGTCAAGGTTATCCACGCCACTCTTTGTCGCATTATAATGGACAATCATTTCTGGGTTTTTTTGGTTCATCACCTTCAACTACGTTATCATGGTGCAATAATAATAATAATAATAATAATATGGTTTAGAGCCGAGTAACTACATAAGTGCTTATAGGCTTCACACAAAATTAAAGGTGCATTTCAAATAATACAAGCAGGTCAGTAATAAGCCAATTTATACAGGTGTGTTTTTAAGTGTCTCTTGAATGACTCGAGTGACTGTGGTTTTTTGATGTCGTCAGGTAACGCATTCCACAAATGTGGTGCCGTAGTGCAGAAGGCCCGATCGCCAGCTGTGACCAGCTTTCCTGCATTCTGAACAAGATTGCACGAAGTAGCTGATCGCAAAGGACGAGCAGGTTCATACTTCTTAACTAGAATGCGAAGAAAAGGAGGCGCAAGATCGTTGACAGCTTTGTAGGTAAACAATAATACTTTGAAACTAATTCTTTCACTAATGGGTAACTAATGCAGTTTTTGTAAGATAGAGGAAGCCGAAGAGGATTTTTTACTCTTGGTTACAAGTTTAGCAGCACAATTCTGAACATTCTGCAGCAGTTTGTTAACTAGGGACAATGATGACAATACAATAACTGACTTGTTCTGCTTTGGGACGTAGGCATCAATTGTAGTCTGAACTCAAACAGGGAGCTATGAATATTTCTGATAGGGTTTCCCATCATAGCATCAGGAATATCTGTCTTGTTTGATCAGATTGTGCAAACATATCGTCCCCTGAGTTTCAATAAGTTCTATGTGCCTACTGGCACATAGAACACATTGGAACTCAGGGGACGATATGTTAATTCATCAAGTAGAAGGTCTTTGACCAGGGGGACTGAGGTGAAGACGTTATCTGTTGTCACATTTCTACCACTCCTTCTCCATGGTTTTACAAGCTCTTCCACTACCCGTGCGCCTTGTTCTCCAGGCTGTCGTCCCAAGTATACGTCACCCTTCAGAGCATAGCTTGTTTCGGCAACACAACATCACCGTATCTTAATTCTTCCATACTTTGCTGGCTTAGAGGGTATGTATTGCCGAAAGTCACACCTACCACTGAAAGCTACTAACTGTTCGTCAACGCAAAGATCTGGAGTGTAGATTTTTGGACGTTGATTCTGGAAAAGGGTACAGAATCCACGAAATAGCGCCAGTTTGTCAGCAGCTTGATGCTCGGCCCTAGTCGCTCTATTGTCAAACCTAAGATATTTTGGGATATCGGTGAATCTAGATCGAGACATTGTTGCAGTAAAGATTGGTCTGCCCTCCTTCTCTGACCATAGCACACCAGCTAGTTCATGGTGGTAATTATGGACTCCAGCGAACAAATAAAGTCAAACGAAAGCTCCCATTTCCGTGTCATCTACGCCTTTCCATTCAGTTGGATTTTCAGGATTCACATTATTCCACCCAGCACCGAGATTCACGATTGGGTTCGAGAACAAGATTGTTCACCATTGTATTAGTAATGAACAAACTGAAGTATCTGCCAGTGTAATGCTATTGACTTCTCTTGTAATGTCAGCCTGCTGTCCGATGATATCATGAGCCTGGCGTCTACCAACAGCCGGTGGGTGTTTCCTCCAGACAGAACCCATTTCTTCCATGAAAGACATCTTCAGCTTGACCAACTTCTGGTGGCTCATCGCGACCTCCCTCGTGACCAGGTCCTCGTCCTCTCGCTCGTCCCCTGACTCAACCTCTTCCCCCTCCCCGGCCTCCTCCAGGTACATTGTTTACTTGTCGCTGTTGGACAACTATATTTTCTCCTTCCTGGATGGGTTCTATGATTTCAGTGTCACTGTGGTCAGATGCATTTGATAGGTGATCAGATTCTGTATAAGATGCATCACTATCTTCCAAATCAGATTCCTCATCAGCCTCTAGAACAGTCATTAACTGGTAGAGTGCTAGAAGCCCATATTCGGGCTTTATTCAGAAGTACAGGTACCACAGCCTGAAGGCTCATGTTCAGTGCATGTGCTTTGTATTATCTTTGAAGTGATATCATCTTTCCTGCAAGGGTTTACCCTGTTACAATTCATGGGAGAGCGCCAATAGGCACTCTCCCATACATTATAACAAGGCAAGACATGTGTACACGATTTGATGGCCAAAAGTAATTTAGCACTCTACCAGTTAATGCTTCGGCAACTGTGTACTGTGCTTCTCTATTGCAGTTTGCCATCATTTTCTGTAAGAAGAAAAACGTAAATTCACATTTACAATACACTGCATTGCCATTTGTGTTAAAAAACTCGAAATTCAACTGGGGTCCGAATGGACCCCAAATACAAATTTTATATTGCAAACCCCAAATATGACAGATAATTAGGAAAACAGATAACTAATACGCGAACACTGATGTAGACTGACAATCCGGTGTCTCAAGATGCGCAGATAATGCCGCTGTCAAATAAAAAAAAAAACAAGTGATGGGCCCGTTCTGATCCTAGTCGGTAGGATTAAGGTTAATTATGTTAATGCGTTTATTGTTTCCGTGTGAATTAAATACTAAGTAACTAGAATATCTGTAACTGGTCATGGAAGAATATATCTATATCTTTTGGGAGTAAAGGGACTTCATGTTAAATAAACGACAGTCTGTGAGCAAACTCAACGAAAAGTAGGTAAAACAATAGCCCTCAACAGTGTTTATTAACAGTATCAGACTGGTGACCTGAGAGGTTGGTATTGTTTTATGCACTACGGTCGACAAAGAATTTTTAACAGGAGTTGTACCATCCAAAATGAAAATTGCTAAAGTAATACCAATTTTTAAAACTGATGATAGGCAGTCCTTTGCAAATTACAGGCCTATAAGTATCCTCCCCTCTTTCTCTAAAATTCTGGAAAAGTTAATGCACAAAAGGTTAATGGACTTTTTAGATGCAAATGACATAATCTACAATTTCCAGTTTGGTTTCAGAAGGGGCCATTCAACTTTTCACCCGATAATGCATCTTATCAATTACGTTTCAACAACGAACAACAAAGTAAGCAAGGACTGCACCTTATCCATATTCCTTGACTTCTCAGAAGCATTTGACACCATCGACCATGAAATACTCGCGCGTAAACTCGAGCATTTCGAAGTTAGGGGCATAGCAAATGCCTGGTTTCAAAACTACCTATCAGGAAGGTCTCAATTTGTTCAATTTACGAATGAATCCTCCGATCTGCAAAATGTTACGACCGGTGTTCCCCAAGGTTCTGTACTCGGCCCACTGTTATTTGTTCTATATATCAATGACTTATCCCAATCGACTGATATGAATGTTTTGTCCTTCGCGGATAATACAACTGCTTATACATCAGGAAATAATCTTAACTTATTGACTGAGAGGACAAACGGCGAATTAACGAAAATCAGTGACTGGTGTCTTGCCAATAAGCTTTCACTGAATGCTAACAAAACCAATGCTTTACTTCTTCATCCACCAAATGATAATTATAATTATAGCCATGTACAGACACAAATACTAATAAAAAATAAAAAAAAACATCACAGTAGCAGGTAATGATCGCGAAATGAAATCAGTAAAACTTTTAGGTGTGAACATAGATGAAAACCTCAAATTTAATCACCACGTGGCAGCTGTTCGTATAAAATTGTCTAGAGCTATTTATATCCTGAATAAAGTGAAAAAAAAAATTGCCAGTTGACACTTTACGTGTACTCTATTTTACGTTATTTCAAAGCCACTTAATTTATGGAATCACTGTATTGGGTAACACACCTGCAACAAAACTAATTCTGAATTTGCAGAAAAAAGCAGTGCGTATAATAGCAAATAAAAAGTTTAACTCTCATACCGATCCTCTCTTTAAACATTTGAAAATTCTTAAATTCACTGATCTTTACAAATTACATTCACTACTATTCATCTACGATTGGACTCAAAAAAACTCTCCCTGTCAGTTTTAATAATACATTTCAAGTGTAGGAAAACCCTTTAGGCATAAATACCAGACAGTGTGGGAATCTAACCACACACAAACCCCGAACTCAGTTCTCAGCCGTTCTTCCCTACTTCTCTTTCCCGAAATTATGGAATGACATAGATTCAAGATTAAACCCCCCCCCCCCCCCCCCCGCGTGTTATTTAAAAAAACACTTTTTTAATTTTGTTTTATATGCCATGTTTTTTTTCTGTTTTTTTTTCTATTTTTTTCGAGGGGATGACAGGAAGACAGTCGCAAGACTATGTCATTCCCCACAGTATACATCTACACATTTCTCAAATCATGTAACATCATTTTCTCTTAAAACGTAATGTATTTGTATTCTGTGAAATAAAGTGAAGTGAATTGGATAAGTCTGTTTTTGTATTTGAAGGCAGGCTAATCGAACAGCTCTGCAGTCCACGTAGGTCTATAGGCCAACTGTTTTTACGCAAACATTTTGAAAGAACCACAGACTGGGAATACCTAAGTGATTCACTTGGTAAGTTTTGTGTTTGTTTTGGGGCCGTGGAGGAATTATTTTCTTTCAGTTTCGTTATTTAACGTATGATCTGTTAGTCCGCTAACTCTTCGTTTAATTCGCTATTATCTGAACTATCAACAGGTTCAGTCTTCAACTTCCTTGTTTCGAATTCATCTTCATCCACTCAATTGAGTGAGTTAACACGATAAAACAAGTTACCACTTTTCCCAGACGCGACGGCAGGCTTAGTGGAATGGGGATGGGGTGAATGGTGGGGGCAAATACCAGTGATGCATCAAATTTCAATGATTTGAAGACGTGGAAGAAAATTGGAAAATTATATTTCTTTGCTTGTAAAGTTTTGCTGGAAGGTATTAAAAAGCATGTTTATGTGTGCTGGTGTGTGAAGAGTGCTTGGGGGGCACCGTTACTAAGATGCCTGCACTAGAAGAAGCAGACCCAATCAGTGAAAGGTGAACTTAATTTCCAAAAATAAAAATAGCTTGTTTATGTTTGATGATATTATAGATGATGACCACGTGCATCTTGCCTTATTTATGTAGCTTTCAGTTATAAAATTCATCCTGTAATCCAGAAACCTATCCCTTGAAAGAGGATTGTTTCGTGGAAATCGTATTTTTTTCTCTCGTGAAATGCATTGTAAAACCCTGGCTTGTGTTCTCTTTCATTGGCATTGCATAATTTTCTTTTGGTTTTCACGATCGTTTGCGTATTTCAGTCTGCTACACAGAACACATTTCCTGAAATGCAGCACAAGTTGCATGTCAGTTTGCGATGTGTTTTCCACCGTAGTGTTATTTTGCTAATCCTGGTTTGCAATCCTACTGTTTGCATATTTACAAAAAAAAAATCAGATTTTTCATTATTTCGAAAACAAACTTCAATTATTAAATCGTCCATCTCAAAATGAGGATTTTTTTAAAATATTTGTGCTATTGGCTTCCTGAAATCATTGCCTATGGTATGGGTTCAGACATTTCTTCAAGTTATCGGCGCGTATGAAGACAAGTCGAGGACAAAAAATACATCATCATTTTCATCCCTCAGTGAGCTTAATTAGGTTTCGATTTCGGTCTGTTATCAACACCACAGTATGTCGTGCGTTCGGTATGTTTGTTCCCTTTTCTACATGTACCGGTTGTTGAGCGGTTTAATTTTAATCTCACCAAAACAACATTACTCGATTTTGCTTCGGGACGTTAACTTTACCCATTCTGCCCGTTTTAACAGAAATCCTTTGACCACCCCTTGCCTCTTCCTGCTTCAATTATCACCATTTGCCTGTAACCCAATGGTCATGATAACTGCATTGAGTGAATATACTGACATCCATGTAGTCGGTTGGTAGCTATGGATGGGGGGGGGGGGGGGGGGGGGGTGCATGGGCTTCGTTGAAGTGGGAAACCAGTGTGTTACTCCCTCTGGAACAGGTGGTTCCGTTCTAACATGTTATCACTATGGAGAACGGTGGCTCGGCGGTTACGGCATTGCACTTCAAACGAAAGGTCCACGGTTCGATCCCCGTCAGGGGTAACTGCGTTGTGTCCTTGGGCAAGGCACTTCATCCAGATTGTTGCCCATGTTAGGGCACGGTGACGATGTGCACTAAGGCGTACTGCACGTCGATGGTGCACTTTGTCTTCAACAATGCTAACCCTACTTCTGTGGAGTTAGTACGCTGGGGAGTCTGACAGTTGCTCGGTTGTTCTCTTGGTACTCCGGCTTCTTCTACCCGTGAGACTGTCCGAAACTAGGTGACTCTGGCTGTCGAAATTGTCGTTAAACCCCAAACAAATAAATAAATAAAATAAATTTAATTACGGCCTGTAATTGTGTGGCACTCATTCCACTATTCCTGAAAAGGTTATATTCCAGTCATTCTCGAAACCCATGACACGTTCAATACACTCTCGTCCTGATATTCTTTGGTCGATTTTCTTATAGTTATGCCTCACCTTATTGTTTATTTAAGCATTATAGCTGTACTCTGACTTTTCCAATTGATTTGAGCAGATTATTTTACTCCCACAAACAAAGATACACTGAATGCACCGTGGTGAAAGTGCGGGGCTCGGTCGGTCGGGCGGTCGGTCGGTCGGTCAAGGGCGTATCCGTGGATGTGCGTTGAATGAATGTCCTGTTGCGCAATTCAAGAATTACATTATTATTACCCTTGAATTCAACACTTAACCCTTTACCCAACGTAACGGCCAAAACCGGCCAGCGCTATTCTCAAAAATCGCCAATTAATTTTCAAAATATTTTCATTTTTTGTCTCAAAAACATAGGTTATGACCCCTCGTTGGAACGAGCTCGACTTGGAACGAGCTCGTCGAGCTCGTTCCAACGAGGGGTCATAACCTATGTTTTTGAGACAAAAAATGAAAAAAATTAGTTATTCAAGAATTTTTTTTGCAAGTGTCGTCTGCTTTTCAGGTTAGGTAAAGGGTTAAAATAATGGGAATGTATAATGGGTAAGTATAAGGGGCGAACTTCTATTGTGCTATAATATAAGATAGATAGATAGATATTTATTTCAACAGTATAAACAGAAACATTACAAGTATGATTCAAAGTTGTACAAACATCACTTATCTGTTTACACCGTAGGGAGATTACATAACCAAATTGATTGTCTACCTGTAATCCACCCAAATATACAATTCTACATCCAGCATCGCATGGTGTTTACAACTTGTATTGGTATTACCAATTAAGCCCCAGAGTAGAGTTCACAACTTGGTGACCGAATCATATTTTCCCAATATGACGAGGGTACCAGAACGAAGTTATGTCAAACGTGTTTATAATATCACTACTTATTTTATCTAGGCCTATGGGTCCTAATATCGTTGCGGCAGTCGGGACAGTAGGGATTGTCGCACTGCACATCTTCACTATAATTAGTTAATAATTTGTCCGTTAAGGCCTTTTTAAACTGATTTCTATTGGTTATTTGCCTAATGGAATCATCCTGCTTATTCCAAATTTTTGGAAACGCGTATATACGTAGCTTGTCCAAGGTTTTTATTCGAGACCTACTAACATGTAGCATGTCAGACTGTCTTGTTGTCATGTGTTGATGATCTGCGCGCACAGTAAAGAAATCAGCGAAAGATTCGGGAAGTAGGCCATTTTTCCAGTCGAAAACAAAGAGACATGCGTGCAGCGTGAATAATATTGTTGGTTTCAAACTCGTTATACATGATCAACATCAAGAGCAGATGATGTGCGTGGCATAATATGTTTGGGGTGCAATTTAGGCGTTACGTAGTTTTAGTTTTCAATTATACTATTTTAGAAGTGTAGAACATATTGTGGAACAAACTCCCTATACATTTCTGATGTTCCAATAAGACCAAATTTCCCCCTTCTTCTCATTAGATAAGAGTTCACGTAGTTTCTTCTATGTTACTGTCTGACGTCACCACACGAAATATTTGAAATGAGGTTGCCTATTTTGCAGTTATTCCATCAACGGAGTGACTTTCAAACTGCTTCATTTTTGTAGATTTTTAGACGATGTCTCGATTTAAATGATGTTTGAATTACAAATCAGTTTATGACGGAAGTTGTGACGTCGCCTTTTATCTGAATTATTGATTATTTATCCAGTGACGTCATGGGATACACGAGAGGTTTACTTTCTAACCATTTTATCCTTAAAGCTGCTTTATTCATTTCACGATGTGGGTTTTAAGCTGTGCGCTGGATCATATTGAAATATATGTGTAATTGTGATGAACTGATGGTAACATTGTCTGCGGATCGCGGCCTATGTTCAACCTCGATGCTTCGTGTCGTGATCCAAGCATTACAGAATTATTGCTCCAAAATTTAGTCAAAATAGGTCAGCCCGCAGAAATCGTGTGCGGCGAACTTTCGTATCTTAAAATATTTTATTTGAAACCAGGTGTATACGATCAACATAAAATGCAGGCGTACATGGCACAGTTTTTCCGTGGTTCAGCACATTCTTTCACACGGTTATTGTCCTTGGAGTTACTCAAAATTATGGAGTATGGGCTCTATCGATAAATGCGTTATCTCCAACTGCTCCCTTGAATTTTTCTGTGCTGTGGATACAAATATAACTTATTTCCGATTCTGGCTGACATGCAAAATTCTTTGTGTTTTAGCGTGTCTTGATTAACATTGTGATGCTGTTCAATCGCGTTGTCACAACCGCGATCGCACTAATAAAAAAAACACTTCTGCGTACGTAATGTGAGTGATAATTACACCTGCAAAGTTGTTAGATTATGTCTTGTGAATAATGTTTGATAAAACAAAACGACAACCACACAAATACGTGGTATCAAACGCCAAATTGTCATTTACCGTCCAAAAACAGTCCCTCCCCCCCCCCCCCCACACACACATTTCAATTGCCTACAGAAAATTTTCCCCAAGAAGGATTTGGGAAATATTATTCCCGAGAACTTTCCGCGTCTAATGGCATCAAAATCGTTTACCAGCCTTGATTTACGTTGTGGTGTTTTTTAAATAGCGTTGTTAAAACTGCGACCATACAGGTTAAAAAGCCTCTATTCCCTCTCCGCTTAATTAAGACAGGCCAGGTTACTTATCTGAGACCACCAAGTTGCTTCAAAGTTATGGAATAGATGATGGTTCTTCAATTGTTATCAACGAACGTCCAAAAAACCTAATGACTGTCTATCTAAGATTTGGAACTGTAAACGAATAAAATGTTGTTGGCCCTACTTACAAACTTATTTCTACCGAAAGGTTACGTCGTGATCTCGTTGGGAAAGTGAATATTTGTAGGAGTATGTCTCAGAAATTATGCTTTCTTTTTACAGGTTGTACAAAGTATGGAAACACATTTCAGAATTTCCCTCAGCATGTTATCTGGGGTCTCGACACCTTCACCAAACTGGAAACTACAGTCGAGGATTGCAAAGAATTATGTCTCAATGCAACAACATACAACTGCGTGTCGCTCGATTTTTATCCACCCACCGGCCACTGCTCTCACCAAGAGGTTGATCCATCTGATGTACCAGCAGAATATGGGACGCATCAGAATATTTCATTTTATCAGAGAAACTGTGCATGATAAATACAGACGTATACGATGAATTCTCACACAACAGACTGAAGAGAAAGGAATATGTTGTACACGAATATTTTTTGTTTTAACTAAAAGAAAAACTACTATTGTTAACCCCTTGGTACACATTGCATTATTGTCGGAGAGTGCTATTCACACGCATCAATTTATGATCCCAAGACAGCGTTTGTAACTCGTGATGGGAACGGGCTCGTTAAGCTCGTTCAGATAAGCTGCATCTTTGCGACAAAATGACAAATTTAAGATGTCGAAGATGCCCTTTTGCAAGTGCCATCTTCTATTCGTGTCGGTTTAGGGTTCTTTTGTTCCGACGAATCAATTACATGTCCTTCACGGGATCAATTAGTCCAATATGATTCTCTTGCCAGTATCATAATATTTCAGAAAAGCAGGTGACGAAAAAAGTTGAAGTTTAATAATTAAATTTAGAATTCCCTTGATATTTTATTTTGTGCCAAAACAGAAAAAAACGAGGCTCCTTGTTGTCGGGATTTTTGTTCATAAACCAGAAAACACGTCTGTTAAATCGAACACACTCCAATGAGAGGTCATGACCTAATTTTCTGAGAGTGAAAATGAAATTGTTTCAGTTATATGTGATTAAAGTGTCGTCTTCAAGTTGTGTTAAGTAAAAAGTTACCTTTCTATCAGTCTAAGTCTGTACGGAATTCAACATTGTTATGGCCTGTAACCTGTAAAAGCCCATCGTCCATGTTTAGAATTACTCATCTGGAATATTTCAGTTGGTTCACTTTTCGATATTTTCCAGGCAGTGGAATCTGGCAAATACAATAAACATTCATTCATTTTCTTCGAACCAATGCAAGAAATGTTACTCGATTTATACTTGGTTTGAGGGAATGTTTGATGACATTTTCCTGTGAAAAGACTGGCCACAACACTTTTATGATTACGCCACGTAGTACTATTAATTGTGTTAACATGGTGGTGTTCTCAAGGCGAATGAAATACTTATTGACTGGGATATTTATCACTAGAAACGTATGCTACAGTTTTTCGTCACCTGCTTTTCTGAAATATTATGTTATTGGCAAGAGAGTCATAGGTACAGATGAAGCTAGAAGTTTTGTCACAATTAATGTAGAAAATGCTCGTTAGTTAATGCGTTATACTGTAAAGTAGTCTAAAATACACAAGAGCATTTGTGCTGTGCATTGCAAAATATAGCGCGCTATTGGCGAGGTCGGTAGTTTAATAACGAACTGAACCGATTAAATATAAATAAAATATTGAGGCTACAGTGTGAGGACGGTGGATTACCACTAAGTGGCTGAGAAATAGATTTTTCACTTAGTACCGTAATTATTTCCAGGTTCTGAGAACAAAACACAAGAATCAATTTCAATCTTTCATCATGTGATGAAAGTTTGCAAGTGTTTCTTGTGCTTTTACGACCAATTATAAAAACTGTTCGAGTGGGCAATATATTCCCGATAATTCAATTTGCAATATATCTAGTTCACTATTATATAACAGAGCATCGCAAGATTGAGTTGGTTAAATTCCCAATTGTATTATGAGGAAAAAATCAGAGATTAAAATTTTGATATGTCGACATCAGGATGTAGGGAGTTAAAATGGCAAAATATTTAAGAATGTTTGGCTCAATTCAGCTTTATACGTACGTTATGGTCGCTGCATTGTGGCAGATTAACGGCATATGGATTTATATCTTACCTCCTACAAGTATCTGGGAATTTCATTGGTTCAAAGACGTCACATGCACACTGCATATAAAACCATGTACTGCCTGTCAACATCAATATAAGCTGACAGCTATGGGTAATCTCCCCTTTGTTCATTGATTATTCAAAATGGCGGCAGTCGATAAACGCTTCAAGCTGAAAGATTGAGTTTTGGAAGCCCATATTTGGTATGAAGTGCAGGTTAGGCAACTTAAAAGGCTTCATATTCTGCGGATGTGTGTCATGTTACCTTCGAAATGAAACTGTTTGGTATGTAGGTATGTATGGATTTGCCTTGTTACAATTTATGGGAGAGTGCCTGTATTCTCCCATAAATTGTAACAATGCAAAGACACGTGAACACATTGTGAGAATTTTCTCATTTAATTTTGCTCACTGTTGTTATTAGTTCTGTGCAACGATGCAGCAGTCGGTAAGATATATTCGTTACATAGTTTGTTGATGGCCTAATATGGTACATATGGTGTCAGTTAATTTCATATTGGAGCGAAGCTCTCGTCCAATATGAAATTAACTGACACCATATATACCATATTAGTCCACCAACAAACTGTGTAACTAATAATACATTTTGCCTTATGTCCAGTTTATTGTCACAGATTAGTTAAATTTGTTTTAATACTTATGGGAGAGATGGGCAATATACCAAAAAAACCGAATTGTTACCGATATCATGGGGATACCGAAAAACCGAACCGAAACCATCGCTGAATACCAAAACTGTATAAATATGTATATGTTTCAGCATTCGCTACTTATAAGGTATCGTTAAGGCTTGATAGCAGTTGAAAGTTTCATTTTCATGAAAGAAATGGATTTTTTTTTTTTCAGTTTTGTTAACGCTTAATGGAATGGAATTATCCTTAATTTCCTATAGATTATAGCATATGTCCGGTTGTTTAGCTGTGGTTTCTAGTCAAGTCTTGGACTGCCTTAACAGACGAGAAAATCGCCGCTCACGCGATTTGTTTGTTGTTAGCGGGACTTCCTAATGGTTGTATGTAATGACATATATTCTGAAATTGCAAAAGCCTGCAATTGGCCTTTGAAGGTTAAGGTGCATATTGAGGGCATTAAGAAATTACTGTAGATATGATTTATGTTGGCATCCTGATGTCAATATTGAGTTCATTGGCTGTGGTATTAGTGTCGCTATGGTAGAATAATACAAGAACAACTTATTCTGTATATTCCTTGTGCGAATTCCCCTTTGGTACTATCACCAGAAATAGTCTAAGTCAAGTTAGATACTGAATACCGAATCGATACCGCGAGTTACCCCCTAAAAATACCGAACTCAAACTTCCAATACCGCCCATCTCCACCTTATGGTCAATTTGTGTTACAGATTGACTAAATATAGTGTTCATACTTGCCTCAAGATCGCTATATTGTCACAGATTAGCTACATTTGTCCTTACGCTCACCTAACTGTTCATATATTGCCACATCTGCTTAATGTAGCTTTGTACTTGACTTATGGTTCTATTGTGAAAAAGCCTAGCTTACCGTGTACTCCCAACTGCCTCCCTATTCCCACGCTTCTTCTCTCCCCCAGACACTCGGAGACGAGCTGCTTGATTACATTCCGAGCACCCTTTTTCTTACTCTCACCGATAAGCATATTAACCCTCTCCTTTGTATCACCCACTAACCACATGCCCTTCATTCTCCCATTCCATTTCCGCGTTATACTTCTAGTGAATCTTATTCTGTTAGACTGGTATTTTGGGCATTGTGGTAGAAAGTGTTCCAGGATCTCCACCACGCTTAAATTACACATAAAGCTCTCATTTTCACTGTCTTTCCCAATCACCCCCCCCCCCCTCAGCTCCAGGGACTGCAACCTCAGCCTGAATAAGAGTGTTCCCCCAAAAGTGCCATCAAGGTACTCTTCAAAACCAGGCTTCTTCTCTTTATCATGCATGCCCATCTACAGACCTCTTGGATTTGACCTCCCCCTCGTCAATTAATGTTACAATCCTCCATGGCTCTTTCTCTGACAAGTTTTTTTTTACCCCGTGTTGTCCTTATTTCTATGGCCGAGATCTCCAATAAGTAGGTCTCTATTAACCCCCTCACTTGGACCATCCACCTGTCTTTGTAATTGAATTCCAAACATTCTGGAACATCAGTTAACACCATCGGCTGCCGGGGAGATTTACAAAGTAGTTAAGATAACAGAGTTTCAATAAGTCTATTCTGTCCTTGATTATCATCCATCCAAGACGCCAATCCCCCCTCCCCTCCCACACCGACTGCTGTAGTACTGCGACATTACTTTATCCCGTTATCTATCGACCTGCATCGTCCTGCGGGGTTTCCAAGCTCTTTAACCCTTTGATCCTTTTGTACGTCTTATGACGTTCGAAATCAAACAGTGCGTTGATACTTTTGTACGTCTTCTGACGTACGAAATCAAACAGCGCCTTGATACTTTGAGGTCATTTGTTTTGTTACTATTTTTCGATTTTTTACAGTTTTAATACCAATTCCTATTT
The DNA here is from genome assembly GCA_031216915.1 of Pictodentalium vernedei. Taxonomy (NCBI): domain Eukaryota; kingdom Metazoa; phylum Mollusca; class Scaphopoda; order Dentaliida; family Dentaliidae; genus Pictodentalium; species Pictodentalium vernedei. The sequence continues at coordinate 98,777,473 of CM062296.1, forward strand.
TCTCCCGAATAGTGCTCAGTGACAACTGTTGCGCCAAATGTTATCACAGCTTTAACAAAATCCTGCTGTCAAGACTTCTTAACTGGTTGAATGCCAGAAGCCACTATCAGGGCTTTCAAAAAATGAGGATACCAGAGCAAAAGCTAACTCTTTCCTTGTTTATATTTCATATTCAGTCAAACACAAATAATATTTTGTTTATATAAATTTGTTTTATTACAAATTATTGGTGAGTGCCTGTGGCACTCTCCAATATTTGGTAATAAAGCAAGATTTGAATAACAAATTTAGACCACCAACAATAATCTAGCCCTCATCCAGATAATCACTAATGTGAAAAATATCTTATTTGTACTTTCCGACGTTTGACGTCGCATTTTGAAAAAACGTTGAAGAAACTGAATTCCCAGTGACGTTTGAACGGCGGGATAATTAAAGGCTCAAAGGGTTAACCCTTTACCCAACGCTGACGATATAAAAAAAAATTATTTTAAATATCAATTTTTTAAATTTTTCAAAAAAAATCAACAAAACCATATCATGTGACCCCTCGTTGGAACGAGCTCGACGAGCTCGTTCCAACGAGGAGTCACATGATATGGTTTTGTTGAAGTTGTTTGAAAAATAATATTTTTTCAACTGCTGAATTTGCATATTACGCGGGCGGATGCGGCCGATTTGTTGGGTAAAGGGTTAAAGCCGTTTGGTTTAGAGGTACCACTTCCGTACCATATGTTATACTTGATGAATCCACGAATTCCTAAATGGTTTTCTCCACGAAAACCTTGTTGAAACTTTTTCTGCCTATCAATTTCATTTCGCTAAGAATTCACTTTTTTCTTTCACAATCAGTTTATTCGTGTGGTTTCAGTAGATACCTCTTCCAGTTATGTTTATATTTACCCCCAAATACTCGTAGTCACCTGTCTCTCCCACAGTAAGAAGTTTGCTGTTACCTTCCGGAATACAGAACACCCCCACTCTCCACCTTCGAGTAGGATCCACTTTACGGCCCACGGGGGTAACTTTGATTTTGCTTTCCTTTTGTTCGAGTCTCCATTTGGCCCCATATCTCCCAGCAATTACCTGCATATTCGCCAGCCCCTCTTCCCTTTCTGACACTAGCACCATGTCGTCTGCAATAAACATCACAGGGACCTTCAAGTCCCCAATCGCTACCCCCTCGTCGCAAAACAGGAGTTCATGTCCCAAATCGTTGATATACAATACAAAAAAGAACAGGCGAAAGGGTACATCCCTGTTTTAGGCCTATCCCATGTTCACGCGTTTTGCTGTTAGGTTGCCCAGGCTAAGTTCACACTGTACATCTCTATATAATGCTTTCAGAATTCACAAAACTTGCCACCCAAGCCCAGGGCCTCAAGCTTTTGGCTCATAACCTCCCTCCATTCTTTATTGTATGCTTTTTTAACCCCTTTATCCCCTTCTTTTGTATAACGGTGACCTTGCTTTTCTCTTGCCTTTTGGAACCTTTTGTTTTTCTTTAGCTAATTTGAATGGGGCCGTTAAGCTATTACAGAGGTCCTCTCCCCCAGTTTTTAGAAACTCATTAGCAATTTCGTCCATCTCTGCCAATTTTCCATCCTAATGTTTTACCCCTACCTCATTGTGGCACACCGGTGGGTTCCCCATGCCCCACCGCTTATCGTTTACCCTTTTCCAGTGCTTCACTAGTTCTGATACGATTTGGTCTTGGTCGTCTGTATTTCTACACTCTACTTTGATACTCTATGATTTACATCTTTTGTTCCTTTTTCACCCATTTCCAGAATACTTTCAAACCACCTGTCATTCTTATCGTCCTAATGAGATTGCAGTTTCACACTCTCTGATTATCGTCTTTAATCGTATTCACTTTACTTCGTGCTTGTTGATATTCTTCTTTTGCTACCATGGACTCGTTGCTTTTCACCCCTTGAGCTTTCTACACCGTCTGTACCCAGCACATTTGACTGTTCTTTCCTATATCGCCGTTTTCCCTTCGTCTTCCATTCTGTACCCAAGTTCCCATGTAGGCGCCCTAATCTTTCCTATACTTCCTTTCCATGCTTCCACCAGGCTCTCAACTATGGCATCTGCCATTTCCTGCACATTGCCCCCCCCCCCCCTACCCCCGGGTAGATTTACAAGCTTTGGTTTCAATTTCTGTTCAAACTTCGCCCAATTACCATCCTTTCTGAGTGCACATCTCTTTGAAGCTTTCCTTGTTTCCTACTGAATCTTTTCCCCTGATTGTAACTGTAATCACGTTGTGGTCACAATCCAACTCCCTTTTACCCTCATCGTCCACTTCTACCTCTATCACCTCCCTCAATAAATCGATATATGTGAGAATATAGTCGATTATTATCCTTCAGTCATTCCTCTTCCATGTCCATTTCCCTTTACACCTCGCATACCTGTTCAGAATTTTTAGACCGAGCTCACTTCTGAAGTCCAACAGTTCTTCCATTCCGGTTGACTTCTACTCCCCGCCCTGAATACCTTCTGCATTGTGCCCTATGTATCCATTGAAGTCTCCCACCAGAATTAAAACCGAGTGCCCTATTTTCTAATTCCCTGATATTGGACCTAAGTTTTGAGTAATAATGAGTCATTCCACTCAGGTTTCCATCCCTCCACCGCACAGTACACAATCCCAATGGTAACACTTTTGTTTTTTAGATTTACCTTCAACCATCCAATTTCTTTTGATACCTCAGCCGGGGTACTGACATCTGTCAGACCTATGATCAACGACGGTTTTAAATCCTCTCTTATGTACATTCCTACTTCTCCACCTTTTTTCTGACCTTCAGTTCGTCCTACACCTATCCACATGCACCCACTTACTTGGTCTACCCGTTCTTCATGTCTTAACCACGTATCACTTAAGCCCATGACATCTTAGTCCTCTCCATCGATGCGTGTAGCTATTTCAATAACTTTCCTGTGGACACCCTGGCTGTTGCTGTAACCCACTTTCAGATTACCGGGATTCTTTGACTTTTCCATATTGAGTTTGTTGTTTCCTGACGGTAACGTCGATAATCTTGTTCCTCTCCCCTCCCTCTTGTTCATCCCATATGTGTCCACTCTTGCCATTGCCTCTGAATTCCCACCCCACTTGTCTCCAAGAAAGAGTGTGCTACCTGTATAATATTTCACCCAACACACGTGTCCCCATCCTGCTAAGATGCAACCCGTCTCGTCAGTACATGCCCCCCCCCCCTTACCACAAACGTGTCCCAGTGGACAATAAAGGGAATAACCCAATAGCACAGTACTTTCGCAACACCCCATCCAATGCCATAATTATGAAGGCCGCTTATCCCCACCCACTGGGGCGCGGTGGCGTTGCGGTAACCGGTTCTCTTCAGATCACCGAAGTTAAGCAACGTCAAGCCCGGTTAGTCATTGGATGGATGACCATCAGGAGCGATCGATTCGGACTCCCCCGTTGTGTCCTTGGGCAAGGCACTTAACCCCAATTATTCACATGGATGCACGTCGATGATGCGCATGTCTTCAACCAATCTAACCCTGTCTGTGCTGCAGTGTGGAGTTACGATGTTGGGGAGCTGGCAGCTGCTCGTCGTTTCTCGGTGGGTTTCTCCGGGTAGTCCGGCTTCCTCCACCCGTAAAACTGTCAGCGACACGATATGGCCTTGGTTGTTAAAGTGTCTTTAAATCGTAATAAATAAATAAACCCCCGCCCACTGAGATGGGCAGCACCCCCGATACCATTGGCATACCTACTGAGCAGTTTAGTCACAAAATCCCCGAATGTCTCCACGAGTCTTACTGATCTCCTCCCCCGGATGTTGTTCGTCCCCACATGAACCAACACTACCGGATCTGATCCTGACCCCTGCCATAATACCATCCATCCTGCCCCATGGATTTTCAACCTTCGCCCCAGGGAAACACAAAACAGTTCGATTTGTGCTGTCAGGACCGCAGACAAGCTTATCTATTCCGCGTACAATGCTGTTTCCGGCCACAACTAACTTCCTCCCCGCTTCTCTCCTTAGACCCGATGTCACCTGTAACACCTACAACTTGCATTGTTTGATTGGCATTCGAATCCCTTCCGTTTGACCGCCCTTTTTACTCTATCTGCCTTATCCGAACCACAAACTACCCCCTCTCTGTTGTCCTCTCCCTCATCCCCTCCCCTTGGTACATCATAATCTAAAACACTGAATATATTTTCTAAACATCGCTTAGTTGCCTCAGATTCCTTACGCTGGTTCTAACCTCCTGTCTCTACCCTTTCTTGACCTGACTCTACCTTCCGAACGTTTCTACTGGACCTGCCCTACTCACTTGTTTCCTCCATTCCAAGCGTCCAACCCCCACGTTCCCTCCCTCCCCGTTTCTTTTGTGAATCCACTACCACCTTTCACAAACCCTCCACCTCATCATCGTAAGTAACTTTCATCGGAGTTACACCAGCAATATCAGCCATCCCCAGCCTCCCCTTCAGCTCCGTAATTTTCCGCTAGAGCACAACACACTCTTCTAAAAGCTGTAAGATATTCCTGCAATTCTGACACAATCCACTACTATCCATTGGACAACCGGTTCCGTACTTGAAATTACACTCTCTGCAACCCCCTGCCCCCTCAACCACTACCAATCTACCAACTATGCAGGCCTCTGCGCCGCCTCTGCAACCTCCACCTGTACACCTCAGCTGACCCCTTGCACCAATCTACTGATCATATTGACCTTACCTGCGTCCGTATGGACATCAATTGAACACTTACCAACAATGTTTATAAATGCAATAATAAATACCTAAAAACCAAAATCAACCGACACACACGAACATGGGCAACGTAAATTAAATTTTCAAGGGATACAACCAACGCAATTCAACTTATCCCAACAAAATCTTCCTAAATACTCCCCATATACAAACTACACAACATATATAAACACAAAGCTACAAAAACAATATAAATCTAACAAATTACTTATTTTCATTCTGTGTATCCGAACCAAGCTAGTTGTGGTGAAACCTACTCACAATGTTGTGTACATAACCATTGTGTTCTGACGGTATTTTGTAGTTAGTGTGGAATTAACGTTTTTGATGTACATTAACAGACTAAAGATTCAATGTACAACACCAACTTTTACTTTGTTTCTTTAAGATTTAGAATGTTCATTGATATCTATTTGTTTAATTATCGGTGCTTGTCTCACAGCCACCATTAAATATCTCATTACGGAAACTACCGCCCACAACACATCTAACGCGAGAGTAACGTCAGAAGGTAACTTCGTCAAGGTGTAAGAGAGTTGGATTTGGAAATATAATTCAGAAAAATATCCTCGTGTATGTCATTAACTGGTAGAGTGCTAAATTATTTTTGGATTTTACAATTTCTTTGTGCATCTTTGCCTTGTTATAATTTATGGGAGAGTGCCAGAAGGCACTCTCCCATAAATTGTAACAAGGCAAATCCTAACAGATAAAATAATATCATTTTAAAGATAATATGAAGCACATCCACAGAATATGAAGCCTTTAAATCGTGGTACTTGCACCTCAGAATAAAGCCCAAATATGGGCTTCCAGCCCTCTACCAGTTAAATGGCCATAAGCTGCGTTTGCAAGGCAAAAATAGAAAAAAATAATAAAATTTGTTTGTCGAATTTTGTGAATAGCGCTTGTCAATTTAGTCGTAACGTTAGGTAAAAAGGTTAAATTCAACATTATGTTATAGAAACAGTCACAAATTCGTCACGATTTGGCGTCAAATTTCTGAACCTCCTTAACTAAAGTCAATCCGATCCTCGGAAAACCTCTGCTGAGTTCGATTTTAGTGAACTCGGTACAGAAATTTGATATGAAATCGCTACTCATCAGAGTTCCTCTATTTAATGTTACTTTCATCATACAGGATTGTATCGTGACCACAAGATATAATTGTAACTAAATATCCTGTGACTGTATTGTGCACTATTTCGAAGTAATAGCGCGTTGTGTTAGTGCACTTTTGTCCCTGTCAAACTGCATCTTAAGCGTAACTCAATTCCAGTAGAAAAAAAGACGTGGCCATCTCCGTACAATCCTGTTCTAATAAATAGAGATCATTAGCATCATTTCTAACCTTCATTTGGATATATTGACGTGTAATGATGTAAATAGATTAAACTAAAATTCGACTACATACACAGAATGGAGAGAATGGATGACTACTCAATTAAAGCACCATGTGTTCTCTACTCGGAAAATATTTTTAATTTTCCATAATAGCACAAAAAACACTTGCAAACTTTTATCACATGGACCAACTCGGTGGTCAATGTGATGGAAGTTTGCAAGTACTCCTTGTGTTTTGTCCCCAAAAATTATAAATAATTACTAAGTGGAGAATCTACCCCATGGCGATTTAGTAGTAATCCACCCTCCACATACTATAGTCACAATACTTTCCTTCTGTTCGATCGGGTCAGTTCGTGATTTCACTACTGACCCCGCTAAAAGCGCATAATATTTTGTTGAGCACAACCAAAACACTCTTGTGTATTTCATTCTTCTGCAGTATGGGGCGCATTAACCAACGAACTTTTTTCTGCCCGGATTGTGGCAGGGTGTCTAGTTTCTGCTTTAAGTATGAGCCAGACTTAGCTCATCGTTCACATCTGTGCTACCCACACTGGAGAACTTCCTTTGGTCTCCGTTTCACATTTTACCGGTAAAACATAACTGGTTTACCACAGTAATCAAGCACTGTTTTACTTCCCTGAACTCCTCGTGACGTGTAGAATATTGGCTTATAGAAAAACAACTCATCTTGTGTTAGAGAGCTCAACCATTTGAACCCTAGAGGCCGCTTTTCCGACCTAGATGCATGGTACGTCATAGTTTCATTAAGTAGGATGGTTGGTAAGTGAATGTGTGGGGAGACCAATAATGAAAACGAACTCTTCTAACTGCTGCCATTGAACTGACATGGAACATACCACCAGGGTTCAAAGGTTTAAGAAGCAAAAAGCAAGTGTCCGCTAGTGGACCTCCAAGCACAGTCCGGATATTTATTGGTTGTATATAGACAGTGCTACTCATTTTCTTGCATACAATTGTAAAGTTTATTTCTTTATTTCTGAGCTGCAATTCAAGGATTTTTTAGTATTATGAAGTTGCAATCAGGAATACATGCATTGATCGCGATAACTAACAAAGAATGGTGTTACAGTATTTTATTTTTCAATCGCTGTAAATAATATTTATCATTGATCACCCGTTTTCTATATGTTTTATTACCATTTTCTATATCATTTTCAATGTGACCATTTATTGCTTGTATGACACATTATTCTTTTTCCGTATAGCGAAATATAGTTCTAGAAGAGGTCAAAAATGACTTGCTACGTTGTGAGGTCTTAGTGAGAGCTGCAGCTCATTAGAGCCATAACTTGTAAATTTGACGTTAAAGAAATAAATAAGGACTTGAAGTATTTCTGTGTCAATAGAAGACGGAAAGTAGTATTTAGGCTTCAGGCGAATCTTATAATGAAGAATTTGCAAGAATTATTTATCAAACTATTCGTCAATAAATAGTTAGAAATATGAAGACGCTAAAGAGGGGGCACGGTGGCGTTGTGATTAGTCCTTGGATGGGTGACCGTCTGAGCGATCGATTCGGACTCCCGCCTTGTGTCCTTGGGCAAGGCACTTAACTCCGATTGTCCACGTGGGGGCACGATGACGCCGTGTACTATGGTGTACTGCACGTCGATGGCGCACATGTCTTCAACCCATCTAACCCTGTATGTGCTGCAGAACAGAGTTACGATGTTGGGGAGCTGGTAGCTGCTCGCCGTTGCTAGGTGGTTCTCTCAGAGTACTCCGGCTTCCTCCACCCGTACAATTGTCACCGACACGATCTGACCTTGGCTGTTAAAGTGTCGTTAAACCTTAATAAATAAATAAATAAATAGAAGACGCTAAAGATTTGGTACACACCACACAAATTAAGCGCACTGAGATATTGCATTTGTGAAATGTATTGGCAATTATTAACATATGATTATTACTGACGTTTATAATACAGAACATTGAAAAGCCTAGTGTTTTGTTCTAACGGCATAAAAAAATGTCAGGGACTTTTCAAATAAATTTAACAATTGGTATTGGTGGACCTCACAGAAAAACGAAATCTCCAAACTATCGATTTGCAAATTCACAGTAAATTGCAAATTTAACAGTTAAAGGGCGGGTGGTATTTTACTCTGTTCCCACCAAAAGCAAACTATAGCAATAAAAATTTTAAATTCGGCACGAGAAAGGTTAGCAAAGTTACAACCTGAGTGAATATTCTAAAACGTTTTTACAATTGTATTTTCTAGAATTGTATTTTCTGCCTATTAATATAACTGAATAAAATTAATCATTAGCATTTTAAAACATATGGTAATTTGCCAGCTGGCGAATTGCCACATTTTTGAAAATGCTAATGGTTCATTTCAACCCATTTAGAGTCATAGCTAGAAAATATAATTCTAGAAAATAGAATTGTAAAAGTTCTATAGTATTGGCCTCAATGGATTCATGATGTGGCCAATAACTGACTACGCAACGCTAGAACTAAGGATTTTGTCGAACGTAATTTAAGATAGGGCTTGGCTCTGGTAAGCAATCTCTTGCTCATGCTCGTAAAGAACCGTTGGTCTGTGTCGATGTTCGCTCATAGTTCAATGTGGTATACGAGGACAGAAGCGCCACTCTTTCGTTGAATAACTGTTAGTAACTGAATAATTAAGAGGAAGAAGCAATAGCTTTGTAGACATTATCATAAATAAATTTAGAGGAAGGGTCATGATGTTATTAAATATTTATCACGAAAAACATTCGGTAATTGAGTGAAGAATGGTCTTCGGACTTGGTTACTCGAATCCTCAACCCCTGACGATACCGCCAAACATCTGGGACCCAGGCTGTGACGTGAACAACGGTTTGTGAGTGACGCCGAATATTTAGGCCTGGAATCAGAAACGTTCGTTGTCCCGACCTGAGGAGTGGGATGCTTACAAAGCCTCCTGCTCTGCACATGATCGATGTTTGAATCCACTAAATGAAAATCAAGAGCAATATTCCTGCGTCAGTTCAACAAACTACTCAACCGGTATGAGCGAAATTGGTCGTGAACACGACATCAAAAACAACAAAAAACACCTGCAGAAATATCGCCGTTGGACTACAAAAAAATGCATGAAAAAATAAAAAGAAATACTCCAAGTGTCGTCAATTTCAGTTCCCCGTACTTTATCCGTGTTGTGTTCTGGATTTTTTCCACCACTGAACACTTGAATTTAGTGATCGAAGCTGACAGTTTTATAGAACATTATCAGCTTCGGCTGTCTGTTTATTTTCGTGTTGAACACTTTTTTGTGTAAAGCCAGTCGGTGCCGGAGGCCGCGCTCTTAACGCACTGTGCCGACACCAAAATCCACACCAAGTAGTCTAAAAAGGTGCACATGACTGAACAGATTACTCCAATTCCCGAAGGCGCCCCAAGAGGCCTGGCCCATAGGACCTGCTGGCCCTGTGAACCACATTTCAATGATGTGATGCCGTTACCTTCTTACATGGTGTTTTTTTACACGTAGGCCGGTCTCCATACACACACACCACCCCAGAGAAAAAAAAACACTATTTTGAGACTGAAAATCGAATGGCAAGACTCTGAAAGACTAGCTTTTGAGCAATCAAAAGTCTGATACCGAATTCATAGATTGTACAGGTGTTTTTTTAAGTTCAGTTAATGAGGATTTGTATTCACTGTTTTATTGATATTTGTTTTTTCGTTTTTTCTTGATTCATTTACTTTGCAATGTTTGTTTTTGTCACATTTGTAAATGTATTTTACTTCAAGTGGTAAACATTGATTTATCAAAATGCCACGATGTTTTCAAGTTTGACTTTTAAAATCTTTTATTTGGGTGGAATCATTTTTGTCTTAAGTTATATTTATATACTCCTTGTCGAATTAACTTTGTCAAATTATCAGTATCCTTTCAATTTTACTTGCAATAATTTTATAAAATTCTTATTAACCCTTTACCTAACGAATCGGCCGCGTTCGCCCGCGTGGTTTACAAATTAAGCAGCTGAAAAAATATATTTTTCAAAACACAAAAACATATTATGTGATCCCCTCGTTGGAACAAGCTCGTCGACATCGTTCCAATGAGGGGTCGTATGATGTTATTTTGTTGAAAGTTTTTGAAAATGTTTAAAAAAACAATAATTAAAACAATAAATTTTGATATTCTGTGTTTGGAAAAGGGTTAATTTTCATTCACATGTTTTTTTTATTTATTTAAAAAAAGAATCAAATAATATACTGACCATGTAGTTTATATTTCAGGGGTGTTTTTTTATTTATTATTTATTTATTTATTTTATATATTTATTTAGTTTTCAAAAAAGTTTCAGCTAATACACAAACAAAGTAGTCTATGTTTCAAGGGTGTTATTTATTTATTTATTTATTTATTTATTTATTTATTTATTTATTTATTTATTTTCTTTTTTTAATTTATCTCACAGTGCTTGTAGTGTTATGTTCATATTTGTAATAAACATCAGTAATTCACATCAGTGTTTGAGTCATGAGTCAACAGATCTATAATGACGTTCATACAGCAACGAATACCATCATCCCCATCTAGCAGTATGTTGACAGGTGAGTAAGAGTTAAGCTTCCTACTGGGAAGTATGGTTTACCCCAGCTCAATAACATGATGAATAAAAAACCCTCAAATAAAATCTGTATCCTCACTTGCACATGTATTTGTAGATATTGTTAATCTTTCTTCTTATGGGAAATATATAGGCACAAGCCTGTTCATCAATCCCTATCTACTATGAAGTAAATAGAATTTGTTTCAATAAATAAACATCTGTGGGATTCTGTCTTTTGCTCCGTAAGACAACTGAAATTGACCATTTCAATAATCAGACTTTTTCTTCCGCATCAGTCTGTTCAAGTGTGATGTTTCTATAGTGCTTTAGAATGTGACATGCACCTGATGAGACGGAACTCGAGTTTAGGGGTACACTTTACTTTCGTTGAATACATGACGTTATTACTTATGCATGTGATTATCGGAGTATAATATTGGCTAGACATCTTTTGTCCAGGGTGTGTTGGAATTTACACCGATTTCCAAACTGATAAACGCTAAAGCGATCAATTTGCAAACCCAACTTAAGAGTTCATAAACACTTGTGTATACGAGAATGAGGTTTGCTAAATGTCGCCAGCCTCCCCAATTTTATTTATCGCACTTGCAATACCTAATATCGTACCGACACCGAAATACCGAAATAAATCATTCTCAAAATATCATTACCGGCCCCCAGTCTGAATACCGCCCACTTCTCAATACAACAATTATTCACGTCATATTAACTTTTAATACATAACACGAAAGTAGTAGGAGAGCAATTTTGATTGACCTGATTGTGGACCTAGAGAATTATGTCATAGTCACCTAACGCAGTGACGTTTTATTGGTTTGTCATCGTAGGCTGCCTGAGCTCGAGTGAGCGGCCAAGTTGTGCCAGTGCGGATGATATGTGGAGTCATCAGTGCGCATGAACAGCGTATGTTGTTAAGGTGACTCGTGTTTTCACTGACGGCCGCCGTCTAGGGGTATATAGTGGAACGTAGTTGTTGCTGTGTAACTGGGGGTCTTTAATTGGACAGGTGTGTCTTTTGAGGATGTGTTCGATTCGACGGGAGTATATCTAATTAACGAAATCAAACCGACAATTACGCAAAATCACCAAAAGCGACCCACAACGGACCCGGTAATGCTGCCATCGTTGAAGGCACGTGGTTACTGTGAGGTCCAAAGTCATACAAGAGGACGGGGTTGTGTTTTCCGATGTGTCTTATTCAAATTACCCAAATAGATTCGACAATCACCAAAATCAGCATCAAATGAAAAACATGGGCTTTATCTAGCTCCATTTCCCTAGATTCCTGTAAGAGTTCTGCGATATCTTTAAAGAGTGCGCTCAATTAAAGTGGAGTATGTCTGATTAACCAAGTAGACGCGACAACTGCATTAAAATCATCCAAAACGACCGGAAAAATATCGAAACGAACTTTTGTTGGCTCGAATACTTCCAGTCGCCTTCCTGTTTTAGTAGCACCTGGAACCACAAGCTGCTTTCCATTTACGGGGAGTATGCGGGCGCAGTTCGTTAGAGAATCCACTATTTTCTCTGCCTACACACTTAATATTAAGGTAAACTATATTTTTAGTAACATATCTAATCCCCCTCCCACTCGCCTTACTAACTGCACGGTCCTCCTTTAACGCTAAGGCTAAATGATCTATATTTAGTAGGGCCCAGCGTTCCACACATGTTTGATTCGAGCCGAACCTCGAATCGAATCAGTCTTGTAGATGAAGACAGAATTTGTAGATCGAACCGACAGCTGTGGACTAAACATGCAAGTAAAATACATTGCTTTTCTTATCATGTTCGCTATTTCTGCCCACGTGCAAGGTCATTGAAAGGGATATACATTACGTGTACACCGCCAGTTTGAACTCAGAATTAGAACCCAACTAATTGCACTGTGAGGTAGAGTAAAAAAAAAAACAACCAGGTGGTGCCATTGAGTTAATTTTGTTTTCTATAATTAGATTTACATATTTTGCAGTGCCCAATCGCAGTTGGTTATTCCGCTACAAATAGAGCGTTACTGTTCGCAAATAATCATTTTTATTGCTAATAATTGGGGATGAAACATAAATTCGACACAGTTTGGATGGAAAGGCAATTTAAAGATATATCGAAGAGTAAATTGTTAAATGAAATAAACTTGATTTTAACGAAGAAGCTATGTCGTATGAATATTTTCTCATATGTGAGGTGCGAGTCACCAACTTGGCGGTGTTACTTTGATCTCGCAGTTTAGTGGCACTGACTGATTAACAATCATCTCTCTTCGGTGAAGGAAAAAAACATAAACAAATATATTCATCGTATTGAAAAACTGTCACCGGAATTGAAAATTCGATGAAAATCATTGAGGTTCCATGGTCGATTTGTTCTTTTCCGCTCGTTATTCGTCAAATCCGATAAACATTGCACGATACGGTAAAACAGGTGTCAGTAGTATATCATGTACCCGGACAGGACATATTTGGGGGACCTCGGTGGGGGACCTCGGAAGTGACGTCTTGTCACCTGAGCCAGTGGAGCCATGTTGTGTTGTCGCGGTAACCCGCGTGAGCGGCCATGTTATGACGTCATTACCATAGCGATTTGTGGTGTTAATACGCAAGCGCAGAGCGTTTTGTTATGGTGATACGTGTTTCCGTCGTCCATTTTGTATACTGGAGGCCGCTATCTTGGTTTCTATGGTAGCACGTCGTTGCCATGTGACCTAAAACCTTCTAATAGGATAGGAGTATGTTCGGAGGGTGTGTTCCTTTGTACAAGAGTAATTTCCCGATTCAGAGAATTACGACAAACAACCCGACAACTTGAACTATTTCGAATTCTTTCAGAATTATCTGCTTCTATCCAACTGTGTAATAATTTTCGTCTACCTGGCCACGTTCCTTTGTCCTGGAGTATACTCCAGTAGAGTCGAAGCGCCTATTAACTGGAACAACTTTGCTTATTATTGCTGTATTTAGCTGTTCTAGTATGCTCTTTTTAATTCTGACCCTATTCCGAGTACTCTTGTTGTTTCATTTATCTAGATCACCCAATCAGTTCACTTTACTAGCGCTAACTAACCAATCAGATTGCTTGAGTTTCCATAATATGTATGCAGGGTTATCTCCCTTCTCTATAACAAAAGCCTATATCATTCCCAAAGCCAATTAGCTATCGAGCAGTTACTGAAAAGTCATTGCTGGAACGACTCGAAGTCTACCAAGCAAATGAGCTATCGAGCAATTGCGCTCGTTCGAGTGACTCGCACATACGACACTTAGCCTCATTTCAGCATTTGAGGATCCCTATGGCCTGGAATTGTTTTATTTGAGGATTCCTTTCGAGGATATCTTTTATAGGATACTTATCTAAAGATACTATTACCTATTTCACCCAACCTTGTAGGCCACCACAAGACATACCTATCCCAAATATCCCATCTAAGCTATCGAACAGTTACTGAAAAGTAATTGCTCGAACGACTCGAAACCCATCTTGCAGATGTGCTTTAGAGCAATTGTTCGTTCGAGTGACTCCACATACTGCTCGAACGACTCGAAGTCTACCGAGCAAATGAGCTTTAGAGTAATTGCTCGTTCGAGTGACTCGCACATACCACTCTTCGACTCATTTCGGAAAAAGGGATTCTATGGCCTAAAAGGGATTGTGTAAGTAGGATACCGGGAAATGGGTGATTTAAGCTAAAGAGTCAAGAGAGTAATTTCCATGAGCAATTACTCGAACGACTCGAAGCCCATGGAGCAAATGAGCTATAGAGCAATTGCTCGATCGAATGACTCCACAAACTGCTCTACGGCTCATCTCGGTATTTTAGGATACCTATGGTATTGGACTGTTGGAGGACACATGTTGTAGAAATTTTACATCCGGGTACTTCATGCTACATCCGGTTTCTTATGTTGGGATATTAGTTAAAAACAAACAAACAACTGTATATAACATTTCATTCGTTTTTATTCGAGTATACAATTCCATTTCTCAAGGCAGCATTTTTGTCTTTGTAGTTCTCGCATGAGCTAACCATCTCATCTTCTTGTGGGTTGGAGTTTCTTCCCATTGTCTGGCTAGGTTCTTGATAAAACGCCTTCTCTCATTGATTGCTGGTAACTTGGCTTTGTTGGTTGCTTTAATATCCTGGCTGGCATCTTTCTTCTTTTTGGGTTCCTCTTTCTTGTCTTTAAGCTGTTTTGTAGTAGTAACTTCAGTCTTCTGAACACCATTCTTAGTTTCAGTAGAAACTCCATTTGTGGTCTGAGTGAAAACATCGTTCTTAGTTTCAATAGAAACTTTAGGCTTCTTCGTAGTAGTAACTTCATTCTTAGTTTCAGTAGAAACTTCTGGCTTTTTCATAGTGGTAACTTCGTTCTTAGTTTGAGTAGAAGCTTCAGACTGATTCGTAGTTTGAGTAGTAACTTCATTCTTGTTTGTTGGAAGCATCAATCAGTTCTTCTGTCGTATTCTCTTGGTTGCAGTGACAACGTCGGTGGTTAATGATCGGCCAGTACCCACACATCTTTGTTTCTTTCCACCAGCATCCATGTCTAGATTTTTTCTCTTGGCTGCGTTTACCACACGATTCACTTGAGCCAGTTCTTGGGAAGTCAGCTTTAATTCAGCATCATTCTTGAAGTTCTATATATGTAAGTCATCTTTGAATCTGAGCACTGCTGTTGACACAGACATCTTCACTCTTCGACGTTCAAAACGGAAATGAGTTTTTATTTTTATACTAACACCCCTTTTATACTTTTTCTTCTCTTATCGTGGTCTTCTTCTTCTTCATCATCTTCTACTCGGAATGAGTAGTTTGTCATAAGGTTCTCGAACAGAAATCTTCGCTTTTCCAAGGCATATTTCTGGGATTCTTCAAAGTCATAGTCCTCTTCATCACTAAGACACTTGGCTGTTTCTTGAGTTTTCTTGTGAATTGAGTCGTTGCAAAAATTTCTAATGTACACAAGGGTATTAATGTATTTCGCACTAATGGCTTCTCTGACACTCTTTTGAAGTGCTCTATATGCTCTTTCAACTGCATCTTCTCTATCCATTCCATCCTCGATATATTTGTTCATGAGGTTGTCAAAATCGTCTTGGTATTTGTCATAGGCACTTTGGACGATAGTTCCCATCACAGAAACGTCTTCTTCTTCTTCTTCTTCTTCTTCTTCTTCTTCTTCTTCTTCTTCTTCTTCTTCTTCTTCTCTTCTTCTTCTTCTTCTTCTTCTTCTTCTTCTTTTTCTTCTTCTTCTTCTCTTCTTCTTCTTCTTCCATATCTTCTGATAGTTCCGAGACGACTCATCGGAGTCCGAATCTCTTGTCCAATTTTTGGGTGCACAACTGAATTGCATTGCGTCCGCTCTATCTGAAGGTCAGCTTACAAATGACAATTTTGTTATGAGCACGACCCTTTTATAGGATATCGGACAGAACATTGATGATGGGTTTGAGTAACATTCATAAAAATCCTCCTTTCTGTATGATCCTTCTTCTTTTCCTATAAGATAGTTCTCTCTTTGGTTAGGCAATTCTCCTAATCTGGTGTTTGTATGGAATCAGCTTAGCTCTCTCAGATTTGGTTATAGGTTCTGCCCCCTTCAAGATATTCGAGGCACAATCACATATATATTGTATCAAATCATCATTGGCCGTCTTGATCATAGTCTTGGCTTCATGTCGATCCGCATCAGACAGGATTCGCAGTGTATCTGAATTTCTGTCTATTCTTGCAGTGTTGCTCGATTTTTCCGTTTGTCGGTTTAGGCAAACTTCTTCTTCGTGCCTCTTCATGTTAAACTTTTGAGAAAATGTTTTTCCACAGTACCCGCAGTTATGAATCGCCATGTCTTCACTCTTTCATGGTAGTAGAACAAATGAGCATTTGGTGTTGGTTCATCCCTTTTATACACTTTTCAGAGCTAGGACTGGGTTGATCAGCGCCAAGAGAAAGCAACTCTTTCGTAATATACTTCATTTTATATCTGGAGAAATTCCATCATTTGTTAGCAGCTTTAATACATGTTCGTATTTTCGCAGGTCATCAAATTCAGCCAAATTCAATGGTATCTTATCTTCGAGGATGTTGGTAGCACATTTACATAAACAGGTAATCAAACCGTCATCAGCAGCGCATACAACGGCATCGATTTCCTCCTTGTCAGCATCTCGTAAAGTACTTTTTTCTGGTCAGGCATTGAATCTCCAGTATCTCTTTGCTCTTCTTGGACAGTGATGTTCTTCATGCCTCTTCCCATTATGTGGATGGGCGAACAACTTAGTACAATATCTACACTGGAGCCGACGACGGTTCTTCCCGTGTCTCCTAGCATTATCCGATCTCGAAAATGACTTGGAACAGTATCTGCAACGAATCGTCACTCGACGACGGTCAGGACACAAATGAGTTTATTTTCATACCAACACACTTTTTATACCTTTCCCAACAGAAGAACCCGGATGTAGCTTGAAGTACCCGGTTGTAAAGTTTCTACAACAAGTGTCCTCCAACAGTCCAATACCATAGGTATCCTAAAATACCCAGATGAGTCGTAGAACATATGTGGAGTCATTCGATCGAGTAATTGCTCAATAGCTCATTTGCTCGAGGGCTTCGAGTCGTTCGAGCAATTGCTTATGTATCCAGATAAACTGTGAAACTCGTTACCTTCCAAACCTTTCAATCTCTAAACTAAGGAACCGAAAACAGTTTGCAACACAGATTTTAGAATCAGAAATATTTTTTGAAGAGAAAAAATATAAGGGCTTCGAAGGGTCTAAGGGTCTATTAGTGTATTTTGGACTTGAGTTTGTAGCTCCATCTGATCACCAGAGCTCACACCTCGGAGTCCAAGGTGAGAATGAGCAGATCAAATGGTTTCGAAGGTGCGCAGGGCAAGGTGTGGGGCAAGCCCCCTTTCGACCCTCGTTAGCGGTTGAATAAACTATCGTGCAACTTGTCCAGGCGCGTCAAAGGAGGCGAAGGAAGGGTACTCAGCAGATGTCCGGGATCATGGTGTGTTTGGTTGTTAGGATGTTTCGTGGCGTTCTTTGATGTTTTTTTAGTGTTTTCCCTCGGGTGAGGACCAGTGTGAGAGGAGGGGGGGGGGGGGGGTCTCGACAAAGCTACCTCTCCCCGAGGGTGATGTGTCTATGTTTTCAGGCAAGTATAATCTGCCACTTATAAGTTAATCTGATTGTGGTGAGGCAGAGTGATAATCGTTAAAATACAACAACAATAAGTAGCTAGTTATATAATATAGTATATTATCTCTGTTAATACTTAAAAAGGGGACGTGGAATCGGTATGTGTATGTGCTAAAAGAAACCTAAATAACTGATTTATCACATTAAGCATTGCATCATGTGTGAAACCATCCTACATATCTGATGCATTCACACCTTTGATTTCAATGCGAGAAGACATGTTAATTGCTTCCTCGCCATCGCTAGAGTGGATATACCAATTCAACTATTGACTGCCTTGTCAGCACTGGACGTCCCTTGACCTCTCAACTCAGGTGAAAGGGAAGAGTGTTCACCTGACACTGCACTACGGAGTTAAGAATACCACCCAAGCTCCCTCGAGGAGAAGTAGTACCTTTAGTGAGGGGCCCCCCTCTCACACTGATCCTCACCCGAGAGAGACAGGATCGTTAGAGAAGAAGAAGGAAGGCCCTCCCACCAAGCGTAGGGGCGCCTGGCGCCAGGAGGTCTGGCTTTAAATGAAAAAAGCTGAGTCAGAGAAACAGGAAAAGGTGAGGGAGACAATCGTCAAATCGCCACCACACTCCCCTCCTATGCCAACATCAACCTCTTCACCAAAGAGGCTGGAAGGCAGGGAGACGAGGAAGGCGGTGGGGGGAATTGGGGTCCCCCAAACCAGGCCTGGATCTCCTACCAGCTCTGACCTCTCAAGTTTCCGGACGCCGAATTTATGGAATTCCTGGACCAGGCACCCATCGTGTGCTACGGAAACCTGAAGATAGATTTCATCAGCCCGAAGGAAGAGTATATCCCATACGTGAAATACCGCAAAGATCCTACAGCCAGAAATCTTATTCTGGAAAAATTAACAGAAAAATAATTCGTGGCTCAGAAAATCAGATAACAAATCTTTCACCGCTTCACGAGAGAGGACACTCCCACTCCTAAACAAAAAAAGACATCAACAAGAAAACCAAACACCGCTGAATACCGCAGCCTCTTTGCTCCTTTGCCACGCCCAGGCATAAAAACACAAAATTTTAAGTTAAAAAGGGTCGAAAGGTCCCACACCATCCCTGTGCGCCTACGGCGCGCAAAACCATTTGATTGCTGCTTTACCGTTGAATTTGTAACTGAATTCATAGCCTTGTATTTCAAGAACCGAATTGCTGATTTGAACCAAATTTGGCATGTAATATAATTGGGTCATAAGTACCTGTTATGCCCGAAACAAATTTTTCATTGCCCCGTAGAAACCACAGGTGCTAAAAATAGAAACAAACATTCAAACGTTCATATTTCAAAAACTGCCTGTACCAGAATATTGTTTTGGTATGCAGCTTCATAAGGACCAATGAAATCGGATGCACCCCAAAAATGCTATAGGTTTTTGTCATGGGGTACTGTATGGGGAATCCCATTTTAACACTGCTGGCAAGAGCCAAATGCAAAGTCATCATCTATCTTGTACTCTGTCAACTAAATATTCGTCTTCAGAACCTTTGGGCGAACTCTAAACGAATTTTGTACAAAACATCTTTGTGAAGTATATGTGTTTGAGTTTTTTTACCCCAAATGTTACTACTCCCCTGGTGGCTGGGATTAATTACCCCAAATCCTAAAAAAAACAATAAAAATGTTCTTTTCATGAACTACCGCAGAGAATGTTTTGATATTTGGTATGGCACTTCCTTTGGTAGTGGAACTTGATATTTGCTCAAGGCAAATTGGTAGGTCAATGTTTGGGCTCGCTGTAGTAGCATGCCTATTTTGGGCTCCACCCCAAATTTCTATTCCATGAACCGATGGGCAGATTTGAACCAAATTTGGCATGTAGTATAAGTGGGTCATAGCAACTTGATCTATGCACGTTTTTTTATTTCGCTTCCCAATGGGAGGCCCAGCTAAAAATAAAAAAAAAAATCGAATTTACTTATCTATTTATTGGTATTTAAGGTCACATATTTCTGCACAATTGCTAATCATAACCACGACAGTTTTACGGGTGGGGGAATCCGGAGTATCCGGTGAGAACCACTGAGCAACGGCGAGCCACTCTCAGCTCCCCAACCCCACACAGGCAGGGTTAGCATTGGCTGAAGACAAGTGCACCATCGACGTGTAGTACGCCTTAGTAAACAAAGCCACGGTGCACCCAGGTGGGCAATGGGGGTGAAGTGTCTTGCCTAAAGACACAACGCGATTGCCGAGGTGGGATTCGAACCGATGACCTCTCGGTTGCATCCTGCACCACAGAAAGAAGTTTTCAAATGCCCATATTTAAAAAATTGCATGGACAAAAATATTGATTTTTAGTGCGAAGCTTCCTAAGTCTTGTAGAATCAGATGGACCAAAAAAATTGCCATCGATTTTGTCATGGGGTGCTCATTTTAACTCTGATGGCAATTGGAAAATGCCGAGTCATTATCTTTATTGTGCACCATCATCTCAATATTAGTCTTCAAAACCTTTGGGCCAAGTCTAAACTAATTTGGTACAAACCATCTTGGTGGAGTTACTCTCCTGATTTTCCCCCCAAAAGCTACTATGCCTCTTGGGTGGGGTTAATGCCCCATAAACAGTATTATATTTTTGAATCAGTTTTATGGCTGGTCACATGGATGGGTTTTTCCGTGAAAGGGGTAGGGCATACTTTTATTGTTTACCAATATTGACTTGGGCAGCTAATGATGTACCTCCAATGTATGTGTTATCTTTTCCTTTAATTGCTGGTAATTGACAAAGTATTTTATTTATGTGAATACAATGAAGTGTTATTTGTTACAGAACAATGTATTAATGTGTACTGTGGACAAACAAATAATACAGGCGGCGTGTTTCCTTGTCTATGAACCATGGTTATGAATAATACTAGTTATGTGATTCCTGGCCCATGAACGTGGGATATATCTATGCAGGTGTTCTTTGAAACACCTTTTTCAACCACTTTCATGCGATGTCACTAAAGGAATTGTTATGAGATTGTCTAAGCGAGTATCTGTATTACAAAAACTACTGATTTTGATATGGTATGAATGCACCCATGCGTTAGTGCTCTTTTATTATGGAGGTGGAGTCGACAGAATATATGTTTCATCCACTCATCACATCTTCATACTTTTGCACTTTCCCATGGGACAGCTGTATGGGGAAAATGGGTTTTCGAGATCGTCTTTTCTAGCTCACTTCGAGTTAAACTTGTTTATTATTTTCTAAAATAAATCCCCATTGGATTAACCTTAACCGAAATACAATTTAATAATATATAGAAAACAACATATAATATTATTAGTTGCACAGTTTGTTGGTGGCCTAATATGGTATATATGGTGTCAGTTAATTTCATATTGGACGAGAGCAAAGTTCGAGTCCAATATGGAATTAACTGACACCATATATAACCATATTAGGCCACCAACAAACTGCGTAACGAATATATCTTACCGACTGCTGCATCGATGCACAGAACTAATAACAACAGCGATCAAAATTAAATGAGAGAATTCTCACAATGTGTTCACGTGTCTTTGCCTTGTTACAATTTATGGGAGAGTGCCGACACTCCTATAAATTGTAACAAGGCAAATTCATACATACCAAACAGTTTCATTTCGAAGGTAATATGACATACATTCTCAGAATATGAAGCCTTTTAAGTTGCCTAACATGCACTTCAGACCAAATATGGGCTTCCAACACCCAATCTTTCAACTTCAAGCGTTTATCGGCTGCCGCCATTTTGAATAATCAATGAACAAAGGGGAGATTACCCATAGCTGTCAACGTACATTGATGGTGACAGACAGTATATGGTTTTATATGGAGTGTGCATGTGACGTCTTTGAACCAATGATATTCCCAGATATATGTATATATTCCTCCGTCGTAGACAGACAGACCCCAATAGATCGAATTACAGTTGTGAGATCGTCTCTCTCATCTGATTCATCTCTACCGAATTGACCTCGCGAGCCGTAAAAAACACTGCAAAACATAAAGATAAAATTACGAGTTTTTTTGCATTTTTGACGATTGTGCCTCATTCATATACGTGAGAACACCTTTGAACCAGTGAAATCCGCCGATGAGAAACTTGAGAAAACCGACAAAAAATTACACGTTTTGACATTTTAACTCGCGATTTGAAATTTCACATCTGAGAGTCCTCGGAGAAATCGATGAAATCGAACGAGGTAACACCTGAAAAGCTGAGTATAAAATACCTGAATTGGTTTTTGTCACCAACTTAGGATTTTTCATTTCGGATTTGCGATATCTTCAGTTATCACTGTCATTTGGTGAAAACAGCGATGAATTCTTGCTCGGACTGTGTGTGTCTACGTATCTATATATGGTTACTATTTTTATGTTTATAAATGCACACATATGTTGGCAATATAGGTAAAATGCACACATATACAATACGCAGATTCCGTGCCTCTCAGGCGCCGTTTATACAGAACGCGAAGCAACGCGGCCCCGAAAATGTTTCGCTTTCGTTGTATTTCCATTTGACCATTTATACAGGTCGTGCGACGAAGCGATGCGACGCGATATTTCATTTTCGCTAGATAACGCAAACATTTTGCGTCGCTATGTGCACTTGCCAAATTATGCAGTGTGAAACATGATTACAGCATTGCCTGTGCGCAGTGTATAAACGGACCTAGCGAAGTGCTGCGAAGTCGTTGCACCCAGTCTCGCGTCGCTTCGCGTTCTGTATAAACTACAGGAAGATCAACCCATATGCATAGGAGCGAAATACTATGGCAAAAGAATATCTGATTTCTCATGCACATGTTCGAAATTTGTAAAAAAACTTTGCCCTCGTGAAAAACACACGCGATTCCTGGCGTGTTCTTCCAAACGTTGTGACGGAATAAATAGCTGAAACACACTTTCATTGTTTTCTGGCATATAAGAGTAGTAGGAGATGAGGTAACCGTGCCCTATTGGGGGGACCAAGTGGGGACCTAGGAAGTGACGTCATAGTCACGTGACCTGGCGGCGCCATGTTGTGTTGTAATGGTAAGCGGCCATCTTGTGACGTCACCCCCATAGTGATACGTGATGTGAGTGCGCATGCGCAGCGCGTGTTGTTAGGGTGATACGTGTTTCCATCGTCCATTTTGTATACAGGAGGACCCCATCTTGGTTTCTATGGTAGCATGTGGTTGCTATGTTACCCAAAGTCTTAGAACAAGACAGGAGTATGTTCGGAGGGTATGTTTCTTTGTACAAGAGTAATTACCCGATTCGTAGAATTACCCAAATAAACCCGACAGACTTTACTATTTCGAATTCTTTCAGAATCCTCTTCTTCTATCTATCTATGCAATAGTTTTGGTCTACCTGACCATGTTCCTTTGTTCAGGAGTATACTCCAGTAGAGTAGAAGAGCCTATCAACTGGAACAACTTTCCTTATAATAACTATATTTAGCTTTTCTGGTCTGTTCTTGTTAGTTCTGACCCTATTCCGAGTACTTTTGTTGTTTCATTTATCTACATCACCCTATCAGATTGCTTGATTTCCCATAATCTGTAAGCAGTGTTATCTCTCTTCTCTATCACAAAAACCTATATCATTCCCCAAGCCGATAAGCTATCAAGTTGTTACTGAAGTCATTGCATGCCCTGCAAAATGATAATGACAGATTGCTTATTTCCAGGCTTGATTGCAACTCACCGACTCAAAGAATACATTGCACAATGAGAGACGAAAGATTTATTTTTTTCAATGATATGCCGTGTATTTTTCTGAAGTTCTATCAACTGTTAGCACGTACTCTATATAATGAATGCTCTACTCTCGGACTGGCGAATGTCACCGGTTTATATTGTTTGCTGACGGACGATTCGGATAACATCCCCCAATATTCCGTTGGAGCCAATAATTTAAAATTCAATTCCACGCTACAATGCCATGGATAACATGTGCTGCCCATTAACTACCTGTATATATACAAATATAAAACAATTGGTTGTGAAATGTCATGGCTGAAAATGAGCGCTACACACTTTCTGAACTTTTGGCTGTGCCCACACACTTCGTTGACAACTAAAATGACAAAAGTAGGCACAAAATGTATTATGGGACTTCTAAAAATTCGATTTCTAGGTTGCTAGAAATCATGCACTTAATGACCCTTGAATGAGCACAGTGCCCTTGGCTCATATTTTGAACCCCAACTCGTTTCGACTTATACCCATATGTTGAACGACCAACGAGTTTCGACCAGGCATGTCAACCGGTACTTGTACCGGTACCGGTATCGCCGGTTCACTCATGCTCCAACCGGTACCGTTACTGACGACTTTGTCCCGCTGATACCGGGGCAAAATTATTTTATGCGGAAATTCCTAACTGAACGAGGGTAAAGAGACTGATAATCGTGTATGGCACACTTGCACGAAATTACTTTCAACTTATTTGTGAATAAACATATCAAAATACTCTAAAGCTGCATGTTCTGTCTGCAAAACGGCCTCAATAAGGTCGACCATTTTGACTTTTCAAACGTGGCATCAAAGACAATGAAAGCGCCGTCATCAGTTACTTCAAAGAAATTATTCTGTGGCGACATCAAAGTAATCACAAAGCACGATTTTCGTGCTTTATGATTACCTTGATGTCGCCGCAGAATAATGGTACGATCCCATGTTTGTCTTTGCGATCTTGGGGACTGGGTCGTTGTAAACATTCACTTCTCCCATCTGATTGTGATATATCGCCCAATTGTTGATTTGTTCCAGTACCAGTACTGGTTTCGGCGGGACAGGCCCTGTCCTGTCCAGGTACCGGTTATGTTGGTACAGGCGGTACTTTGACATGCCTGGTTTCGACTACTTCAGTGTCGCTCTCAGATCACCAGTCTAATTCTAAAAGAAATTCGACGCTTTTATGGCTGGAACTAGTTTATTCCTCAAATAGGTCATCGAACAATGTTTAAATGCACTTGTCTGGAATGACTGAATCCGAAAAGAATTATAACGATTAATTTTCTGTAAATTAAAGCTGGGAATGTTGCTTACGCGAGATTTGATTTGATCGAACCTTTGATGACATTAGAATCATAATATGAAGACTCACCACAGCCGTCGTTTTATGTTTACATGAGGTAGTTTCACAAATTATGTTAATATATTGATGTTTCTAAGGGAACTTAAATACTTATTGACTGGAATATTTATAACTGTGGCAGGAGAGAATACCCGTATATCTTTGTTCATAAAGGGATATCACGTTGTATCTACAATTGTACAGTAGGTGGAGAGTGTATTATCACTAAATCACCCGCAGAGTGGAGAATCCACCCAAGCAATAATTACAAATTTGTTGCAAAGCATAACCAGCACAAGCAAAGTTTCAGCCAATGGACCTCCGGGTTAAACCCGGAGGTCCATTGGCTGAAACATTGCTTGCGTTTTTTGTCGATATGTACAAAATTTGAAAGTTATAGCATGGGTGATAACTCCACTCCGCGGGTGATTTAGTTACAATCCACTCTCCACGTACTGTACATACTCTGGCCACCTCCACCAGCGCCGTAGGGCCGTACCAAAAAACAAAAGCCTTCCCGCGACTTTCAGTATATGCGCACAAAGTTTCACAGAAAGTGAGTAAACAAACATGCAGTAAACATCTCGAATTCCAGTGAGAATTAGACTGGTGGGCTGAGTTTGATACCATGCCTGAAAGATGAGAGTAGTTGAAGTTCAGAATTATACACTCCACCCATTAAATTCAGAAATGAGATTCAGAAAACTATTAGGAAGCCCGGGTAGGCGATTTCTTGAATTTTTTGAAAAATGCTCAAAAACGGCAGTGACCTTGACCCATATTTTGATCTGCCGAAAGTCGACATACATGTATGAACAGTGAGCGTGACACACATTCAGAACTTTTGACTTCTTCCACATTTCCAGAACTAAATTCCAAAACCTACGTTCAGAAATGAATGTATATTAGTGGTTTTGAAAATGTGACTTCCAAAATTGGAAGAATACACTCAATGACCTGTGGCCAGATGGTTGGAAAGTCCGACAGCTACTCGCTGGTTTTCTCCGGGAACTCCGGTTTTCTCAAACCCGTAAAGTTTCCGATTCGATAATAACCTGGTTCTAGGAACTGTAGTTAAACCCTAATAAATAAATAAATGAATGAATAAATAAATAAATAAATAAATAAATAAATAAATAAATAAATAAATAAATAAATAAATAAATGTGTGGGTACGTGGTAGTTCAGCGGTTAGAGCATTAGACTTGAAAGGTCGATCCCGACCAGTGGTAGTTGCGTTGTGTCTTTGAGCAAGGCACGTAATCCCGGTTGTCCACGTAGCGGCTCGGTGGCACTGTACTGAACGTCGATGGTTCAACCAAAGTTCCTTTTGATCGTGAGGTGTTAGTATGTTGTTGAGTTTGAAGGTTGCTCGTAGCTGCCGCCGTCTCCTCCACCCGTAAATCTGTTCGACACAAGATGACTGGCTATCAAATGTGTCGTTATACCCCAATGAAAATCCGCTGGTGTATATTTACGTATTACTTAGTATAGTACGTGGAGAGTGCATTATCACTAAATCACCTGCAGAGTGGAGATTTCACCCAAGCAATAATTGCAAATTTGTTGCAATGCATAACCACCACAAGCAAAGTTTCAGCTAATGGACCTCCGGGTTAAACCCGGAGGTCCATTGGCTGAAACATTGTTTGTGTTTTTTGTCGATATGTACACAATTTGAAAGTTATAGCTTGGGTGATAACTTCACTCTGCAGGTGATTTAGTTACAATCCACTCTCCACATACTGTACATGGTGTTCTTTGTGCCTGAAACCCTCCGAAAAAGGGGAGTGGGTCATTGGCATGACAGTGTGTAATAATATTACAGCGTGTATGAATTTATATTTATTTATTGGTGTTTAAGGTCACATACCTATGCACAATGGCTAATCGTGACCGTAACAGTTTTACGGGTGGAATAAGCCGGAGTACCCGGAGAGAACCACCGAGCAACGACGAGCAGCTGTCCGCTCCACAACATTCTAACTCTGTTCAATCTCCTCTCAAGCAGGGTTACAACGGTTGAAGACATGTGCACCACCGACGTGCAGTACGCCTTAGTTCACGGCGTCATCGTGCTCCCATGTAGGAAAGTGGGATAAAGTGCCTTGCCCAAGGACACAACGAGGGCCGTCCCTGGTGGGGATCGAACTCGGGAACTCCAGCCTAGAAGTCCAACGGTTTACAACAGGGTATATGAAACTGATGGAGGAAATGCCATGCACAAACATGCATGGTGTTGAGGGTTGCCATCTACTGCACTTCGTTGATGAACTTATATTTCCTTTAACGATTTTTATTGTGTACTGATGAACATACTTTTACTGTTGAGAACTAGAAAGATGCTTATTACCCACAGGAAGCCTGTTTCTTTGTTGATCCTAAGTATATGTTTCTTTATTCCACGGTCTAAGGAACATAACTCAAATTAAAGACATCCACATGCGAATCACTTTGCAAAACGTTCAGAAAAAATAAATATGTACTTATCTCCCTTACATCACTGTAGTTATGGGTGTTTTACCCATTTGGATCTCTATTGTGAAACACCCTGCCTTTGAATTCATCAGCTGTCTGATGAACCTGTAGTGCTGGTCGTATACCACGTGTAGGAAGTGATGCCCACGCATGGTAATAAAATAGTAATGATAATAATAATGCAATGTTAACGTCTAGAATCCACCGCAGTGCTCTCTGACATACATTGATTGTTACCCTGTATCACAGGTGTTCACACCCTTTGTTCATTCTATGACATTTTCAGCTCAACTCAACGGAGCATACTGCCGGTGCTCCATAGACGGGCACACAGGGCAAGCACCTCAACAGTTCCTTATTTTACACCTAGGTACGGTGCGGATTGCGTAGTAGTGGTGAACATTCCCAACGTTCACAGCTGGCATGTGATGCAACGTCGCAGAATCACACATTCAAACTTCGCTGATCGCATCCCTGCCACTACTACGGGAAGCACCCGAATCAATCACCGAATGGTCACCCATCCAAAGATTAACCGGGCTCGACGTTGCATAACTTCGGTGATCTAATGAGAACCGGTCTCGCTTCGACGGTGCTCCCCATAACACTCATCGTCAACAAAATATTTTAATTAACGAAGCACCGGATGGTAGCGGTTCTTAATTAATTAAATTGTTGATGATCATTCTTATAATTAGTGTTTGAAATCTAATCTTAATGCGTCCGTGGAAATATTGCCCACTCGTGGAAAGTGACCAATCCAGTTTGTACCGTATACATAATTAGACCTGTAAGCTTGAAGCCTCGGGTGAGTACTTCCAGGTGGCTTGGAGTTAGACAACATGAATTGCCCAGGTCGAATAAATTTGATCAGTTCTTATGATTCAGTTTACGTTTAAAAAAATATTTTATTTTTGCTGTATGAAGATTAGAGATATTTTGTATTGTCAATGTAAGTCTGAAGTTTTGGGCTTCGACCCCACCCTCCGGAGGATTTAGTGGGCATAAGGTCTATCGCTCTGTCCGACGGGTCATCTGTCCGCCCACGGGCTCGTGGAAGCCTAGTCATTATTATAATACAAATATCTGGTATCTGTTGTCGAATTTTGACGTGCTTTGGTATTGTAACCGACCAGTATGGGGAAAGGATATTCACACATTGCAGGCCTCGCACATGCATACTTACCAGTGTCTTAAAAACTGTACATCGAACATTTCACATTGTAACTCAAGCATGAGCTATCAGATTTTAATGTCCTTTGCTACGGTGAGAGAGAATGGGTGAAATGATATCCATTGCGACTTAAGTTCACACATGCATACCAAAGTTATGGCCCGTGTCAGACGTCGAAACCTCCTTTTTATTACAGGACAGCCGAAATTGAATAATGTCTCTTTCGCGTATGTTCAACAAGGATGCAAGGTGAGGTCAAATGGGTAGTATGCGTATGTGTTTTTTAACAAAGGAGAATGTTTATGTCACCTTGTTGTGGATCACGCTTATATATCAGTCATGATACCGTAAATTATGCATGCGAAATATGGGGCTTTCATGGGGCTGATAATATTGAAAAAATTCATCTCGAGTACTGTAAACGTATCCTAGGTACGTACAGTAAAACTACGAATATAATGGTTTATTGTGAACTAGGTAGATATCCTTTACGTGTGATGAGAAAGTTGAACATTTTAAAATTCTGGAGTAAGTTGCTGAATACGAAAAATATAATTTTACGGGGAACGTATGAACAACAGATCTGGGAAATGACAGATCTCTTCTTAACGAGCTCGGATTTTGCCACGTTTGGCAGGAACAAAATGTTGGTGATGAAAATAAGTTCATAAATTTGATAAAACAGAGATTGATGGATCAGTATTTGCAGCATATGAGGTCGGCCATACGCTATAAACCAAAATGTAACCTCTATAAGCATATCTTTGAAAATTTTGGAATCCAAAACTACCTTTCTAAAGATCTGCCATTTAACTTAAGATGTTTTATAACTAGGTTGCAGATTTCATCACACAAATTAAATATTGAGGTGGGTAGTTATGTGGGAAGTGCAAGAAATACTAGGTTGTGCAAATTATGTAATAATGGCTGTGTGGAAGACGAATTACATTTTTTGTTAGAATGTGGTGGATTAAGTGATATAAGGACAAAATTTATTGGGCCCTACTATTGGGAAAGACCGAGTATGTATAAACTAGTTGAGCTGCTAAACTTTGACAGTAGGAAAAAATTAATAAATATGGGTAATTATATAGCAACTGCCTTAAAGGCGCGGAATCATTTATTAGTTAGGCCGACCTCATGATGCATATACCCGATCCACTACTCTCGGGCATTGGATCTGGCCTGTGCACCTTGAGAGCGACCATATCATGTATGTCCTGTACTCCTGTTCATGTTGGCTGATATCACATGAATTAGTAGGTTTTGCAGTCACAGACCAACTAATTTTCACTAGGACAAATTAGGGAAATTTAGGGAATTTCAGGGTTTCGTGCATATCGGCGCATGCACCACTCATAAATATTTTGTTTTGTTTCCACTTATGGGCGAAAGCCCACTGTGTATTTATTCAGAAAAAGTGAATAAAGTTTATTGTATTGTATTGATATAATATATCTTAGTGAAAAATAATATTGGAGGTTGAAAATACGGGTCAAGAGCACTAGAATCGAACGGGGGTCAAGGAGTGCATTCTCCAAAATTCTGGAAGTCATATTTTGAGAACCGCTATTATTCATCTATTTCTGAACCTAGTTTTTGAATTTTAGTGCTCGAAAATATGGAAGAAGCCAAACGTTCTAAATATGTGTCACCCTCTTCTTTCATACCTGTGTGTCGACTTGTCGGCGAATCCAAATATGGGTCAATGTTAGCGTGGTCACTGTTAGACCGTTTTAGTTCATTGTTTAAATATTCTAGAAATCGCCTACCCAGACTTCCTGATACTTATCTGAAACTCATGCGTATGAACACTTAAATTTGGTTGAACATTGATACACTTTTCAGATCACCTCCGTGTTTATCAGTTTGGAAATTGGAGTAAATTTCAATACACCCTGGAATATAGACGGATATGTTAGATGTGATTAATGCATACCCGTAAACTATTGCGTCCCGTCTCAATAGGAGCGTGTCACATTCGATATCATTATTGAAACACCATACTTGCACAGATATTCAAATGGCTGATTATTAAGTGGCCAATTTCAGTTGTCTTGCTGACCCTCCTCCCCCCCCCCAAAAAAAAAAAAATCAAAAAATCAAACAACACAAAAACAACTGATGTTAACTGCTGATGTTTATTACAAATATGAATATTACACTACAACCATTAACGGATAAGAAAGAGAATAAATAAATAAAATCAAATAAATAAATAAATAAATAAATAAATAAGTAAATAAATAAATAAATAAATAAATAAATAAACCCCTAGAAATGTAAACTACATGGTTGGTTTATTATTTGAAACTTTATTTTAAATAAATAAAAAAAAACAAGTGCCTGGAAATTAACCCTTTACACAACAAATGATATACAAATTTACTATTATTTTAATTATTATTTTTTTTTTAATTCCAAA
Source organism: Pictodentalium vernedei (assembly GCA_031216915.1). Lineage (NCBI taxonomy): Eukaryota > Metazoa > Mollusca > Scaphopoda > Dentaliida > Dentaliidae > Pictodentalium > Pictodentalium vernedei. The sequence goes on from CM062296.1 coordinate 98,808,542, forward strand.
AATTCCAACAAAATCACATGAGATGATCCCTAATTCGAACAAGGTCGCCGATCTCGTTCCAATGAGGGGATCGCATGATATGGTTTTTGTGGAATTATTTTTAAAAACATATATTTTTTTCAATTGCTTAATTTGTAAATTACGCGGGCGGATGTGACCGATTTGTTAGGTAAAATGTTAATACGGGCTAAAACAATTTCATGAGAATTTGACAAAATTAATTCGTAATGTTCGACGAGGAATATATGGTGAAGGAAAAAAAAAACGCAAGTTCAGTTTCGGTAGTACAATTTTCTTTAGCCGTAAACCAAATGTAGTGATATCTGATACACAGCAACCTCAGTGTGCTGTCTGAAGATTCTTCGTTAAAATCCAGTTGACCATGTTCACGTGCGACGCTGCATACTTTCAACAGATATTTCGACAAAGCCTGCATCTGGGGCACCTCCACGTGCTACGGGCTTGAAAACCATACCAAATCGAAATTTTGAACAGAACACATCAGTAGTAGTGTATGTACCTTTCGAGGGTAGGTTGCAGGGCCTCGGTGCAGGACCTCGGAAGTGACGTCATGTCACGTGACTTAGTGGCGCCATGTTTGGTTGTCATGGTAACCCGCGTGAGCGGTCATGTTGTGACGTCATTTTCATAATGATACGTGTTGGTAGTACGCATGCGCAGTGCGTGTTGTTAGGGTGATACGAGCTTCCGTCGTCCATTTTGTATACTGGAAGCCGCCATCTTGGTTTCTATGGTGGCACCTGATTGCTATGTTACCTAAGGCCTACAATAGAACAGGGGTATGTTCTGGGGGTATGTTCGATTGAATCGGAGTATTTTCTGGAACGACTTCCATGGATAATTACCACAAACAACCCGACAACCCCCCAAATCACCAAAATCTATCCCAATTCACCGAAGTTGACTTTATTTCCCCAATTTATCGGCTTAGCACGTAGTGCTATAGTACTAAGGGGGTATAAAGAGTGCATTCGATTGAACAAGAGTAATGTTCTGGCTTTGAATTCGCCCAGATTCCCTTTTTGGATCCCTATCCCATGACGTTGTTCCCACTAAAAGACACGTTCCTTTGGTCATTACCCAGAATTCTCTGCTTCTATCTATATATGCAATACTTTTCGTCTACATTACCATGTTCTTTATCCTGGAGTATACTCCAGTAGCGTAGAAGAGCCTATTATTTGGAACAGTTTATCTAATTATTACTATATTTAGCAATTTCTGGTCTATTCTTGTTAGTTCTGACCCTATTCCAAGTACTCTTGTTGTTTCATATATAGAACTAACCAATCAGATTGCTTGATTTCCCATAATCTGTATATAGAGTTATCTCCCCTGTGTATAATAAAAGCCTATATCCAATGGCCATATCCCATGGAATCCCTTTTTTGAAAACACCTGTGGCTATGGAATCCCTTTTTTGTCATATGTGCTTATGTGAAAAGGCACAATGTGACACAATATGCCCTATCACATAGGCACATGCTTTATGTGCCGATATGTGCTTATGTGACAAGGCACAATGTGACACAAAATGCCCTATCACCTAGGCACATACGGGTATTTGAGGATACCTATGGCCTAGTATTGTATTATTTGAGGATACCTATCGAGGATACCTACTGGAGAATCCCTTTTAGTCATATGTGCTTATGTGAAAAGTCACAATGTGACACAATATGCCCTATTACATAGACTCATACGGGTATTTGAGGATACCTATGGCCTGGTATTGTATTATTTGAGGATACCTATCGAGGATACCTACTGGAGAATCCCTTTTTGTCATATGTGCTTATGTGAAAAGTCACAATGTGACACAATATGCCATATCACATAGACACATACGGGTATTTGAGGATACCTATGGCCTGGTATTGTATTATTTGAGGATACCTATTGAGGATAACTATCGAGGATACCTTTATAGGATACTTATCTGAGGATACTATATAGGCTGTACATATCCTCCTATAGGTCTCTTGCTGGCCCTTAGTACTATTAATCTACCTGATGCATTATGTTATCCTATGACTGGTATAGGTAGTATGCAATGCTAGGCATAGGGTATTGTGGGTAGGGGTACTGCCTGGTAGTTTAGAACGGTACTATAGTATGGCGGTATATACACCTATAGGCCCCTGTTAGTGCTTGGTACTATTAACCAACCGATTGCTTTGTTTTATTATATGGCTGGTATATGTTATACGTTATGGTAGACCTAGCGATTTTGTGGGGGTGGGGTTAATGCTTGGTAGTTTAAAACGGTAGTATAGCATAGGCTGTACATATCCCTGTAGGCCTCTTGCTGGCCCTTGGTACTACTGATCCACCAGGTGCTTCATATTATTGAGCGGTATTCTGGGTGGGGTCAATGCCTGGTAATACAGAACGGCAGCAGAGTATGGTTGGTATATTCCCCTATAGATCCCATCCTAACCGTTGATAATATTAACCTACCAAATGCTTTGTATCATCCTGTTACTGGTAAGGTGGTACGTAATACCAGTAGTTCCTACCTTATTCCGAGTACTCTTGTTGTTTCATTTATCTAGATCATTTATATAAATTATAATTAACCAGTTAGATTGCTTGATTTCCCATAACCTGTACTTAATCGTACAGAGTTATCTCCCTTCTGTATAATAAAAAAAACTATATCAATGGCCATATTCCCAGGCACCCCAATTTCGGCACCCCTTTTTTTTAGGAATCCCATTTGTGGAATCCCTTTTTTCTGAAATGAGGATAAGAGTCGTAGTAAATTAGACCTCAATGAGGGACCTTTAATACGACTCTTATCCTCATTTGAGAAAAAAAGGGATTCCACAAATGGGATTCCTAAAAAAAAAGGGGTGCCGAAATTGGGGTGCCTGGGAATATGGCCATTGATATAGGTTTTTATTATACAGAAGGGAGATAACTCTGTACGATTAAACACAGGTTATGGGAAATCAAGCAATCTAACTGGTTAATTATAATTTATATAAATGATCTAGATAAATGAAACAACAAGAGTACTCGGAATAAGGTAGGAACTACTGGTATTACGTACCACCTTACCAGTAACAGGATGATACAAAGCATTTGGTAGGTTAATACTATCAACGGTTAGGATGGGATCTATAGGGGAATATACCAGCCATACTATGCTGCCGTTCTGTATTACCAGGCATTGACCCCACCCAGAATACCGCTCAATAATATGAAGCACCTGGTGGATCAGTAGTACCAAGGGCCAGCAAGAGGCCTACAGGGATATGTACAGCCTATGCTATACTACCGTTTTAAACTACCAAGCATTAACCCCACCCCCACAAAATCACTAGGTCTACCATAACGTACTACATATACCAGCCATATAATAAAACAAAGCAATCGGTTGGTTAATAGTACCAAGCACTAACAGGGGCCTATAGGTGTATATACCGCCATACTAAAGTACCGTTCTAAACTACTAGGCAGTACCCCTACCCACAATACCCCTATGCCTAGCATTGCATACTACCTATACCAGTCATAGGATAACATAATGCATCAGGTGGATTAATAGTACTAAGGGTCAGCAAGAGACCTATAGGAGGATATGTACAGCCTATATAGTATCCTCAGATAAGTATCCTATAAAGGTATCCTCGATTGGTATCCTCAATAGGTATCCTCAAATAATACAATACCAGGCCATAGGTATCCTCAAATACCCGTATGTGTCTATGTGATATGGCATATTGTGTCACATTGTGACTTTTCACATAAGCACATATGACAAAAAGGGATTCTCCAGTAGGTATCCTCGATAGGTATCCTCAATAGGTATCCTCAAATAATACAATACCAGGCCATAGGTATTCTCAAAAACCCGTATGTGTCTATGTGATATGGCATATTGTGTCACATTGTGACTTTTCACATAAGCACATATGACAAAAAGGGATTCTCCAGTAGGTATCCTCGATAGGTATCCTCAAATAATACAATACCAGGCCATAGGTATCCTCAAAAACCCGCATGTGTCTATGTGATAGGGCATATTGTGTCACATTGTGACTTTTCACATAAGCACATATGACAAAAAGAGATTCTCCAGTAGGTATCCTCGATAGGTATCCTCAAATAATACAATACCAGGCCATAGGTATCCTCAAATACCCGTATGTGCCTATGTGATAGGGCAGTTTGTGTCACATTGTGCCTTTTCACATAAGCACATATGACAAAAAAGGGATTCCATAGCCACAGGTGTTTTCAAAAAAGGGATTCCATGGGATATGGCCATTGGATATAGGCTTTTATTATACACAGGGGAGATAACTCTATATACAGATTATGGGAAATCAAGCAATCTGATTGGTTAGTTATATATATGAAACAACAAGAGTACTTGGAATAGGGTCAGAACTAACAAGAATAGACCAGAAATTGCTAAATATAGTAATAATAAGATACACTGTTCCAAATAATAGGCTCTTCTACGCTACTGGAGTATACTCCAGGATAAAGGAACATGGTCAGGTAGACGAAAAGTATTGCATATATAGATAGAAGCAGAGAATTCTGGGTAGTGACCAAAGGAACGTGTCTTTTAGTGGGAACAACGTCATGGGATAGGGATCCAAAAAGGGAATCTGGGCGAATTCAAAGCCAGAACATTACTCCTGTTCAATCGAATGCACCCCTTATACCCCCTTAGTTCTATAGCACTACGTGCTAAGCCGATAAATTGGGGAAATAAAGTCAATTTCGGTGAATTGGGATAGATTTTGGTGATTTGGGGGGTCGTCGGGTTGTTTGTGGTAATTATCCAGAGAAGTCGTTCCAGAAAATACTCCGATTCAAACGAACATACCCCCAGAACATAACCCCGTCCTATTGTAGGCCTTAGGTAACATAGCAATCACGTGCCACCATAGAAACCAAGATGGCGGCTTCCAGTATACAAAATGGACGACGGAAGCTCGTATCACCCTAACAACACGCACTGCGCATGCGTACTACCAACACGTATCACTATGGGGATGACGTCACAACATGGCCGCTCACGCGGGTTACCATGACAACCAAACATGGCGCCACTAGGTCACGTGACATGACGTCACTTCCGAGGTCCTGCACCGAGGTCCTGCAACCTACCCTCGAAAAGTACATACACTACTACTCACATCGATTGCACAACATTTCATTTCAACTCGATTGAAAAGCAATGTGCCGCGAATGTCCGAAGTTGATAGGGGTCGGGCTATTGCTCTAATTATGCAGGGCCAATCGCAACGTCTCAACCCAGCAATTTGGGGTCCATAAGTCAACGATAGCTCATTTAGTCGGGCATCTCAGAGCCACAGGAAGATTAGCTGACCGTCCCAGGAGCGGACGTCCGCGCGTTATATCGCCATGTCAAGATATAGATTCATACGTCTCTCATACCTCCGTAACCGATTTCAGACGGCGACGGAGACGGTGAGTCAGGTTGTAGGCACTTATGGTCACCGAGTGTGACCACGAACAGTTAGGAATCGGTTGCGGGAGTTCAATTTAAGGCCAGACATCCCTACGTTTGTCCGCAACTTTCACCAAGGCAACCTCAACGTCGATTGCAATGGCTGCGGACACATTCACGAAATTGGTTTCAGTTGGAAACTGGAGACGTGTGTTATTCACTGACGAGTCTCGGATCACGCTTTACAGGTCAGATGGACGACTACGTTGCTATCGACATCGCGGTGAGAGATATTCTGACGCGTTCGTTAAGGAAAACGACAGATTTGGGGGAGGGTCTCTTGTGTTTTTGTTTTTTTTTTGTTGTTGTTGTTTTTGTTTTTTTTGGGGGGGGGGGGTGGGTGGGTGGGGATATCTCATGGCGTGGAAACACCTCTCGTGATCATCCATGGCATTCTTGCAGCCGTAAAATATGGGGTTCAGGTCCTCATGCCTCACGTCCTCCCACTTATCCATGCGCGTAACCTTACGTTGCAGCAGGATAATGCGAGGCCGCACGTTGCTATGGTTTGTCATGACTTCCTCAACCAAAAAATATCCCAGTTCTCGATTGCCCACCCTACAGACCTTATTTGTCCCCGATCGAGCATTTTGGTACGAGCGGCACAGGGGGGGGGGGGGGGGGGGATCAGAAAGCGCGTCAACGTCCCACACAACGTCTCTCAACTCACGCAGACCCTTCTTCAGGAGTGGAATAACATCCCGGAAAGGACCATAAACAACCTGATGGGGTCAATGGTAAGGACAGTTGGAGCAGCGACTGAAGCCCGGGGATGGCACACCCGCTATTGATTTTGATAAGGAAATGGCGTAGGGTACCCTTGTTTGAACGTTATCCATGCAAACGCCGTCTGTGTTAAGGCAATAAAACTCGTCAAAATTTAATCAGTAATAATAAGAAATAACCTCAAAATCCACACAATGGAATAATCACCCATAACACATTTGAAATATTTACGGTTACCACAGAAAAAAAAACTTTCCGCTAGTATATAAATGTAACATATGACAAAAAAAAAACACCCAAGTAAAACATATTGAAAAGTCATACTTGAAAACATGGTGACATCTGGGTAAATTAATGTATACACTTTGATGTAAAATACATATATAAATGTTACAAAACAAACACTGCGAAGAAAATGAATCACGAAAAATACATGAACAACTAAAATACAAATACAAGTGATACAGTGAGTGCAATTCCAAATTAACTTGACTTAAAAAACTCCAACACAGTGTAAAAATTCAATATCAGCCATTTGACTGTTTAATAGCTGGTCTTTCAGTCTTGCCGTTCTATTTTCAGCGTTCATGTAGTGTTTTTTTATCATCTGATGAGGTGGGGGATATCCTCATGTCCTGTAGCAGTACTATGGTTGTACCACGACTGCCGTTTATAGTCAACGTTTCCCGATGCAATACAGACATAAAATGTGCCTGACACACAATGCGTGGAATCCGCCCAACGTGTAAGAATGCCATGTAAGAAGGCTACTGATTGGCCGTTACTGACCTGTCCAACGGTATCATGCCAATGTGATGGCAGCTTGTCCCTTTAGCCAGGTTGGCCGAACGCCACGGACCCACGCCTCTCTTATCGGGAATAGGACATTCTTTTCAGTAGTATACACCTCTCTTTAGACCCCTAGGCTGAAGGATTTTGGTCCTTTTCGCACAAGTCTTTTTTCTCTCACCGGATCGAACCATGGTCGCCACAGTGCGTTATGTGCCCTACGGCACCGCGCAGGTTCCAGTCAGCTTTCCTCCCCCGCGGTCTCCGGTCACCACTGGCTTCGACACACAACTGCGTCCAGCAGGAAAGAAAACAAACCGCCTAAGCTGATATTTATTACTCTTTACAATATCAGCATCAATTCAAGTGCTCAACCGTGATATAAATACAGAACTCGGGTAAAGTATTGGGAACTGGAATTGGTGCCCGTGAAATACAGAAAAAAACCTAACTCGGGCCGTTCATTCCAGACCAGCAAATTGTTATAATGCTGATGATTCATTTTAGTCAGATATATTAATACAGTTAAAACTAGAAGTCCTGTCATGAAATTCGCACAAATAGCACGTTGATCTGCGCGTTAATCAATGCGTTATGACCATAGTAAGGCTATCAAATTATGTACATATCGCCTGTTCACAAGCAATGTTTCAGCCAATGGACCTCCGGGTAACCCGGAGGTCCATTGGCCGAAACATTGCCTGTGTTTGCTATGAGTAACCAGGAGAACCTGCCGTGCTTTGGATGCCATTTGATATGGCAATCGCGCGCAATTCCTACGCGCAATTAAGCCTAGATAAGCGCACATTTCGTGACAGGATTTCTAGTTATAACTGTAGGTAGAGAATACAATTCTAGAAAACACAGTTGTAAAAGTTTTATAGTATGGGCCCCAGATCGTACCCGGTTCTTACGAGGGCGAGTCCATGATGATTGTTTTATGCCAGAGATTCACTGTTAACGCAAGCGGTGGAAACATTGCCCACGCGTGGACTTCGACCTTTCCGCGACGACCGCAGTGTACTCTCCAACGTACTAAGGAGGCACATGCAGGGGTATAGCATCGGCAGAACGCATTTATACTATCCACGTGCTTTACGCCGAAGTACACTGCGTGACATCTGCCTTCACACAGATAATGATGATAAGGACCGAACCTACAACCTTTTGATCTGAACTCCAACGATCCATCCAAAAGGTTATCGCGCTCCCTCGTGTAGGTAAACGTTATGTGAAAAGACAAACATTGACCCCACTATAATGACAACTGGATTAATTTTATTGACAACGGTGCAGCAGTTAATGTTAAAAACAATAACAAATCCAGTCTTAATAAAAGAAAAACACATGCAAGCTATATATTGTTGTTTTTTGTAGTCCGACCGCGCTATTTCTGTAGTTTATTGTTATTATTGTATTGATGGTGTTTGACGGAACCATTACATATTTACTGGGTAAGTAGTATAAAATTCAGTATCTGAGTGAAGTATGGTCTTCTCATTTGGTTAATCTGATCACCGCCGCCTGACGACAGCCTCCAACACCCGAGAGTATGGCTGTGACACGACCAACGGTTTTGCAGTGACGTAGAATATTTTGGCAATGGAATCAGAACTGTTGGTTGTCCCCATCGTAGTAGTGTGGTGATTACGTCAGAGCACGAGCTTCCTGTTCAACACATGATCGAAGTTTGAATCCACTCAATGAAAAGCGAGAGCGTTAATCCTGCACCAATTCAGAAAACTACAAAACAGGTAAAGAATGAGGGAATTGAAACTTCGATCACGTGTAGCGCAAGGCACGTAATCACCACACTCCTAAGGTCTGGACACCAACATATCCTAAATATTCTACATCACAACACAAACCGTTGGTCACGTCACATCTTGAATCTCAGGTGTTGGTAGGTGACATAGGCAGTGAGGATTCAATTAACCATTTATCCAACGTAACGGTCAAAACCGGCCTGCGCTATTCACTAAAATCGTCAATTAATTTTCATTATTTTTTTCATTTTTTTGTCTCAAAAACATAGGTCATTACCCCTCTTTATTACCCGTCGAGCTCGTTCCAATGAGGGGTTATGACCTATGTTTTTAAGACAAAAAGTGAATAAAGTTGGTTATTCAAGAATTCTCTTTGCAAGTGTCGTCTGCTTTTCATGCTATGTAAAGGGTTAATCAAGTGAGAAGACCATTCTTCACTCAATTACTGAATTTTATTCATGACAAGTCTATAATAACATTATGACTCTTCCGCTAAAATTATTCAGGATAAAGTCTACCGGGCGTATTGATTCGTCCACTAAATTATTCTGTGACCACCAGTTATTCAAAGGAAGAGTATAGTTGAAACTAGAAGTCATGTTACTGTCTTGTGCTCTATTGTGAAGTAATAGAGCGACGAGTTAGTGCACGTTTGTCCCCGTCAAACTCCACGATTAGCATAACTCAATTCCTAAAGAAAAATAGAGTGCCCAACACTGTACAATTTTATACCAGTAACCAGAGACCATTAACACCATTCCTAACCTCTACTGAGATACATGTATATGTAATAACGTAAATATATATCAAAATTCAACTGCATATACAGAATGACGAGCGTGGATTAATAATTAATCGCAGTGGCATATATTCTCCTCTCGAAAAATATTTATAATTGTTCATAACAGTACATGAAACACTTGCAAACTTTCATCACCTGGACCATCTGGTGAAACCCGGTGGTCCATATGATGAAAGTGTGCAAGTGCTTCTTGTGTTTTGTCCAATGGAGCTTTACGAGCATGAGCCAGAGACTGCCGCCCAGACAAAAATTACCTTCGGCAACTTCAAAACATCTAGCGTTGCGTAGCCAAATTGGCCACCTCGTCAATCCATGTAGCACCTATACTAACCTTTGTCGTATTTATATTAGTTATTACTATAGTTTGCGTTTGGTGGAAAGCACACTAAAATGTCTTCTGCTCTTTGGCTGTTAAATTTGCAATTTACTATGAATTTGCAAATTCGTAGTTTCTAGATTTCGTTTTTCTGTGAAATTCTGTACAAATTGTTAGATTTGTTATAAAAGTCTCTGACATTTTCTATGCCGTTAAAACAAAGCACTTGGTTTTTACAAGTTTAGTATTATAAACATCAGTAATAATCACATGTTAGTAACTGTCAATACATTTCACAAACGTAATACCCCAGTGCACTTAATTTTCCTGGTTGTACCAAATCTCTAGCATCTTCATGTTTATAACAATTTAACAAGGAACAGTTTAACAAAAATTCTTACAAACCCTTCATTAAAAGATTCGGCGAATGCCTAAATACTACTTTTCGTCTTCTGTTGACACAGAAAGACTCCAAGTTCGTAGTTATTTCCTTGACGTCAAATTTACAAGTTATGGCTTTAATGGGTTTAATCCCGATTGTCCCACTCTCGGATTTTAATTGATGTCCCGACTCATAGGTTTGAACATAGTTATAGTCGTCCTTGGGAAAGGCACTTTATCCCGGTTGCCAACATGGGGGCACGATGTCTCCGTGTACTAAGGCGCACTGCACGTCGATGGTGCTCATGTCTTCAACCGCTGTAACCCTGCTTGAGCGGAGCTTGAACAGAGTTAGAATGTTGAGGAGCTCACAGTTGCTCGTCGATGCTCTGTGGTTCTCTCCGGGGACTCTGGCTTCCACCACCCGTAAAACTGTCAGGGTGACGATTAGCCATGGTGCATAAGTATGTGACCTAAAACACCAATAAATAAATAAATAATAATAAATAATCGATCATGATTAAAACAACTGTCTGTATTTTTATAATAATAACATCTTGGCCGGCCGCTGATCTGTTGCGGTTGTGAACGTAAGGGGGACACCCTCTACCCTAGTTCTGCGATCTGAACGTAGTAGCCACTACGTTCAGATCGCTGAACTACCTTCTCCCCTATCCTCTCCTAGCTCAGACCTGCGGCGTTCCGCAGTTGCCTTCAGCATCTCGACGTTGCCCCCTCTCCATATCTTACTTAGCCCCCCCCCCCCCAAATTGAAATTCTGGCACCGCCACTGGAATATGCAGACAAAGCGTCTGCTTTATTACCATCTTGAATAACATGCTTTCAGCATGTATTTAAATTTAATAATAAGTCATTGTTTTGACGTACACAAATATCTTGTAAATTAATCACTGTTTTGATGAACAAAAATATCTAGCATAAGTTTAACGATGCTGTATAGCAAGTACGAACTTCTTGTTCTGTTCACCAATGAAACAACAAAATACGGGAAACACACGAAAGGAGAAAATGTTTGATCTAGCTGCTAGAAAACTAATAAGCAAAATCCCGACTGTCCCACTTTCTTTATCTCCTAAAATAAGAGAGTGAAACCTGCTTTCTTAAGCTCACTAACACCACTTATTGTTTTTCAGTCAATCAATATTCTATTCGCCACGTGGAGTTCAGGACAGAAGAGTAGTGGTTGTTAACTGTGGTAAACGAATTATGTTTTACTTTTAAAATAAAAACCGGAGACCAAAGGAAATTATCCAAAAGTGGGTAGCATAGATATGAAAGATTATCTAAGTTTGTCTCATACTTACAGCAGAAACTAGACACCACGCCATTATCAGGGCTCGTTAGTTAATGCTCCCCTTACTGCAGAAGAATAAAATACACAAGAGCGTATGCGCTGTGCGTTTGAGCTGTGCAATGCAAAATATAATGTGCTATTAGCGAGGTCGGTTGTGAAATCACGAACTGAACCGATCAAACAGAAAGGAAATATTAGGACTACACTATGTGGAGGGAGGATTGCTACTAAATCGCCGTGCCGTTGGATAGATTGTCCACTTAGTAATTATTTACAGTATCTGAGGACAAAGCACAAGAAGCACTTGCAAACTTACATCACCTGGACAAATCCGAGTTTGCAAGTGTGTTTGTGCTATTATGGAAAATTAATAAATTATTTCCCAGTAGAGAACATATGGCTCTTTAATTGAGTAGTCATCAACTCTCGTCATTCTGTGAATGCATTCGAATTTTAATTTAATCTATTTACGTCAATTCATGTACATGTATCCCAGTTGAGGTTAGGAATGATGCTAATGATCTCTATTCACTAGTACATAATTGAACAGAGCTGGGCACGGCCTTAGTTTACAGGAATTGAGTTACGCTTAAGATGCAGTTTGACAGCGACACAAGTGCACTTACACAGCAATATAGTCATAGGACATTTAGTTACAATTCTATCTTGTGATCACGATACAATCCTGGATGATGAAAGTAACATCAAATGGAGGATCTCTAATGAGTCACGATTTCCGTACTGACTTCACTAAAATAGAGCTGAGCCGAGGTTTACCTAGGCTCGGATCGATTTTAGTGAACGCCCTTAAGATATTTGACACCAAATCGTGACGAACTTGAGACTGTAACATGTAGTGCAATTTAACCTTTTATCTAACGTTACGGCTAAACTGACCAGCGCTATTCACAAAATTCGCCAAACAAATTTTATTGTTTTTTCAAATTTAGCCTTGCAAACTTAGCTTATGGCCATTTAATGACATATAAGAGATTATTATATTTCTACAGCCTTTTCCTTTGTAAATACAAACCATATCCTACTCCCACGACCTCGAAAGTGGGATGCGGGGATTATTTTCACTCGGCTAGCGCCTCGAGAAAATAACCTTCCGCATCCCACTCGAGAAGAAATATCGTACGTTACTCCAAGCAGTGAACTATTGTCTATATATTTATTCAATTCTACTTCCAAAACCAACTCCCTAACATCGTGACGAAGTCGACGTGGAATTCTGACGTCATTCTCACGTTTGGCGAGTATGAACTATATTTTCCGTCATGGGCTATTTGGTGGTGATTAAGTGATGAACACAAATATCATTTATTTATTTATTTATTTATTGGTGATTAAGGCCACATATTTCTGTCCAAGGGCTAATCATGACAACGACAGTTTTACAGGGGAGGAAGCCGGAGTACCCGGAAAGAACCACCGAGCAACGGCGAGCAGTTGTCAGCTCCCGGCATACTAACTCCATACAAGCAAGGTTAGCATTGGTTGAAGACACATTCGCCATCGACGTGCAGTACGCCTTAGTACACAACATCACCGTGCCCCCAATGAGTTCGGTATTTTTAGAGAGTATTCCGAGGTATCGATTCGATATTCAGTATCTAATTTGTCTTAGATTTTGTTGATTGTACGAAGGTTCTCATCAGATCTCCGAAGTTAAGCAACGTCGAGCCCGGTTAATCCTTGGATGGTTGACCGTCTGAGCGATCGATTCGGACTTCCACGTTTTGTCCTTGGACAATGCACTTCACCCCGATTGTCCACGTAGGGGAACGATGGCGCCATGTACTAAGTCGATGGTGCGCATGTCTTCAAACAATCCAACCCTGCTGGTGCTGCAGTGTGGAATTACGATGTTGGGGAGCTGGCAGCTCGGTGATTCTCTTCGGGTACTCCGGCTTCCTCCACCCGTAAATCTGTCACCGACACGATATGACCTTGGCTGTTAAAGTGTCGATAAACCCTAATAAATAAATAGTACCAAAAGGGAATTCACACCAGAGTAAGGATAATTCCCATTCCAGAAGGGTTAACAAAACTGAAAAGAAAATAAGTCGCTTCTTTCATGACAATGAATCCTTCAACTGCTATCAAGCCTCAACAAACCCTTGCAGTACGTGGAGAGTGTATTATCACTAAATCACCCGCAGAGTGGAGATTCCACCCAAGCAATAATTGCAAATTTATTGAAAGCCTAACCAGCACAAGCAAAGTTTCAGCCAATCGACCTCCGGGTTAAACCCGGAGGTCCATCGGCTGAAACATTGCTCGTGTTTTTTGTCGATATGTACAAAATTGGAAAGTTATAGCTTGGGTGATGACTCGATGACCCCACTCCGCGGGTGATTTAGTTACAATCCACTCTCCACGTACTGCATACAGTACAGTCGACGTGGACAAATCGTAATCCGCGCGTTGGCAATGGTGGTCTTAATCAACAAAATTTGAATTCATGAAGCACCGGATTGTACAGTGGACTGGTCGTAATCCGCGCGTGGGCAATGATTCCCACACATTCATATACTGGGTAACAAATATCATAATCAACTCAATTTGAATTTATGAAGCACCGGATTGTACACGGTGTTTCATTAATTAAAGTTTTCATGATTATTCTTATATTTAGTGTTTGGAATCTAATATTATTGCGTCCGTGGAAATATCCCCCACCCGTGGAAAGTGGCCATTCAACAATAGCCGTACTGTAAGTAGCGAATGTAGAAACATATCGTCGCCTGAGTGCTAGAATGTCCTATGTCCCATAAGGGGAGATAATACATAGTCCCATAAGGGACATAGGAAATTCTAGAACTCAGGCGACGATATGAACATTTAGATAGTTTCGGTATTCAACGATGGATTCGATTCGGTTTTTCGTTATCCACATGATGTCGGTATCGGTTCGGTTTTCCGGCATATTGTCCATCTCTCCCATAAGGTAAAACCAAACCAGATTTAGCCAATCTGTTTCAATAAACCGGACATAACGCAAGATTTATAAATCCACCTGCAGCCAATCTGTGACAACGTGGTGACCAAAAGGTAAGTATAAAGATGAATTGAGCCAATCGTTCTTAACCCTTTACCTAACGTAACGGCCAAAACCGGTCAGCGCTATTCTCAAAAATCGCCAATTAATTTTCAATATTTCCAACGAGGGGTCATAACCTATGTTTTTGAGACAAAAAATGAAAAAAAATAGTTATTCAAGAATTATTTTTGCAAGTGTCGTCTGCTTTTCAGGTTAGGTACAGGGTTAAATATTTTACCAACTTAACCCTTTACACCTTGATGTCCAAATATCAAAATTTGTAGCGCTTATATATTTCCCATAATACAACTGGAAATTTAACCAACTCAATTTTGCCGAGCCTTGTTAAATAAGAGTGAATTAACTGAATTGAAAATTAGAATTATGGGGGGGGGGGGGGGATTATTACTTGAATTTTCGATATTTTGACAATAGGGTGCAGAAGACTCCACGCATTGGTTGCCAAGTCCTATTAAATCAGTCAGGCAGTTCCTATCTATGACCGTAAACGGGCACCGACTCAGCATTTCGATGTTCCCATCGGGAACCTCTTTCGATACATTTTCCATATTTTATTAAAAGTACCTTATTCGAGCGTCTCCTGTAATGACGTCTATTACGCGATCATTTGAGATCGATATAACTGCCAGTTTTTAGCAGTTTCGTCTTTAACTTCAATTAAAACACCACTCCGCATTTAGTAAGTAACTGCCTTCTGGTTTTGAGAAAGTTCCAGGATTATCTAATTCAAGATAGAGTAAAGTTGCCAAAGATAGAGTCAAGTTGCCAAAGTTTTCTCGAGCGGCTTTATTTCCTTGCAGCTATTGATGACATGATTCTGATACCTGCTCAAGAGCAGAATGTATGCTCCTTATTAGTGAGCTCGTATTCGTCTTATTCTATTCAATGTGACCGGCAAATATCAATCGCTGTAACTACATCAGTCATCAGAGATCGATATAACTGCCCGTTTTTAGCATTTTCGTCTTTAACTTCAATTAAAACACCACGACTCCGCATTTAGTAAATAACTGCCTTCTGGTTTTGAGAAAGTTCCAGGATTATCTAATTTAGGATACAGTGAAGTTGCCAAAATTTTCTCGTGCGGCTTTATTTCCTTGCAGTTATTTTTAGCATTTTCGTCTTTAACTTCAATTAAAATACCACTCCGCATTTAGTAAATAACTGCCGTCTGGTTTTGAGAAAGTTCCAGAATTATCTAATTCAAAATACAATGAAGTTGCCAAAGTTTTTTCGAGCGGCCTTATTTCCTTGCAGCTATTCATGACATGGTTCTGATACTCGCTCAAGAGCAGTACAGTTAAAAGTAGAAGTCCTGTCCTGAAATGCGCTCAAACAGCACGTCGATTTGCACGTTAATCTACGCGTTATGACCATGGCAAGGCTATCAAATTCTGCACATACAGCCTGTGCACAAGCAAAGTTTCAGCCAATGGACCTCCGGGTAACCCGGAGGTCCATTGGCAGGAACATTGCTTGCGTTTGCTATGGGTAACAAGGATAACCTGCCATGCTTTGGATGCCATTCGATATGACAATTGCGCGCAATTCCTACGCGCAATTGAGCCTAGATAAGCGCACAGTTCGTGACAGGACTTCTAGTTTTAACTGTATGTATGCTCCTTATTAGTAAGCTCGTATTTGTCTTATTTTATTCAATGTGACCGGCAAATATCAAACGGTGTAGATACATTGAGTTCCAATGTGTTCTGTGTGTCAGTAGGCTGCCAGTAGTCACACATAACACATTGGAACTCAGGGGACGATATATGAATGTATTTATGTAAGGCGGGAGCGGGATGGTTCAGCGATTACGGCACTGGACTTCAAACCGAAAGTTTCGGTCCCCATCAGATGCAATTGCGTTGTGTCCTTGGGCAAGGCACTTAACCCCGATTGCCCACCTTGGAGCACGGTGGGGCTGTAAGGTATCTAAGGTATTTAATTCGCCTTGATAACGCCACCATGTTAACACAATTAGTAGAAAAACGTGACGTAATCATAAAACTATGGTTGTGGCCATATTTTTCACACGATAACATCATTAAACATTCCATCATATCAGGTGGAGATCGAGTAACATTTCTTGCATTGATTAAAATAAAATGAATGTTATGGTGGTTCATAGATTCAACTGTCTGGAATATATCAGTTGGTTGGAAAGAAGAACCAACTGAAATATTCCAGATGTGTAAATCTAAACATGGACGATGGGCTGTTATTACAGGTTGCAGGCCATAACAATGTTGAATTCCTTACAGACTTAGACTGGTAAACTTTTAACCCGTTATGTAACACACCGTGTAGACGACACTTTAATCACAATTAACAGAAACAATTTAATTTTATCTCCCGGAAAATTAGCTTATGACCACTTATTGGAGCGGGTTCGATTTAACAGACATATTTTCTGTTTTATGATTTTTTTTAAATTTCTATTTAATTCTAAATTTAATTATTAACCCGTTGGCCCCTGTTGATATATTCCATGCCAATTCAGAGCCATCAATCGGTCGAGTCCATATTCGTTACTTGGGGAAGACCAATCAATATTTTCAACGTGCAGCCTGATTGGTCCACCACACACTGAGTAATAATCCTCTTTGTGAATTCAGGCCATATCAAGATCTTGGAGTGGTCAAGTGGTCTTTCGGAGTCAAAATGTTCAAGATATTTGATTCGTCGGAACAGACAAACCTTAAGCCAATATGAAGAGAAGACGGCACTTGTAAAAGAGCATCTTCAACAACTTAAATTTGTCATTGTGCCGCAAAGATATAGTTTATGATACCTCATTTGAAGGAGCTTAACGAGTTCGTTCCCATCAAGAGTTATAAGTGCTGCCTTGGAGGCATAAATTGATGCTTGTGAATAACACTCTCCGACAAATTCTGTCACGTTAACTGAGGAGTTAACAATATTAGTTGTTCACTCTGTTACTATAAAACTATTCGTGTACAACATATTCCTTTATCTACAGTTGTTGTGTGAGAACGCATCGTATACGGCTTCCTTTATCATGCACAGTTTCTCTGATAAAATGAAATATCGGGATGCATCCCATAGGATGCAGGTACATCAGATGGATCAACTTCGTGGTGAGTGCAAAGGCTGGTAGGTATATGAAGTTCGAACGACACGCATTTGTATGTTGTTGCTTTGAGACACAATTTTTGGCAATCCTCGAGTGTAGTTTGCAGGTTGAAGATGTCATGCTTCCAGAAAACATGCTGAGGGAAGTTCTGAAATGTGTTTCCATACTTTGTACAATCTGTAAAAATAATTATAATATCTGAGACACACTCCTACAAACAACGAGATCACGACGTAACTTTTCCGTTGAGATAAGTTTGTAGGAATTCGGCGAAGAAGTTGGGCTAACAACATTTTATTTGATTTCAGTTCCAAATCTTAGGCAGACAATTATTAGGTTTCCTTGGATTTTCGTTGAAACACTTGGATAACATCATCCATTCCATTACTTTGAAGCAACCTGGTGGTCTCTGATAAGTACATGTAGCCTGGCCTGTCTAAATTAAGGGGAGAGGGAATAGAGGCCTTTGCACTAGTACGGGCGCAGTTTTGATAACGCTATTTAAAAAAAAAACACTATACATCAAGGCTGGTAAACAATTTTGGCGCCAAAGTCGATCTTTGGAAAAATGTTCTGCAGGCAATTGGAATGTGGGCCTGTTTTCGGACTGACAATGTGAACTTTACGTTTGATACCACGTATTTGTGTGGTTATTATTTTGTGTTATTTTTCAATCAACATGTATTTTGTCTGTATTAACTCCACAACTGTCGTGTATCTGACCCCCTGATACAGATGTTTGTATCAGGGGGTCGGATGCAAACACGTTCCCGTCGCGTGAGTTCCATTTTTTCTTTTTGTTCATCCGTACGAATAAATAATTCGTTATATATTCGTCTACATTCTTGACCTCTCTCCAATATATTGTACGATAAAATGATTTTTACCACTATGTGGATGTACAAAATATGTATACGGGTCTCGCTCCGGGTTCTAAGGGAAGATCACAACTCGTCTTCGACTCGTCGTGATCTGCCCTTAGAACCCGGAGCGAGACTCGGATAATATTTTGTACATCCACATAATGGTAATAATCTCTATATATCAGACATTATTCAAAAGACATGACCTTTAACAACTTTGCCGGTGTATTTATCACTCACATTACGTACGCAGCAGTGGGCTTTTTCAATAGTATGATCGCAGTTTTGACAACGCGAGTAAACAGAATCACAATGCGATTCAAGGCACTCTAAATAACTAAGAATTTCGTCAACCACAAACGGTGGTAGTTTATATTAGTCTCCACAGCACAGAAGAGTTCAAGGAAGTACAGTTAAAACTATAAGTCCTGTCACGAACTGTGCGCTTATCTAGGCTTAATTGCGCGTAGCAATTGCGCGCAATTGCCATATCGAATGGCAGCCAAATGCACGGCAGGTTCTCTTTGTTACCCAAGCAATGTTTCTGCCAAAGGACCTCCGGGTTACCCGGGGGTCCATTGGCTGAAACTTTGCTTGTGCACAGGCCGTATGTGCAGAATTTGATAGCCTTACCATCTTCATAACGTGTAGATTAACGCGCAAATCGACGTGCTATTTGTACGCATTTCAGGACAGGACTTCTAGTTTTAACTGTAGTTGGAGATAAAGCATTTATCGATAGAACCCAAACTTCGCAAGTTTGAGTAACTCCAAGGGCAATAACTCTGTGAAAGAATGTGCTGAACCATGTAAAAAATGTACCACGTACGTACAGCGTCATTTTATGTTGATCGTACACACCAGGTTTCAAATCCAATATTTTAGGATACGACAAAAAGTTCACTGAACACGATTCCCACCGAATGACCTATTTTGAGTATATGTATGAGCAAAAATTATGTGACTTGGATTGAGACGCAGGGCGCCGAGGTTGAACATAAGCTGTCATCCGTAGCCGATGTTACTGTCAGTTCGTCACAATAACGCAAGTGTTCCAATATGCCCAAATCAGATAAAAGGTGATGTCACAACACTGTAGTTCCGCCGTAAACCAATTTATAATTTAAACATCATTTAAAATAGGACATCGCCTGTTGCACGTATAAAAAAGCTGCAAAAATGAAGCGGTTTGCAAGTCACTCCGTTAATGGAAAGATTCCAAAGTAGGCAACCTCATTTCAAATATGTCGCGTGGTGACTTCAGTCGGTAACACAGAAGAAACTTCGCGAACTCTCATCCAATCAGAGGGAAGGGATTTTAGTTTTACTGGGACATCCGAAATGTATAGGTAGTTGGTTCCACACTATTTATTTTCTACACTTCTAAATGGTAAATTTGAAAACAATAACTTCAAAAATATTATGGCATGCTCATCATCTGCTCTTGATGTTGATCATTTATAACGAGTTTCAAACCGACATCTACAGAAAAATATAAGTAGGTCTCTCCTTAATACTTATCCATTCTACATGCCCATTGTTTTAAGAGTTGAATTCAAGGGTAGTAATTGTGCAAATCTTGAACTCGGCAACGGGACATTCATGCGACGCACATCCGCGGATATGCCCTTGATCACGAGTATCAAGTTTGTTTAAAAACAATACAATTTTTTTAGAAATAGAGGTAGTTCGCTCCACACGATCCCAGTATACTGACCGACCGACTGACCTGTGAAGAGCACGCACTAATCAGTTGGCAAACTCTTAGTACTGTCATAATGCTTAGATACACAAAAAGTGGGGTGGGGACATAACTATATGCAAATCGACCAAAGAATATGAGGCGAGAGTGTGGTGAACGTGTCATGGGTTTCGGGAATGAGTTGTATATAACCTTTATGGGAGTAGTGGAATAAGTTCCACACAATTGCTGTTCTTCTGGTGAGAAAAAAATTAAATCGCTCCACAACAGATACATGCAGATAACGGAACATACATACGGTACGCATGACATACTGTGGTATTGATAACAGACTGAAATCGAAACCTAATTACGTTCATCAAGTTATGAGAGTGATGATGTATTCATTGTCGTCGACTTGTCTTCGCGCCGATAACTCGACGGAATGCGGCGAACCCATTACCATACCAATGCTTTCAGGAAGCCAACACTACAAATATTCTTGACAATCCCCATTTTGACGTGGACGGCTTAAAAACTGAAGGTTATCTGGAGTCAACACTAACAAAATATACTAATAAGCTTATTAAGTATGGGCTGGCCATTAGGACTCTATCGAGAAAAGCAATCTCTATATGCTTGTTGCAAGGGTGGAAAGCGACATCATACATGTCGATATGTATATAGAATATACCCATAGTAGCTTGGTGTACCAAATGTTCACCACGAGTGGTGAACATTTGGTACACCAAGCTACTTTGTGTATACTTTATTTATACCGTGATCGTCAGATTATTAAGAGTCGCTATTATTTTTTCTCGATTTTACTGAGCAGCAGCTGTACATACGTGCTAATTTGTTTTTATTTACATGAGCATCGGAGGGCGGTACTTCCACTGTCAATTTTATCACCGAAACGAAATAGAAAAAGAAAAGGGCCTTTTTCATTTTAATAACATAATAACATACTATTTCGAGTTATGGATGCTTTTTTAACATTAGACAATGCATGTTTGTTAATTTTTGGTCTTTTTATGGGGTAAACTCATTTAAATACGTAAAAAATAATTACCACTTTCGTTTCACTCTTCGCGAGGTGACGTGCGAAATTTAGAGAAGTTCGTATTCAGGTCGACGTCACCAAAGGTCAACTTGCATGTAGTTCCACTGTAGGTACAAATTTTAACTACTGAAATCCCATTGCTGGCGTGTTCACCACGGTTGGTCTATAAAGCTAAAATTTATGTCATAGGCTTTTCATATATAGTGGAATTGGTAATCATGGTATAAATTGTTGATAACGACACTTTTGGTAGTAAATGATTATTTTCATTAACAAAATATATCGTCTCTTGGGTGCAAATGCCAAACATTACAGTTGGCGCCTTGTTCCACTCAAGGTTTTTTTTACAGTGGTGCCTAGGAGATTCACTGTGGCTTGAAAAGTGTCCTGCAATAGAAAAAAAACTTGAAAAGAAGTAACTAATCACTCGAATTTATAATTACTGCTATTTAATAAACCAACAAAATTTGTTTTCAAAATAATGAAATATCTGATTTTTTTAAAATGTGCAAATAGTCGGACTGCAAACTAGGATTTGTAAAATAACTCTATGGTGGAAAACACATCCCAAACTGACATGCAACTCGTGCTGCTTTTTACGAAATGTGTTCAGTGCAGCAGACCGAAATACGCTAACGATCGTGACAACCAAAAGAAAAATATGCAATGCTAATGAAAGAGAACACAGGCCAGGGTTTGACAGTGGATTTCGAGAGAGATAAAGTATGATTCCCACGAAACAAAATTTCTTTCAACGGACATGTTTCTGAATTAGAGAATGAATATTACAACTGTAACCTACGGAAATAAGGCAATAAGCATGTGGCCTTGATCTATAATATCGACAAACATAAACGAGTTATTTTTATTTTTGAAAATTAATTTCACCTTTCATTGTTTCGGCCCGCT
The DNA here is from genome assembly GCA_031216915.1 of Pictodentalium vernedei. Lineage (NCBI taxonomy): Eukaryota > Metazoa > Mollusca > Scaphopoda > Dentaliida > Dentaliidae > Pictodentalium > Pictodentalium vernedei. The sequence continues at coordinate 98,830,829 of CM062296.1, forward strand.
TCTTCTAGTGCAGCCAAATACACATTAACGGTACCTCCAAGCGCTCTTCAGACTCGACAACCCCCCCCCCCCCACACACACACACAAAAAACATGCTTTTTAATACCTTTCAGCAAAACGTGACAATCAATGAAATATCATTTGAGTCGATTCATTTTATACTTTTTTTCCCACGGCGTCAAATCATTGGCGCATCACTGGTATTTGCCCCACCTTCACCCCCATCCCCAGACACATTCCATTGAGCTTACTGGTAACGTGTTTCATCGTGTTAAATCACTCAAAGAAGCAGATGGAGATGAATCCGATATAAGAAAGTTGTGGATCAAATCAGCTGATTGTTCAGATAATAGCAAATTAAACAATGATCCTGAGAACGAAACGATCATACGTTTCATAACGAAACTGAAATAAAACAATTCCTCCTCACCCCCAAAACAAACACAATACCAACCAAATGAACCTCGTAGGCATTCCCATTATGTGGGTCTTTCAAAATGTTCGCGTAAAAACAATTGACATATAAACATATGGGGGCTACAGAGCTGTGGGAACAGTCTGCCTTCAAATACAAAATAGACTCTCGCCCAATTCCCTGTCGTCAGCGTGTGCATAGGGCAATACCCTTCAGGGTGTCAGACAAGCTTTCAGGTTACCTGTCTAATTCTGTTCGGAATAAAACAGCGTTGTGGTCTATTTGTTTAATCATTTTTCATTGAGTTTGCATGCATACTGTCGTTCATTTAATGTGCCACTCCTTTACTCATAAAAAGATACACATATATTCTTCAGTGTACAGTTACAGATATTCCACTTAATTACTATTTAATTCATATTGACACAATCAACATATTAACATAATAAATGGAACTGCGTGGAGTGATTACAAAACTACAGCTGTTGTGTGTGTTCCTTTATCTTACTAAAACTTTGATCTGTTGGTCGGTTCTGTTTGTTGTTTCTGTTTGTTGTTTCTGTTGTAACATACCCTAAACGGACTTGTTTGGTAGCACTATTTTTGCGTCATTTATCGAAAATCGGCAGTTGTATCCTAAGGTAGGTGTTGGTAGAACACTTTCTTTTAATTTGGAGCGTTAAATGGCAAAAGAGAGTTTTCTCGGAATGCTATTTGTCGAAAAGCCACGTGTAGCATGGGTCCACCCATAAGTAATGATAAAGTCATAAACGATTCTGCCAAAACAAGTTTCGAGAACATTTCTTGCGTAGATTTATAGAAATAATGTTTGCGGCATGTTTAGATGAAATCGTCTGGGTCATTTCAGTTGATCAGAAAAGCAAACCATGCATTCGCTTTTCCGACCAACTGAAATATTGCGGAGGGTATATGTGCGTGGCGTACGACAAAAGTAATACCATTTTCCGCTTCAGGAGACGCTGTTTGAGAATATTACCCTATAGTCTGACAATGCGTGTCGGATACTCCTTTGCTGTGCTTTTATGAAGCCTAACCTCTCTATTTTCATAATAAATCTGCTTCGAATATTTATATTGGATAACCAAAATGTACAGCATGAGAAAAGAACAATTAATTTATCTCAAAGAATAAGGAATTAAATTTGACTAAGCATAATCAACAGTTGTGTGTAAGGTTATTTGCTATCTGAACCTATTAACATGTTTTATTTTAAGACGTCATCAATTTATTTCTATATGCATATATAACTCAATGTAAGTAATACCTTCTTCACATGTCTGGGTAGAACCTTGAAAGCTATAACCTGCAATGCATCCACAAGTACCATCTGTTCTACATTCTGAGTGTCCCACCTTGCAATCACCAGTTACGGTACAGCTATTTCCAATCAAACCTACAACAAACCTCAATTTGGGATATGAAGTCTCTTACCCTGCTTAATCATATCGGTCGATAGTACCTGAGTTTGTGTGATTTCAGAAATCACACAAACTCAGGTACTATCGACCGATAGAACATGAAAAGGAACGTTCTAATTATTTTATTATGCCGAACAAAATATGACTTTCATTGTGAAGCGTTAACTGCAACTGCGACGTCTCTTCGAAAATGAATTGTCACAAGTGCCGTCGCTTTGGGAGTTTCTATATCAACAAATGCCAATGTTTACAACTGCATGATGCTGTTAATGTTATAATTCATTGTTAATGCTTGTTATGAAGCTTGTGCTGAAAATTTTCGGTTTATATCGCATAAACCAAAGGAAAACAAGAGTTATTTCTTAAATATAATTGATTGAAGTCATAACTGAGACTCATATTCAGGATTCACTGAAGTGGTGAACAACACGTGAGTTTTTTAATATTTCTGATTCTTTTGAATTCATTGTTTGCAGTTAAAATTGAAAACATACCCACTGAAGATGATATATTTATTGGTAAGTTTGTGTCTACCGATGTTGAAAAAAGTTAAACGGACACAGAGCCAGCGTTTGGTGTTGAGAAATTCCAATCGACGCTGATCAATGGAAGTGGCGCTTACATTTTCTTCGTTCTCTTGTCTCCAGGGAAAAACGTTCCGATAGTACCCGTGTTTTGCCCCAAAACTCCAGTACTATGACTTTTAGAAGGTGTCAAATTAACCAATCACGGCTGATGTTACAAACTTGAGGCATAATAAACTAAATTAGATGTGTAATTTACAATGCATAACAATAATCACACTTTCGAGAAACGTTTGGGAAAACCTTGTTATATATGTTCTTATAATTAAATAATTTTATATTTTATTTTTTTTAATCTTTTTTATTCCGTTTTTTTCCGTTTCATTCATTCCATAAAAGCAGCTTCCTTTATCAGAGTTCCCCCACCACACCTCCCAATTCTGAAGATAGATCTCTGCCACGATGAATGGAGATTTCGTTAGTAAATAAGTTATTGTGTGCATCATATTTTAAATAGCGCAAACTGCTTGTTAAAAGGTTCTGTGTGCTAAGGGTAAAATTAACAATTCAGTGTAGATCGCTGCTCCAAAAAGCGACAGTTTTCAAGTATTTACCAAACTATTATACGTCAGTCGAACAAATGTCTACTCGTCCTCTTGGGTACTGTTCCTTAAATTTAAATGTTGTTGTTTGAAAAGATGAGAACATAAAAAATGATTTTTCTCCTCCAGTCTTAGAACTTAGCAGCCCACAAAGTGATATTTTAAATTCAATTGGTTTGAATAAGAATGAAAACCAGACAAGATATGAATGGATACTCATGCCATATGCTGGCATTAAATGTCATTGTTGCATGAAAGTATGCCACGGGCGTCATGGATGCTGAGTGAATATACTGTTAAAATTGATATACCTTTTTCATGAAATGCTAATCAATAATGATAAAGCTGGCAAGGAAAGAATGGTGGAAATAATAGACGACTTTTCAAAAGTTCGTATCGGATGCAGTATCTGAACCCATCGGTTTCAGTTTACTTTAAACAATGTTTATTTCATTGCATGGACACAATACATTACAATATAATGCATTCGTTGTTGAGTTGCGATACAAGAAAGTGGAATTCGGCAACACGCATTGCCTATGTGGACCGTAATATGATACAAAATCACGACGAAATGAATTTGCGTGTGCACTTATAGACCAAAGCAGAAGTAAAAGTAAAGAAGAGGCGTCTTCGCCTAGACAGCTCCGCCCATTTTTCATGAACTAGTGCCTGTTTTTGAATATACATAAAATGCTGGCCAACGAACAGTTGATCTGAGGTGGAAGAAAAGATGGTACAGTTTGGTTCTTTAGATGTGTTTCTAGTCAATCAGAGCCGTGCCAATATGAAATGGGAGTATTAATTGAGCTGAATGTTCTTATGTGGGGAAAGTAAGTATTTTTACCCCCGTCTGGCCCAAATGGGAATGGAGCATATTTTCAATCTGAAAAACATTCAGTCGAGTTTATTATTGATTTCCACTTCCTAACTAACCCCCATCCCCAAATATGGTCAATACAAGCCACGTTTCTTCACATTTTAACCCCTCCTGTCTATATATATTTGCTGAAAGTGTGATTTTTGACATTTTGGTGTATCGGAAACAGTAACTGGACATGGAGTTTTCTTTATTTTGGCAGGTGTGATGGCTAGATTAATGAGAAATATTCTGTTTAAGCATGTGGTTTGATTCAAATGTTGTGTTGATGAGATGCACTGGAGGTTTTTACTCTGAACCGGGTTTGGAAAAAATATAAACCAGAAATACTGTAAATACCCAAATCAATTCTGTTTATTACCGTCTTATAGTAAGAATGTCATGATGTGGTAATTTTTGGTTTCGGGTGATTTCCGTATATTGGTTCACACCATAACGTGTTCTTTGAGTCTATGATTTAGTAAAGCATATCGAGACGGCCATTTGGTAACTTATATTCAAATTGTCAGCCGTAATTTCCTATAAAAGGGCAGGTTTCTATCATTTCATCCCCCCGTCTCAATTTCTGTATTGAAGCTTTAATTAGCTGTGCTGAATTACCTACTCGACAGGTAGGTTGAGTTCCATTCCGTAAAATGGAGTAGCACCGGGAGTTACTTTTGTAACTCAATAGTTTGGTGCAGGTTACTCTGGACCCACATGGAACCGACCCATGGAACAGGAGTGTATCTTTGATGTCTTTGCAAAAAGGATTGGAGTCAAAGTTATACAACTTCTGTTAACTCCTCTCCATAAATACAACAGAAAAACAATACGTAGATGGGGCTACAAGATATATAGATTGACTCACAAATGAATAGGGATTTACACTATTTACAATGGAAATATAAGTTTTTGAAACAGGCAGTCATGTACGTAACATGGTCTAGACTCGGGGAATACATAGGGATGGACACTGTTGACTTTCTCTTGGTTTGTTCAACTTAACAGAATTATTGGTGCATTGAATAAACCCTTTTCTGACAATGGTTTGGGGCTTCAGGCACAACGTCGGGGCCGTGGGATTTAAAATTAGCATCCATCTCATTAATTCCTTTATTTTATGATTTAATTGAGTATGAACATTTTCATTTTTTGTTTGTTGAGTTTGGGGATTTTTTTGTTCATTAATAAACCACGTAAAACTAATTCAATGCATTTTCGTTTACCCTCTTGTTGATGACAAATCCCAAATCCTTCGATTCTGGTTCAAGGAGTAAAATGTCACATCTCTGACTTGTGACTTTCTGTTACAAAAATTGGCAATTTCCACTTCCTGTTACAAAATGTTGAGAGGATACCAGGATTTGGGTAATTTGTTTATCAAGTATTCAATTAGAGATTCCTTTTATGGGGAAAATAAAGACCTCCCACACCCACTCCCCTCCTCGGGGACCATTAAAGAAAAGCAACAGAGTTATATACCCATAGGTACAAGGCATGGTACGGTGTCTGGAGGATTTCATCCTGAAACAGTGCATCCAGCTTCTTTCAATAATGCATGATCAACCTTCAATTGGGATAGAGCAATGGTGGGAAGAATCCCAAATGCTATTTATCCAGTAAATAGTAACATGTTAGAAACAATGACTCCCCCAAATTTCCCAGATAACCTGGCTGTTGGGTTTCATAATGTACATACGGGGGTAACTGAAGATGAGCATGGAAGAAATATTGGGCAAAGGTGCTTGACACCTGGTGAAACATTTGGAAATAATATACAGTATTACCCTGAGCATTATGTGAGTATGTTTCCCCAAGGATCCAAAGATTAGGAGCCAGAGATCCTATGAAATCTCGTGGTTATTTATCAGATGTTAAATTTTTATTAATGGATCATTCTGGACCTGTGGACCACAGTTTGGGGTATTCAGGCCCCGGATGTCAAAACAGGACCCAAATGAATGAAGTAGGAAAACGTGTACCCATCACATATCAAAGGAACCTCAAACATATGATGGTTTTACTGATTTTCAAGACAACTTGATTCATTTTGAACAAGTAGCTTCTTGGAATGGATTGGAAATACTGAGTGAGCCCAACAACTGTTAATGTCATTGTGTGGTCCTGCTTAGACGATATTCAGTTACTTAACACTTACTCAAGTGAGTAATTATAAGACGGTAAAAAATGCATTTTTTCAAAGATCTAAACCCCCAGGTCAAGCATAAGTTTATATAATGGAATTTCGGAATAGGAAACATTGAGTTTCTGAAACCCATGCTTGGCTTTTCCTGAGATGCCATTTTCAGACAAGGAGTCCTATGCCATAGATCAGTTTATCCATAGTTTAGAGTCCTATGCAATTCGTAAACAGTTCAGTTTAATCAACCAAAGACTAGAGATGAAGCAATTACTTTTGCTGTAGAACTGTGGGCATTTTCTGGAATACGAACCAGTGATAGGAATAATGAAAAAGCAGAAGCTACTGTTTTGGCAGTGAAGGGCATACAGGCAAAGAACGCACAAAATGATTAACCATTTGAGCAAGATATCCTTATCTCTATCCAAAAAGAATTTAGTAAATTGTGGAAAATATTGATGGATATTTTGACAGATTATGATAAAGGAGGAAAAACAAATAAATGTTTTAGGTGGTTATTAATCTAGCTGCTATTCATTCAAATTGTCTTTTTGTATTGATCACAATTACTGGAAAGCCAACTAATGTTTAGTAGATACTGGATCAGCTGTGACTATTGTTTCTAAATGCAGTTTTACTGAAACAAAGATTGTTTTCAATCTGGTTTAGATAGCATTTCAGTTACATTGTTATCTGCATCTGGAATAAATTACTAGTTATGGGTGAAACTTTGTTGAACTTGGAGCTTAGTATTAACAATTATAAGCATAGACTAACTGGAGCTAAAATAGAGAGTTTATCTGGAATCTTAGGGGTAGAGATTCTTGTGAAATACCATGATGATATTTTCCTGAATAAAAAATTGCTTAAGCTGAATGATGAGACTATTAGGTTATATACACAGTGAGCTTGTGTAAGATTAGAAAAGTCTGTGACTATAAATCCAGATTCTGAATGAATTGTAGAACGTTTTATTGATGGGTTATATGACTTTTCAGAAGGATTCATTGAACCTAATTCACAGATTAAGCAAAAAGGGTTACTTATCGCCCATACTGTAGTGGAGATGAAAAGTAAAGGCGTTGTTATGTCTGTAATCAATCTTTTCAAAACAAAGGCCATACTTAATGTTAAGTCTGTAGTGGCCAAGTGTTCTCCAGTGGGAAATATTACAAGTATTGAGGGACATTCCGCCATCAGTGCAAATAACAGTGCACATAATCCTGGTGCCTTCTTCGACTCTACTATGTCTATGGACAGACATGTTACAAATGTGTGAAATAAGGCTTTCAGAGGTCTAAACAAAGTTAAACAGATGAAACAGTTCCTCACCAAAGACTCAACAAAAACCCTAGTTCATGCCTTTGTAACTTCACATTTGAATTATCGTAATGCCTTACTGTTCAACCTTCCACAATATCAGTACTCTCCCCTGCAGATGGGACTAAATGCATCAGCCTGAATGGTATGTAGGGTATCACGATCTCAACACATCACTCCTGTTCTGCGGGATATGCACTGGCTGCCAGTCAAGTACAGAATAATTTTCAAAACTTTATTATTAGTTTTTAAGACACAAAACAACATGTCACCAGCCCACTTGGAACTCCTTAATACCAAGAATGTGTGTCAATACAACCTGAGGTCCAATGGTAAAATGCTACTACATGTTCCAAAACATAGGTGTAAGACATTTGGAGATAGGTCATTCTCATTTGCTGGCCCTCACTTGTGGAATAATTTACCAGAACACCTAAAAAGACTGTCAAATGTCAACCTTTTCAAGAAAAATCTCAAAACATACCTGTTTCAAAAAGCCTATAAGTGATGTTCTGGACTGTAAGCTACTTTATATATTCCGTTAGTATATTTGCACGAGCTCAGTAACATGCACAGTGCCTTAGAATATGGTTCTATATATTTTGAACTATAATTTTGGCGCTATATAAATGTGTATATCATTGTTATTATAAATACTTTAGGTCACAATTTTAATAAGTTACCAGCTCATTTAATGCCACTAGTCAAAAGAATGTCTGGAAAAATGAGCTTTTATGAAGTTGAGCAAGTTACAAATTTGTCAAATGAATATCAAGACAGACATGGTTTTACATAAAATATATACAGGTCAAGAAAAGTCTTTTATGTTATTGCCTAGACATGGTTCCTTTACAGAAAGGGAAGTTATAGAACAATAGATTGATAAAATGCTAGAAAAGGGTATCCTTGATCTTTACCTGCTGTCTTAGTGTCTCGCAAAGATTGCTCTGTACGTTTTGTGTTGACAATCGGAAGTTAAATTCAATAACTAGAAAAGATGCCTTCCCTTTAAAATGCATTGCTGATGTGCTGGATACACCTGGGAATGCGAAAAGGTTTAGCACTTTAGATTTGGCAAGTGGCTATTGGCAGGTGGGCATGGACGAGGCAGATATGCCGAAAACTGTTTTTGTGACACACAGTGACTGCATGAATTTAATGTAATATACCATTTGGACTTTCAATGGCCCCGGTAATTTTTTTTTCACGCCTTATGGAATTGGTTTTACATGGCTTCCAGTGGCCCAGGAAGCTATGTAAATGGCATCATTGCTTATGGTACATCATTTGATATGGCCTTGATGCATAAATATGAACAGACAGTGTAGTCAGTTTGATATGTATGCTGAACATAAGGCTGGGCCAGGTAAAGGCAAATCTAATCTTCAACAAGATTTAGCATCAAAACCCATGGAATGTATTGCCAGTGACATATTGGGAGGGATCCCCATTTCAAAAAGTGGGAATGAATACATTATTGTGGTAGGGGATTACTTCTCAAAATGGACTGAAGCATTTGCAGTACCTAAACCACACATCCTACAGTGTGGCAGATAAATTGGTTACTGAGATGTTTGTTCAATTAGGCATTCCCAGTCAGAACTATTCAGATCAGGGAAAAGAATTTGAATCCCGATTTTTTTTTCAAGTCCTATATTACAAAATGGGAACTGAGAAAACAAGAACAGCACATTATAGGCCATGATCTGATTGGTTAGTGGAGAGATTTAACAGGACACTGGTGGATAAACTATCAATATGTGTTAATGAAAATCAAGATGATTGGGATGCTCATTTGCCCTATGTTTTGATGGCTTATCGCTCCACTAACCATAACACTACCAAATGTAACCCTAAATGAGTTGTGCTAGGGAGAGAAATTGCTTACCCTCTGGATTTAATGGTGGGAAATCCATCAAAAATAATAAAAAAAAGTTGCCAAGTCGATGATGTACATTGGGTTCAAAATGCCATAAGATACGCCTATGAATTTGTTTTTAAAAATTTAAATGAATCAGCAGTTCACCAAAAGAAATACTATGGTCGAGGTCTTAAAACCCGTAAGTTTGAAAAAGGTGACTGGGTGTGGAGAAGGTATCCTCCAATAATTGCAAGTAAAGTAAGTTATTTGATTGTTAGAAAGGTAACCCAGGTCAACTATGAAATTCAAAAGGGGTCTGATCAGCCATCTTTGGTTGAACATATTGATCATTTGAAACCTTTTACCAGTAAATTTCCTCATAAAAATTGGTTAAAGGAAACTCTCGAGTGTACAGATCAAACGGAAGACACTGAACATGACATTACTGAAGTTAATCTTGGCACTCATAAGGATAGTGCTAGTTCTTGGGATACAGAAATAGAAGAGCAGAAAAATAGTCCAAGAAAAACTAGGTTGGGTTGGGTAATAACACCGGAGGATATTTTCTCACCTCACTTGAATAGAAGAATTTTGAAGGCATGTTTATGCTGTGGTTTCCTCTATTACAGAAAATGGAAGATGTAATTGAAGTGATGGTTGGTGAGGCAAAGATCAATGAATTAGACATGGACTTGAGACAGAAATGTGATGCAGGAAAGGCTAGTTGTTTACAAGTCGGTTGTGGAAAAGTCCCACCATTCACTACTTCCAAAAAAGTGAAAAAGCACTGGGAGAGCAAACATCACTTCCCACAACTGACAAAATGTTCCTGTGTGAACTGTGTAGTTTTAAACTTATTAAAAAGAAACACGTACAGAGACACCTAAATAGGAAGCACATGATGGACATGCAACAGGCATGGCAAAATGGTGACGATTGTAAAATTGTGATTGAGGAGAGTAATTTGTATAAAGACCAAGGCAATGTCTTTAAGCCTTCACAACCAGTTTATGCTAGACGTGTTGAGTACAGAGAATACCTTAACGGAGAATGGAAACAACACAATTCTGGACAGTATGTACATCAGTGTACTGGAAACCTACTGGCCTGTTCTGATGAAGTTGTATTCCACATGCTGTAGAAGAGTGAACAGACATTGGAGATGATCAGCAGATACAGATGAGGTAGCAGAGATGGCAGAGCGAGAGGACTTCTCCAAATTCAGGAAGCAATAAAGAAGAAAACATTAAAAATAAATTTTATTTTATTATTTACATTCATTGTACTTTCCTCGTATTTTTGGGCTTTGTTTACACCCACCTCCCCCATGTACTGCCTCTCTTTCAAATGGCTTTTTTGCAGCCATTGGATGTAGGGGCAATAGACTGAGAAGGAAGGTTTCTTTATCTATATATATATAGATGTTTCGTAAAGCATTCCTGTTATTTTTTATACTGTTGTGCGTGATGTCTTTCTCTGTGTACCTCTGTCATCTGTGATGCTGCCCTTGGCACTATTGGAGATAATGGTGGTGCATTTGGGAGGGAGGGAGACCTCAGTATGCATTTGGCTCACTCATTCCATTTTCATTCTTTTGCTATATACAACTGGGGACATTTGTCTTTTTTAGGAGGGCGGGGGGGGGGGGGAGGGGCTAATGGGGTTGGAAAAATAAAATATAAAATAAAAATACCGTAATTACTTAAGTGAGACTTTAACAATAATCTTGAAATGATGCTCATAAATGGAATTTATGGTCTTTCACTGCACATTTTTCATACCTAGTACTACCACCACTACCATAACAATTTCCGTCTGATTCATGTAGGAGGTAATATCCCATCCTTTGATATAAACCAAGGATTCGAGATACCTAGCAGTTTATAAGGCTATTATGTTCAAAGGATTTCAGTTGAAATAAGTTTTTGGATCTGGCTGGAATGAGCCACTATGCTCATCCCAACCAGGTTCAGAAACTTTTTTTTGTAAATGTCAAACAAATGGAGATAGAGTGGAATGAGCTTGCAGCTACATGTACTATGCTGGTGTGATACTAGAGAATGTGGGTGAAATGAAGGAGAGCTGTGATATTGCACAGAATTGAAGGACTCAAAACTTAATTGTGGGTTTATTTTGGAGAATTCATTTGTTATCCCCACCCATCAAGTTTTATCTCCTCTGATCAATTTAATTTGAACATTTGGCAGTCATGAGTACCACAGGATGCCTCATTTGGTTGGTAGTCACACATTTATTAAAACATGAAGGCTCAGCACACTGGCCAGAGTGCATATCAGTTCTTAATTTGGTCTGAGTACAAAAGCAGGCTAAATTTCCACTGTCATCTCATTTTGGCAGTGTCTCCATCACCCAAAAGTGTGAGTTACTAATGTTTCCCGTAGCTTGTTATCTCTGTGCACTGCTTTTGTGGGAAGCAGTTGGAGATTCTGTCAATGGAATTGAAATGTGATGGCTCAAATAGATTGAGTGTAAGCCTAAATTGGTGGCAGTGATAGAGTCATATAGCCAGCACTGCACCTGTATTGCTTACAGGCGATTTTAAGCGACTCCGTCTTCGCTTGACTGAAATCAATAAGTCAATGTGTAGCCAATTTTCGATCTTTGCTGGGTCACTCGCGAAGAGCGTGTCGGGTCCTCAATAACAAGATACAAGGAGGTGTCGTCAGCGAAGAGGCAAATATTTCAGAAAATATCATTAACTATGTCGTTAATATATATCTAGAAAAGAAGGGCTAATATGGATCCTTGGGAAATTCCAGCATATGCACTTCTCCACACAGGGCTATGTGAAATAAGCATAACCCGCTCATGCCTGTTCTTAAGATAAGTGAATTGAAAAGAAAAAAAAAATGTAGTTAAGAGTTTAGTTAGGCTAGCAAAACACTATTGTAGGATTCGGGTATTCTTGTTGTCTGGGCCGCATTATTTTTTAACTTGAAACTTTTAGTGACAGAAGCGCCACTGTAACTTTTTGGAGACAAATATCTTCTATTGCTGCCTATTTTTAAGAAAGGATGAACATTGTTGTAGTTAGGGGCTTAGTTAAGCAAAGCTGTATGTAGTGAGGGGAGTAGTAGAGCTAGCTGAACACTCTACATGATTGTAGTTAGGGGCTTAGTTAAGCAAAGCTGTTGTTAGGGGCTTAGTTCAGCAAGGTTGTTCTTGGGGGCTTAGTTAAGCTAGTTGAACACTCTTTAGGATTGTAGTTAGGAGCTTAGTTAAGCTAGCTAAACACTCGTTTTGGATTCGAGTATTGATGTTGTCAGGGCCGCATTCTTTTGATGTTTTAGCTACCGAAGATCCGCTGCACCTTCTTCTTCTTCTAGAAAAATGTCTTCTATTGACAGGGGCTCGTCAAACGAGAGAGCTGGAAGAAGCGCATTGGAGTCATTAACACTGGAGGTCGTCCTGGTGGTGTAAACCTGCACGTGCAAGATAGCTAACCTGCACGTGCAAGATAGTAACTTGCAGGTGCAAGATAGCTAACCTGCACGTGCAATTTAGCTAACTTGCAAGTGCAAGATAGCTAACCTGCACGTGCAAGATAGTAACTTGCATGTGCAAGATAGCTAACCTGCACGTGCAAGATAGTAACTTGCAGGTGCAAGATAGCTAACCTGCACATGCAAGATAGTAACTTGCAGGTGCAAGATAGCTATCCTGCACGTGCAAGATAGCTAACCTGCACGTGCAAGATAGTAACTTGCCCATGCAAGATAGCTAACCTGCACATGCAAGATAGTAACTTGCAGGTGCAAGATAGCTAACCTGCACGTGCAAGATAGTAACTTGCAGGTGCAAGATAGCTATCCTGCACGTGCAAGATAGCTAACCTGCACGTGCAAGATAGTAACTTGCTCATGCAAGATAGCTAACCTGCACATGCAAGATAGTAACTTGCAGGTGCAAGATAGCTAACTTGCACGTGCAAGATAGAAATAATACTCAACTGGCGCCTCAAAGTTTCCGTAGAGTTATCCTTTACCGATTGGAAATTTCAAATGGGTAACGGAACCGGAAGAGATGCAAAAATGGAGAGACTATCCTTGTATTTTAGAAGTCGATTTGAACTATCCGGAAGAATTACACGATCTACACAACGATTATCCACTAGCTCCCGAACGAATGGAACCGAATGAAGGAGACGAAGAAAAACTCATTCCCAATTTATTTAACAAACGTAACAACGTCGTCTACAGAGAGAATTTGAAACAATACATCGATTACGGGATGAAATTAGTCAACATACATCGCATCATTCGATTCGACGAAGAGCCTTGGATGAAAAAATACATCAATCTCAACACGAATATCAGAATTCGAGCCGAGGACGATTTGGAAAACGATTTCTTCAAACTCATGAACAACTGCGTGTACGGTAAATCGATGGAAAACATCAGGAAGAGAACCGACGTTCGACTCGTCACATCTGAGAAAAGAGCTAAAAAATTAGTGGCGAAACCCAATTACAAACACTGAACCATATTCGACGAAAATCTAGTAGCCGTTCGCATGCAAAAGACGCACCTGAAGTTCGACAAACCGTATTATCTCAGACCGATCATCTTAGATATCAGCAAACGATTGATGTACGAGTTTCACTACGATTACGTCAAACGAAAATTTGGTGATTAAGCCAAACTACTGTTCACCGACACAGACAGTTTAGTTAACGAGATAGAGACAAAAGATGTCTACCAAGATATATCTCCGGACGTGGCCGCATGGTTCAACACGAGCAATTATCCCATCAATCACCCGTCCAACATTCAATCGAACGACAACAAGAAGATGTTAGGTAAATTTAAGGACGAGAGCGGCGGTAAACAAATTGTCGAATTCGTGGGCTTGAGACCCAAACTGTATGCTTATCGTCTAGAAGATGAAGAGATCAAGAAGTGCAAAGGGGTTAAAGTGTGCATGGTGAAGAAAAACATCTCTTTCCAAGAGTATAAAGAAAGATTGTCTGTTAGGAAGTGGTCCGGTGTATAAGACTATGAAATCGATTCGAAGCGAAAATCACGACTTGTATACTGAAATAATCAACAAGATTTTGCTGACGGCCAACGACGATAAGAGATTCGTGTTAGATGATAAAATAAACACTTTGGCACTCGGACATTGGACGATAGGATTTCAGATATGATTGAGGATGATAGGATTCCAGATATGATTAAGGATGATAGGATTCCAGAAAATCAAGAGGAATTAGACGGATTCAAAATTATGGAAATCGATAGAGACATCGAGAGAGTTAGTTTAAAAATAAAAATAAAAAATAACGTCATTTTAGTGAATTATAATAAAATAAATAAATTAAAAAAAAAATATATACGCATTTATGAATAAGAAAGTAGAGATATCCGTAGAAGGTGTCGTCTTATCTAACGAACCCCTATCCAACATCGATCTGTCGAATGCGGTGAAGGATTTGAAAATCAAAGATTTTCTAGGCGTGTTTTCCAGAGATGCCTTGCCGAAAAGAAGACCTCGACAATCGGAATGCGGAATTTTAAATCTAGACGATTTATCGGGTGAAGGCACTCACTGGGTGGCGTGGTTCATGAACGGGAAGAAGAAAAATTATTATTTTGACAGCTACGGAATCTCGCCGCCGAAAGAAATGAAGAACTATTTCAAGAAATCGATGGTTCGTTACAACATGGAATGAGTGCAATCACCAGGTCAAGTGTTTTGCGGTCACCTGTGTCTTTACGTTCTCAAGAGATGGTCTGAAGGAGATCGGTTTCAAGACATTCTCAATGATTTACATTAGAGAGAGAGATTTTTTTTTATAGTATATAATGCTAAAAAAATTATTTAAAAAAATTTAATCGAATAAAAACGAAAAAATAAAATAAGTGAAATAATTCATTTTTTTAATAAACTGCATTTGAAATATATTTTTTAAAAACAAAAATCTCAAAACAACATGCCAGTCGATAAATTTGGCAGAAGTGCCGACGAAAGCCGACCCAAAAAGAAGAGGAAGACACTCAAAGTCGATGATGGTTACGACGTTGCCAACTTGGACGAACGTTACGTTTGGAGATACGAACCTCGAGAGGAACTTTTGAACATGAACGATAAGAATCTCTACAATCTTCCCGAGCCAATAGATCTCGCAGATGCTGTGACTAAAAAATACGTCGACAGGGGGAACACGGGTTTCGAACGAATAATCTAGATAATTACGTGGATAAAGCCATGACTGACGATCTCAATCTGAAATCCAAACGTTTGGTGAACGTCACAAATCCCATAGATCCCACCGATGCCGCGACCAAGAAATACGCGGACAACTCTCACGTGCGATTCAGCGAACATCTGAGAAATAGATACGTTCAGAAAACGATGCACTCGGAATTGAACGCCAATTCTAACAAGATAACGAACGTGGCCACTCCCACGAATCCCAAGGACGTGGCGATCAAACACTACGTAGATCTGGAACAGATAAAGTCTGATGGACGAGAAATGAAATCGGATCTGAATGCGGGATTCAACAAGATATTGAATCTGTTGAAGGTCGACGACACGGATGCGGACTCAACTGCAGTCAACAAGGGCTACGTAGATTCTGCTGTGATACTATCACAAGAATACGTAGAATCGCAAGTGGACGATCTCTACCTGAACAAACAATCTGGCGGAACCATGGAGGGTGGTATCAACATGAACGGTGAGAATTTATTCGGACTCAATCACGATCCCGAATTCGATTCCAGCGCGGTCAGCAGGAAGTACGTGGATGACAATTCGGTCTGGAGAAAGGGCAACATCATGGAAGGTAAACTAGACATGGGCGGACACGCGCTCACGAATTTAACGGATCCCGTGAACATGACGGATGCTTGCACCCTGATTTCGGTGGTGGAAAGACTCACATATGCTAAAAAATTTATCACCGTGTGGGCCGAGGAGGCCGGCACGTTAGAGGAGGGAAAAACCGAGTGGACTTTCAGAAACGGAGGTAGCGGATTGAAACATTGTCTGGTGGGATATTCCATGCCATTGGGAGGTGAAATCATTCGATGGCTCTGGCTTCCTCAGATTTGAATAACAGAGCGGTCGTCAATCTCGTGGTGAATGGAGTAGAGAGCGATAGGAAATACAGCATCAAAAAGACTGAGAATCAACACGTGAATGTTAGAACGTTTGGCACGCCTCTCAAAGTGAACGCCGGAGACAGGATTAATTTCGTTACGAAAACCAATAATCCCAAAGCCGCCAGTTCCGTGGTGAGTCTACTGATTGAACTAGATCCTTTGAACAAACAGTGAACGCGTGGAAATAATTAATTCAAAAAAAATAATGTGTGATTATTAAAAACAAAAAAAAAAGTAATGAGATTTTAGAAAGATGTTCAATCTCTCTAGATCTCATTACTTTTATTTTTGGTTTTGTTTTAATACGTTATTTCTCATACTGTTTCATCTCCTGAAATTGGATCACCTATCTTGAAACACGCGTCGACATCTATTTTAGCATTTCGAAGAGCTTTTATAAGTTCTCGAAAAGCAGTCGGTCCTCTATACGTCAACGTGTCTAAAAGTTTTCTGGTCTTATCTTCTATCAAGATTTTACTTTCGATTTCACATCTCATATAATCAGTCAATATCAAAGGGTCTGTTTCGAATAAAGTGTCTAGAATTATTGCTAACGAATCTTGCGAAATATTTTTAATCAAAACATATCTGTTTCTTCTTAAGTATTCTCTTTCTTTATCATTCATTTTTATAATAATTTTTTTTAAATTTTTATTTATATATATTTTTTTTTTTTCACACACATCTCTCATCGAATGATCGACATCTTATTTCCATCCGATTCGAATTGTAATTCTCTGTCCGACAGGACCAGGGCAAAGGCTTCAGTTTTTCTTGGCACGTTCCTATCAAATTGCATCTTGATCTGAATATCTAAGATGCTACTCTTGAGTCGTTCACTCTGTTTACTGACGTCGAATATGAACATGGGATACATCGACTTGTATTCGCCGGGAGATATGTTAGGGTTGCTCATCAATTCGTCTAGACCGTGATACTTCTTTCTAAAATCAGCGGCGTCGCCGTACAGTCTGCAGAAATCATTCTTGTCGAACGATGCGTTGTAATCGATTGCTGGATATCTCGTGGCGTTCAGAAACACTTGCATGTTTCTCAAATGGCAGTGATCGAACAGCGACGCATTCTTTTCCTGAGACCCATCATTATCAGTCTGAAACGCAACCACGATGAAACACGGTCTCTCAGAAGCGGACTTCACCATCAATCTCCAATCGAAGTGATTCGTGGAGGGTGGAATGCTAGCCGTGTCGCACTGTCTCATTCTAAATCCCACAGGTAATTTACTCTTGGATTCTATGATCTTGTAGAGAAGCGTTTTTTTCCGCGACCGAAGGCTCCACGTGCGGAACGAACCACGATATCGTCTGTAGAGTTATCTTACCCGCATCGGTCGCAGTGAGTCTCACTATGGCATCATCGTTTCCTTTTCGAATCAACGTCAGATTGTGTTTGAATACGTACATGATCTTGTTGTAATCGTCCACGAATCAGAAGATGTGTTTCAAAGGTATCCTAAACGAAAACGTTCCTTTAGGTCTGGACGTCTTGACGACGTAGTCGAATATCTCAGCGGCGCCGGGGCTAGCAGGGCCGACGGTGTCTTTTCGAAAAATCATCCGGATACGTCAAGAGTCCGAACATTGTGGTGGCCTGACCGGGATGAAACACAGATTCTATCTCTTTTCCGGATAGCATGTATTTTGTATTACTGAATAGATGCATGATTCCATTATTGGCTAGAGTAACCGTGTCGTCGTCAGCGTAGTCGCTCCCATCTTCCTCGGTGAGACGTCCCTGCACCACTATGTAACTCTCGCTAGGATGTATGAATAGATCTTGAGTTTCGACGTTGATTCTTATCTCTCCCGCATTGTTCAAACTCGTTCCGGATACCAGTTCGTATTCGTGAACCTCATATTTTTGAATACTTTCAACTTTCACTATGCTTTGTGCTATATCTAGTATATTTGCCATTTTTAAAGTTTTTTTTTGTTTTTTTTGTTTATTAATTAGCTTGCTTTTTTTAATCTAAAAATAGTTTTAATTATTTTTTAATATTATTTTTCTCTCCTATATATATATGTGTGTAAACAAGAAAATGTTAAAGAGAGTAAATAAAAGAAATTTGTTTTTCTTTATCAAAACTTTGTCTTCTGTAATTGTTGCTCGTAAAACTTTCCAATGATCTCTTCTCCATCCAAAGCTTCGATTTCGTAAGTCACCGGATCGGTGTGAAATATTTTGATTATCACGAAGATTTCCGAGGTCATCGAGGAGTATAACCCCTTTCGAAGTGCTTCTTATAAGCATAGATTCTCACTCGATCACCGACCGCAAATTTCGACGTTCTAGACTTCTTCCTAATCTTAGATCTCTCAGGATACAGATTCGCGTAGACCCGTTTTTCGTTTCGAGGATCGCTAGGTTCCCCAGGAGTCATCTTAATCGATCTGTGTCGCGTGTTGTTGTAATCTTTGACCAGACCGTTCAGAGCGTACATGTATTTCTTTGTCGAATTCGCCGTGAAGTATCTATGCATCTTTTCCTTCATCGTTCGATTCCAACGTTCCACCACGCTGGCTTTCTCTTCGTTTTCGATCGAGTAGAGGTCGACCAATCGACGAACGTGCTTGTTGTAGAATTCCTTTCCCTTATCCACCCACAATTTATTCGGTTTTCGAGAAGACGAGTCGAACACGCTCTTCAGAGCCTCGGCGACGCAAGGTCCCGATTTATTCTTCAAAGCTCTGATCCAACCGTATTTGGAAAACACGTCGATGACAGTCAATAGATATTTGACACCCTCGTTCCACCTCGAAAACGATCTCATGTCGACCAAGTCGGCAGACCAAATATCATCCAAACCCTTCACGAACACCCTTCTCTTTCGAAATTTACGCACGATGGGTTTGTGTAACTCCTCGGCCAATTCGCTCGTCAATAATCGTTTCTTCTTCTTTTCAGATGCGCTTTTTTTTTGAACGCCCCATCCGAATCGACGTTTCGCACCGATCAAATTGCCGACCAGCGAACGTTCTATCTTCTCTCTCCTGGTCGGATTCGATATACTTCTCAATTTCGCCAACATGTTTTTATCGCAGACATCGTTGGGAGTCTTGGTGTCGGGATGTCCGGCGTAGCATAGATCGTGATCATACGCGGCCGTGTCCACCCTATTCACAGGTTTGCTCCAAGATTTAGGAGTCAGATCGGCGTTGAGTCTCTTGTTCAATTTCGTTCCAGGTCCCGTGAAACTGTGACCAGGCAGATGCATTTCGAAAGGTAGATTATTGATCATTTTATTCACGATGCCTTTACCTTTGCTCGCATTCTTTTTTTTTTTGACGAATTGAGTCTTGATAGAACCACACACGTCGCAAATTCCGCGAACCATCTGTCTGTCGTTTTTAGTTCGTACTTCTCGAGACTTACTCGTCTCGGTAACTCTCTTACACTTTACGCAATACATTTTTTTGAGAGTTATTTAAATTAATTTCGTTTTTATTTTATATATAAATTTAATATTTTTTTTAAAAATTCTGTTCTTATTATACATATTTTTTTTTCAATCGCTGCTCTTAAGTTCTATCATCCTACTGAATTCCTCCCTGGCCTTTTTCCTCCCATTTTCCACGAGAGAATCCTTCATCTCTTCCGTGATGATCTGACGAGTCTTGATTCTCACGGCTTCTTTCATGGCTTCATATTTCGTTTCCTCGCCCAATATCGTGAAGTATTCTCCGTCCGATATCCTACCGTCAATCAACGCCATCGAGATCATTTCGGATATCGTGTCGATCTTGGAGTCGGCCAAGACGGGAATCTTGTCGTGTTTCCTCGCCTTCAGATATAATTTCCTACTCAAAAAGTTTCCGAGCGTGCTAAACAATCCGGCGGCGAGAGCAACTCCTTCTACGGTCAACACGATCGGAATGCCGACCGCGGTCGACAACAATCCGATGCCGGCCGCGTGTAAACCCATGGAAATCGTGATGAGTGTCGTGTCGACCGCGTTGACAAATTTCAGGAAACGCGAATACTTCTTCTTGAGAGAACTGCGAGAATCTCTCTCTCGAGTTAGATACAATTGGATTCTACTGATTTGACCGATGCGATACCTCTCTCCTCTTTCTTTTTCTTCTAGCGACGGTGCCGTCGGCAAAACGCCGTTCGGCTTCTCGTCCACGTCGTCATCTAACGTCGGATACAATTTATTTCTGGTTCTCATTTTTGCGTTTTTTTTTTCTTTCTAATATTAGATAAAAAAATGTATGTGTGTATTTATTTTTTTTGTTTTCTATTCTCCCTTATTTTATATCAACGAGAAAAAACTTAGACGTATGCTTCATTGAACAATAATTTCATGATGCATCCCTTGTCTTCTAAAGTCAGTCTTCTACGCGCCAATTCCAGTTCTTCAGAAACTGTGGGCTTGTCTCGATCCTTACAGAAGAGTAATCTCTTCCAAAACGCGATCACTTCGTCGATTTGAACACGTTCGAACGCCGGTTCGAAATATTTGACGACCATATCTTCCCTTTCCATCGTCAGACACGAATGATTCTCGTGATCGAAGTCTAGGTGATCCCGACATCCGACGCATCGTTCTAACAAGAGGCGACTTAGTTGTTCGTTCACGCAGAATGCGTAGGCTCTCATCAGCATTTTTAAAAGAAACCTTGCTCTAATAGTCTGGGAAGCGCTCATGATTTACGTATTTTTTTTTATTATCTATTCCATTTGATATATTTATTTTTTTTAAATAACTATTTATTTATATTTTTTTTCTCTCCTATATATATCAATCACTTTTTGTATTTCCTCGACCTTCAATTTGATAGGTCACGTGACCACCTTTTCGAAACTTCGATTTTTCTGATGGGCGTGACCCCCACCCCCACGACGAGGGGAGATAACTTTGTATGATTAAGTTTATGAGAATCAAGCAATCTGATTGGTTAATTAGCAGGTCACGTGACCACCTTCAGAGCCTCAAAAGCCGTTTGCCGATTCTGGGACACTGGTCCAGAATCGGCAAACCGTTTTTTATGCTGGTCTAGAACCGGCAAAGCGTTTTTTCTCGCGTTCACCAACGATAGATTGAAGGTCTAATCCACGATGGGAACATAAACAAAAATTTTTATGTAAAACAAAATGTACAATTTCGTACATTTTTCACTTTTTACTTTCGACACGTTCGCCAACGGGTATTTGAACGTTAAAAGTGCGTTCTAGGAGTCTCAAAATAACAGCCGATTCTGGGACACCATACAAAAACGACCTTTTTTGTGAACAAGCATGCGATTTAACACTGAATCCTACGATGATAAACGCACCATCTACCATGTACCGTACAGTACATGTACAAAGTGGTCCAGAAACGGCCTATATTACCTACTGACGTCAACGTCACCCCAAACTAAATATTGGCCGATTTTTGTGAAATTTTAGTATGTTTTAAATCTCAAACGTTAGTGGATACAGTACAGTCGCCGTGGACTGGTCACTTTCCACGCGTGAGCAATATTCCCACGGACGCAGTAATATTAGATTCCAAACACTAACTACAGGAATAATCATCAAAAATTTAATTAATGAAGCACCGGGTTCAACCCGGGGCTTCATTAATTAAAATTTTGCTAATGATGATTTTTTCCCACCTCGAAAACAGATGCGTGGACATAACTGCCCACGTGTGGATTACGACCAATCCACGGCGACTGTACTGTACCTGTTTTATACTTTTCGTTGGTTTTGTCCCATTTCTGTCCTTCTTACATTACTTTAAATTTAGGGGCTATTTTGCATATTTCTTACTGAAAACGCCGATTTTCAATAATGCTCAGCACTAAATAATTAATGTACACAGCTATGAAATTTCACACACTTTTACTTTCATGATGGCTCTATTAAATGTTTTTTTTTATAATATCAGACTTAAACTCTTATCCAAAATAACGTCAATTTGAGGGTTTTTGTATGACCGTTTAATATCTGCCCGCTCCTTGAATGCGCACTATCGAGATTTTGAAAATATATTCCCCAATAAAAGATATATACAAAATTCAATCAGTTTTCTGCCGACGATCAATCCCTTTTTTGGAAGGTTTCATTATCGGACCTTTTAGCATTCATACTATCAAACACAAACTGGAGACAAATTTTGAAAATCCGACTACAGATTCCGGAGATATGACGTAAATAATGCCTCCTATTACCTCACAGATCCCCCACCCCCACCCCAAAGTACAGAACATACCACCAAATGTGATACAGGCGGCTTGGAAAATAGATGTAGTCAACTTTTGCCAAATTATAAAAATTGCCAGACAATTCATTGACACCGTGTCATTAATGTCTGTCGCGGCCGGAAAATAGCGAAATTTAATTTGTCTGCACGATGTCGTGGAACTTGTGGTCATTAACATCAAATTGAAAAATATTTTGAAAATCAGATATCAGATGTATGAATTTAACAACGTCGGGAGTACCAGCCTTACGTTTTTGTATTCACATTCTTTTTTCAGTCTATCTTTCAGCTTTATCCTTTCTTAATTTTTAAAATTAAATCACAATAGATGCGAAATTGGACCGCTGAAACTGCGTATGCTGTAAAAGCAGCGTTCATACCCTCACAGCGTTGGTCGTGCTTCGTTGAATGACTTCTGGAAATTCGAAATTTAAAACCATCTTGTTGTGAATGGAATTTGTCGTTGTTAAGGGCTGTTTGTTTTTAAGAATTGAATGCTATTTTTATAATCTTTATTGGAGTATGAACGTGTGGGAATGGGTACAAATTATGTATGAATTCCGAAGCATTCATTCATAATTTGTACCCATTCCCACACGTTCATACCCCAATAAAGATTATAAAAATTGCATTCAATTCTTATAATTACATTCCATAACTGTTTAAACTACTTTTTACCAAACAACAAAGCAGAAAGGCGAAATAAAACATGAAAGAACGAACGAGGCGAAAAACCACCCTCACACAAAAGACAAAGCGCACAACTCTGAGTTGAGCGCCGGTTTTCGGCATTGACCCAAATTTGTCAAATTGCCGTCTTTCGCAACGAAACTTGGAATGTTCAAAACAACTACATTAACAACGTAATTATTGTGAAATGAACCCATTCTTTGTGGACATTTGCACGCAAACGACCGTTGGTGTAATGTGACTTGCCTTCACACACAAGGAAGTAATTTGACCAATGACTGGATCTGCTTCCTGTCATTCATTCAATAAACCCAGAGACCATGATGCCACCCAGTTGGATATATCTTTTTGAAAGAGATCGTCTGTTAGGACTGGTAGTATATTACACCCCATACTCCCTTTGGAGGCTGTTTCTACAGACAGTCCACTTTTTATACCCTCCTTGCGTAGTAACAAGACCCCCCACCCACACCCCCGGCCTTCCGCCCGATCCTTCCAGTGTGTGTAACTGTCTTATCCCATCTCACTTTTGCAGTATATACACCCCCATAATTGATTCTGTTTATGGTCCCTGTTATACATGTGATGTCTACACTGACTATTGTAGACTAGGGTGTCTACTCACCTCATCCACCCCACCCCACATGCGCATTAAATATGCACCCAAATACACACAGTCATGATAATCTCACAACACATACACGCTATGTTCACATCATCATGTCTCTTCGCACTAACTTATATACCACCCCCGCCCAATAAACAAGTTTATAAATGAGAATATTTGGATTCATTCTTGTCTATTGAGCCCATTGGGTTCTAGTGTTTGATGTTTGTGAATCCAAAATGCTTCACGACCCCTCCTGTGAGCTGTATTTTGTTGAATAATTTGTTCAATTCCAATAATCTTAAAATTGATTATATTGTGGCTTTCTGTCAAAAAATGATGCGGTATCGGTTTACTCAAAACCTCAAGTTTTATTCTACTCTCCCACGTACACAACTTCATTGCATTTGTCGCAGAGTATCCCATATACAGTACGCGGAGAGTGAATTATCACTAAATCACGCTTAGAGTGGAGATTCCACCCAAGCAACACTTGCAAGCGCACGCAAACAAACACAGGCAAAGTTTCAACCAATGGACCTCCAGGTTAAACCCGGAGGTCCATTGGCTGAAACATTGCTTGTGTTTTTTGTCCATACGTACAATACCATTGAAAGGGGGCAGAACATTCGATAGCATAGATCTATATCCTGCCTCAGTCCGATACTGCAGACCTTCAGCAAATAGAACGGTTTAAAAATCTGCAGCGTCAGTTACAGAGGCTGAATAGGGATCAATTTCCCTTGAATGGCACCAACGATAGAATTTCCGGAACTTGACTGAGTAATCCTTTTGAGCCCCCTTTCTCCAAGAGGCGGACAGTAATCGTCTAGATTCCTCAGAAAAAGCCTTTTGATTCAAATTGTTTATCGATAGCAGCCATGCAGTCAATTGGAATATCTGGGGATTGAGATTCACAATTTGAGACTTTGGTTGGTGAAGCAGATCGGCAATCGACGGAAATTTTATTGGAACTGCGATCAGTAACTGGAGAATGTGGTTGAACCACTGTCGTCTCGGCCAAAGCGGAGCTAGGAGAAGAATTTGACATTGATGCTGTCTCATGTGGGCTAGAACTTTCGGGATGAGACAAATCGGTGGGTATGCATAGGCGAAAATGTTCTCCCACACAATCGATAGAGCGGACACCGCAAATGCCTGAGGATGACTGGTCCACGTACAAAATACCGGAGTTTGCCTGTTCAGAATTGACGCAAACAGATCTATCTGAGGGGGAGGTTCGCCCCATATCTGGAATAGTCTCTGGACTGTTTGCAAGTTCAGTGACCACTCCGTGGGACGAATCTTGAAGCGGCTTAGAGAGTCTGCTACTATGTTTAGTTTTACCGCAATGTGAGCTGCTTTAATCGATATTTGATGACTGAGAGCCAACTGCCATACCTTCCAGGTTAACATGCAAAGTGGGGCTGAATGCGCCCCCCCCCCCCCCCGTTTGTTTATGTACTGAACCACTGTTGCATTGTCGCAGAGAATCAGTACATTCTTTCCAATAAAGTGCGGAAGAAAGTGGAGAAATTTTTTGTAAATCGCGAGCATTTCTAAATAACTGATATGATGGGTCCCTTCGCTGTGAGTAAACGTGCCTTGGTGAAATAGACCCTCGTGGATGTAGCCACCATAACCGCTGGACGGTGGTTAGAGTTATTGAATTTACCCAAGGAAGAAATGAAAGGCCCTTGTTGAAATTTTCTTTGTTCATCCACCACAGAAGATGATTGTGTAAAGGCTGGGTGCAAGGAACCCTGGATGTTAGATTGAGCGATGCTGGACGCCAGTGAGCCAGCAGATGGAGTTGAATGGGCCGCATGAAAAGTCTTGCATTTGGAATCAGATCGATGCATGAGGCCATGATACCTAGAATTTCCAAGTAATCCCGAGCTGTAGCTAGGTTCTGACGGAGTACAAGACTGTGTAAGGTATTTAGAAGTTTTAGAATTCTGTATGGACTTGGTTTGACAAACCCTGTTCCCAGACAGAAAATTGCACCCAGATAAAGTATAGTTTGACATGGTTTGAGCTGAGATTTCTGCAAGTTGACGATGAACCCCAAGTGAGAGAGCAGATTTAGTGTGGTTTCTCTGTCTGCCAGGAGACCCGAATGACGTTGGTTGAGTAGTAGCCAATCGTCGAGGTAAGCTACAATCCGGATGTTAAGAGACTGAAGGTGAGCAGTGACAGCCGCGCACAACTTTGTGAAAACTCTTGGTGCTGCGATGGGCCCGAAGCAAATCACCCTGAACTGAAAGCATGTCCCGTCCACGCAGAATCGAAGGAATTTCCAGTGATTCTGATGGAGGGGCACGTGGAAATAAGCATCTTTCAGGTCTAAAGTGAATGCCCAATCGCCGACCTGAACCAGATTCTTGATGGACCAAATGGAATCCATCTTGAAATGTTTCTTGATGGCATATTGGTTTAGGGGTCTTAGATTGATTACTGGTCGGAAATTCCCCGTTTTCGTGGGTACTAGGAAGAAGGTGCTGTAGAAACCGTAGTTCTGACACCACGGGTCTACCCTTTCTATAGCTCTTTTGGCTGGCAAATCTTGAATTTCTCCCTTCAGAAGAGGAAGGCGCTTTAGTGAAATGCAAGTCCGACGGATACCTGTGTGAAGAGGTGTGTTGTTGAATTCCGATTGATAACCATTGTGAATTATGTTTAGAACCCAGCTCTCGCTGGTTATGTTTGCCCAGGCTTCATAAAAATGGTGCAAACGTCCTCCCACGGGGATCTTTGGTTGTAGGCACAAAATACCCACCAGTGCATTGCTTCTGACCGTGTAGTCATCTCATTTTGCCATGAAAGGACTGTTTACCCTTGAGACTGTGTTGGGTAGATTTTCATGATGATCCGAAGAAAATTGTACAGAAGGTTTATTTCTTTAAAATTGATTAAAATAGGAGTGTTCAAAACTTTTATGACTTGAAGAATCAAAGCGACCCTTTTTTGGATTACTACTGTCCAAAGTAGAAAATGGTTTCCTTTTGAAATCTGTGGAAGTAGTGTTGTTTTTGACAAATTCTGTGTATTCAACTCAGGTAACAGATCCTGGATTTGTTTACTGGTTTCAGAGCGAGACTTTAGTTTCTGCTCGAATGCTTTCCCAAAAACGCCATCTCTAGAAAGTGCCAGACCAAGAAATTTATCACCGACATCCGAAATGTCTTTAAGACCTGTATCCAGAAGAGTGGCTTTGCGGCGAATTAAATGATGAAAGGCACCAGACCGTGCCGATTGATCCATAGCTTTGACGGACATAGCAAAAATGTCACGCAGCATTTGAGTAACCATGTTCATGTTGGGATCGCTCTCATGCAATTTATTAACTAAGGAGGCCAATGATTGTTGAATGTACGCCATAATAATAACACCCATCCGGCTAGATGCTTGACGATTGAAGGCAATATTTTCAAATGTT
The DNA here is from genome assembly GCA_031216915.1 of Pictodentalium vernedei. Classification (NCBI taxonomy): domain Eukaryota; kingdom Metazoa; phylum Mollusca; class Scaphopoda; order Dentaliida; family Dentaliidae; genus Pictodentalium; species Pictodentalium vernedei. The sequence continues at coordinate 98,858,069 of CM062296.1, forward strand.
TTAAAGGGTTGTGAATACAATCTGGTAAACTTCATTTCCCCTCTTTGGGACCATGACGTTTCGATAATAACTGTTGAGTAATATCATCAATTTTTGGAAGTTGCAAGAAACCTGCAGAAGCATATGAAATTGGAAAATTAAGCTTGTACTCTTCCTTGTATGCTGAAATATTCAATGGAGACAGTGAATGCCAAGAATCATTCAAAATGTCAATTTGAGAATCATCCAAAGAAAGTCCCGAATCTACTTTGTCAGGTTTTGTTTTAGCATCATCACCAAGCAGTGATAGGAGAAGGCTCGGCTTAGGAGCTAAATCAGCGTCTAACAGAGTATTATGTGAAGGAGAGTCATTTTCCTTCAGAAAATATTTGTGAAAACGATTTGGAACACATGAACGACTGAATGACGACCCGGAAGTCTCATCATCTGAGTCAAAATCTACGCACAAACAAGACATTTCATTTCTGTTAGCGTGAATGGAAAGCGTATCCTCCAGATCTGAAGCATGTGGTTCAGGTCTGTCTGAAATGTGCGGTTGAGAAGAATTCTGCACACCCGAAGTGTCAGATTGTGATTCTCTGTCAGTTACATTTTCGTCCCACCTTAAGTGTCACTTGATTTTGCAACAAGTAATTGTTGAATTAAAGGCATAAACGTGCTCAGTTGTTCTGTCACTGAAGCTACCGAATCTCGAACAGAAGAAATTTCCACCCGTAAATCAGAAACAACATTGCTTTCTGACGAAAGGGTTGATGCAGTAGGTGGTGAAAACAACAATGGCGACTTCTTCCTTGACGACTTTGTTGATTTACCCTTGACCTTGCCGCTGTCTTCCGGTTTCGATTTCCCTGCAGAAATGCCTGGAGATTTGTTATGGCTATCTAAACTCGCTGCAGTGAGACTAGCCTCTGCCATTGTAGAATACAACAGCAAAATATATCCTAAACTGACTACGGTAATAGTTGAAACCGATCAAGTAAAAACTTGAAGAAAAGTGAAAATCATCGACTGAACACTTTCGCCGCAGAAACAAGACGGAGGAATTTTGGTGCATACGCAGGGGAGACGAGGTCTAGGGGGCGTTTATTTAAACGTTCCCGGCATAATGAACACTTTAGGGGGAAACAAATCCGGATGTATATTTCCATCAGGTAAGTATTACGCTATGAAATAAAATGTGAAATATTTAAGGAAAGTAGACATGGTCATCGAGCATCTATACAAAAATGAAGAGGGGAATGTGGTAGCTCACACACAAATAAAAGATGTGACTTTGTAAAAAAAAAGAAATTTTGAATTTATTGTTTTCCATTTTCATAAATAAATATTAATCATATCGATTTATTTAATTTTTTCTTTAATCTTTTTAAAAATGCGAATTTATTTTTTCAGAAATAAATATTTATAATTTATTTAAATTTGTTTTTTTCTCTAATTTTTAATTTATTTATTTTGAATTTTTGGGGGGAATTTTTTTTTTTTTTTTCTCTTCTTCTCGTGAATTGGATACAAAATCATTTCATTCTCTCCTCTTTTATTAACTAATAAATGTCTGTTGCGATAAGTATCGTCATACTCATTTCTGCAAACACATTCAAGGAAAGTCTTAATAATAAAATACTTTTCCATACTCTTGGGAAGATTTTGTTTGAGCTCTCTATAATTTTCCTTCATGATATTGAAATATTTATCTTATTTTGAATAGTCCATATTTTTTTCATTTTTTTATTTTAATAATTTTTGTATCTTTTTTTAATTTAGTGATTTTTTCACCTTCACAAGATCTGAGTTGGATATTCTCTATCTAATTATAAATGCAAAATACTTCCTCGATCGTAATTCGTGAGATTTCTCGACATTTTCCTAAACTTCACAATTTCGAAATTCAAAGGCTGTGGTTGTCCTCGACACTTGACCATCGTCTTTCACCATTCTATCACCTTGTCCGCATCGAGATTTCCCAACACCGATGCAAACCACAGGATCATGGCGTCTTTATGTTGCGTGATGTAATAGATGTGCGCCTCGATCGACCCCTCCAACATGCAACCCGGAAAGCTCTCACGCATTGCTCTAGGAATGTTTAAATTTCACGAGATGGGCTCATGCTCTATAGAAGACATCTCTGGGAAACTTATCGCGCTGAAAATCTGTCTTCAAGCTTTCCAATTTTTCCTTAGGGTCTTTAATTTTAAAAATGACATGCTTCTTTTTTAATAATTACATTTTTTATTTTATTTTACTTTTTATTTTATTTTTTTTCATTTTTTGATTTTGTTTCCTTTTACTTAATAATACATAGAAGAAAAAGAACCCAACACACAATACACTACTCAATGTTTGCTAAGCACCAAGTATATCCAACTAACTGGTTTTCGTTTTAGTTGAAATACGAAAAGTGTATATATTTTATATTTAATTATATCTTTAATGATTTAAGTACAGAAATTAAGATTTTGTTTATGTTTGACATTATTTTTTAGCTTTTGAATACGATAACCATGGAAAATGGATATTATTGGTAAAAGAGGAAAGTTTTCAAATTTGCCAAAAAGTTGACGGAGGGAATTGATATGGGTTCAATATCGAGTATGAGACCCATTATTGTTAATTACAGCTTGACAACGCCTTCTCATGCTCCCATTCAGGTTCCAGGTGGTCCTTTGTGGGATGTTGTTCCATTCTTGGACCAGCATGGCACCAAGATCTTGAACACTTCTTGGTTGGACTGGAATTGCAAGCTGTAACTCATTCCAGACATGTTCGATTGGATTGAAGTCAGGGGATCTTGCTGGCTAGTCCATACGCTCACTCCCTTCTCTCTGTCGGTACTCCCGGACAGCATGGGCAATATGAGGACGGGCATTATCGTCCATCAGAATGAATCTGTCACCCACTGCACCAGCATACAATCTGACGTGGGCATCCAGGATCTCATCAATATACCGCTGTGCAGTCAATGTACCACGGTAAAGGACACAGAGCTCTGTACGTCCACCCCAGCTGATGCCACCACAGACCATTATTGACCCTCCGCCATAGCGGTCATGCTCAGCAATACTGACTGCATGGAATCGCTCTCCTGGTCTTCTCAATACCATAGAACGCCTATCTGTGTTGTTTAGGCAGTACTTTGACTCATCTGTAAAACGTACAGGTCGTCAATCTTCTCCGGTCCACCCAACGTGATCCATGGCCCAGTCATATCGTGCCTGGCGGTGGTTCTGGGACAGCAGAATGTGAATACATGGTCTTCTCGATCGGAAACCACCTTTACGCAACCTTGCCCGGATAGTCTGCGTTGAAATATTTACCCCGGATGCATTCTGAAGGTCACTGCGAAGCTGGGTTGCTGTGTCAAAGCGGTTCCTATGGGCCGGAATGATCAAAAAACTGTCTTCAGCTTCAGATGTTGCCCTGTCCCTGCCACCACCATGTCGTCTGACTGGTGTGCCATACTGCTGAAATCTTGTCCAGGCTCTGGTGATCATCGTATGGTGCACACCAAGGGCTTCACCAACCTGGCGATGGGTGGCCCCTTGTTCTACCATCCCTACAGCCCACCACGTTTCTGCTTCAGACAAATGTCTTCTTACATTTGCTTTCGCCATATTCAATCATTAAATCACAAGGGTTTGTGTTGAAATGAAGACTGAATACCCTACACATCTCATGTACATGTAGACAGTACACGGAAACATCATGAAAATCAAGGGGTATATGCTTTTCATGACTGTCACGAAAAGTCTGCCGGTCAAGAGAGCTAATGTAAACACAAACCATTTCAATACATCCCTCAATCATATCCACCAAAAATATCGCAAATATGTCACAAGAGAATTTTACAATGATGTGTCAAATATGTGGTGCTTAGCAAACGATGAGTTGTATATATTCACAGAAAGACAAACAGAACCATAATCAATCGAATCGGAGGGGAAAATATTCCCACCATTCCGAGAGATCCCTGTCGAATCGATCCCGTGAGCCATGAGAACACTGTACAAAGCAAACAGAAAATCACATGTTTTTTTTTGGCAATTTTGACGATTGGACAATTTTCACATGCGAGACATCACTACCAAATTGACTAAATCCGTCGACGATGTACCTGAAAACACAGACAGACAATTTCACGTCTTGACAATTTAACTCGCGATTTGTAATTTCTCATCAGAGATATTTCTGCGAAATCGATCAATTCGAGCGAGAAAACATCTAAAGAACCAAGTAAAAAAACACGATTTGGCTCTTTCTTCAACCTCATCTCGGGTTTGCGTATCTTTACTGTCATCTAGGGTAAAATGCAGTGATTTCACGCTTTGGGCTCGCACTGGATGATTTCGAAATATTTCTAAGATTTTATGCGATTTATTTTTGCTCCGTGCAAACACTTACCCCCCCCCCCCCCCCCCAATTCGCGTGTCGTCTCGTGCAATATACGAGCTCAGTCTCCAGTGAGCTCGTATTTTTTTCTCGAAAAAGTATCCTCGAAAATTGTGAGAAGCTTCCACTGAGCTCGAATCGGTATTGTATAAACTTCACGTTCAGCTGTTTAACCATGATTGGCATAATAAAATGTTACCTGAAAGTTTTGAGAATAGCTTTAAAATTTACATAAACCTGTCTGGTATGGACCCCAGACAGTCAGGTAAATTGCGTACATATAAACTGATGAACCAGTTCTTTGCTAACCTTCCCATTCATACCTTCCCTAGGACGTGGAACAATATTGAACCATCAGTTCAAAATTATCCAAGATCACTATTCAAAAAGACTATAACTGAACAATTTCTAACTTCATATTCACTACATGTCAACCGTAACAATCCAGTGTTACCCGATTGTACGTCGTAGCTCTGATTATCTCACCGCCACCTCTCTCTCTTCAACTCTCTCGTCATCATATCGTCTCCTGGGTTCCAGTGTGTTCTTTATGCCTGCTGCCATGTGGAACACATTGACACGCAAGGGATGACATGCTAGAAAACATATAATAGATTTCTCACATGACAGAAAGAACCAGTCTAGCATGTCATCTGCAGTATGGCTATAAAATGTCCTCTAACTAGTGAACACGCTGTTGTCAGGACTTCCTCGATTGTCACGTCCGCTTCTCGTTTTCATTTCTCGTCTTTCCCGTTTCTCTTCTCTTCCTTTCTCTGCTTTTTGTTTTTCTTTTTTCTTCTTCATTTTCTTAAAACGGGAATGGCGGGAAGACAGCCACTAGTAGTTACGCCATCTCCCAGTGGTGCAGTCATGTAGTAATGAAGTATGCCACCTCTATGTATATTTTTGTTATTATCAATCAAATCAGCATTTTAAGACATCTTTTTAACTTCAAAATCTTGTCATAGCTGCTAGATTTTTTGTTGAAAATTCATGAGAATAGGTCACAAAGTCTACACAATTTATGGAAGATAACTGATGCAGCTTTGATATTCAGAGACCTGTTGAATTCGTGGTGCTTCTCGAACTGTAAACGTTCCACTATCGTAGGTTCCACTAAAATAATACTCTTTTCTTCTATGTCATCACATGTGTAAGGATGTTTGAGCCAACCCCCATATGACATACTCGATAACGTATTTGGGTTTTCTGGCAATTTCAAAATTTCTTTTCTGAAAGTTTTTCCCAGGCGGCACCTTTGCGTTGTATGTCTTTTAAAATGATTTTGTCTGTTAAATTGTTTCGAACATACAGTGCACTGAAAAGTGTCAGTTCCATGTACGGTATTTTTGTGACAATTATAATTAATCCTGTCGTTAAATGTTTTGCTGCAAAACTCACACTGATGTTCACCCATGGCAAGTCAGAAGTGTAGTGAATAAGTTTTGGAAAACACCTCCTTATATACTCTACTCCACTAGACCACTCCATTTTTACCCGCGTCTTCGATCGACGAATGTGCTTGTGTGCTTGTAGACAAAGTTCTGACAACACATGGCGCACACAGAGACATACTGTCATAGGCTCCTTTCTACATCCCACAGGGCATTGGCTAACCAAACCAACCCGTAAGATTTTTTCTTCTCCAGATTATGGCTGATTTTTTTCAACACTAGTGACATCCAGCATCGCCGCAGATAGCACCATAACATTTCCAAGTAATATGATTCTACTCTCCTTCTCCTTCCGACTCGTCATTCGATTCTGTCTCCATTTCAAATGTGTATTGATCTAGAATGGGATCGAACAAAACTTTCTCTTTTTCAAATTTCTGGGATTCAATAAGGTCGTATTCTTCATCCTCTCTAAGATGTTTTGCAGTTTCCTATCTTTTTACGAACAATTTGCATAAACGCGAGTATGTTGAGGTACCTTGCGTCGATTGCTTCTCTTACACTACTTCCGGGATATGCAGCTGCTTCTTCGGCCGCTTCATCTTTATCCATTCCTTCTTTTATGTAACAACTGAGTTGTTTTTCGAAATTCTCCTGGTAATCATCATAAGCACCTCCGACGGCACACGCTATCGTCTTCCTCCATTAATTCTTCTCAAGATTCTGTATCTGTTTCTTCATCGCTTTCAGAATCTTCTGATTCCTGACTGGAATTATCCATTGATGGAGGGTCACGTTGAGGAGGAGCACGACAGCATTGCATTGCGTCTTGACTCTTCAACAGCCAACGCACAAATGCGCAAATGTCGTCCCTTTTATATAATTTTTGCAAGGATTGTTAACAGTCTACGGCCTACTGGTTTGAGCAACCTTCTTAAAAAGCAACCGTTTTGTATGATTCGTCTTGCTTACCGTTCTGGTAGTATTTTGGCTATTTTTCTTATCTTGTGCTTGTGTTTAATGAGAAGAGGTCTCTCGGATTTAGTCACTGGCACATTGTAGTCCAAAATGTTCAGGGCACAATCAGATATACATCGATTCAAGTCATTACTGGCAGGCCGCATCGTTGTTCTCGCTTCGTGTTTCTCAGCGTGTGCGAGAAATCGCAGAATATCTCGGTTTCTGTTCAGTCTCTCTATCCCTGTGTTTTTAGAGTCCTTTTACCTAACATGAAAAGCAGACGACACTTGCAAAATAAATTCGTGAATAACTATTTTTTCATTTTTTATCTCAAAAACATAGGTTATGACCCCTCATTGGAACGAGTTCAACGCGCTCGTTCCAATGAGGGGTCATAATCTATGTTTTTGAGACAACAAATGAAAATATGATGAAAATTAATTGGCGATTTTTTGAGAATAGCGCTGGCCGGTTTTGGCCGTTACGTTGGGTAAAGGGTTAAGATGGAATCGGCATGCCACTCAGTTCATAGGTTTATGCCATAAGCACTGTTTCCGTAGATACGCCGCTGATCGTGAGTAAACATAGTTCAAAACATCGTTTCCTTCAGAATTTTGAGTGGTAACCTGACAGCTTCTTCGATGTTGTTGTGTCAAGGCATAATTGTTGGCATTCCTTGAGGGTAGTACCCACATTGAAGAAGCTATCTTTAAGCAGGATGACACGCCCAGGAAAGTGCTGGAATGTCACCATACTTTGTGCAGCCGGATAGAATAAATCACACTTTTCATCACATAATATACAATTTCACTGTCCTGTCAATACGAAATACTCATAACTACTGCATTGTAGTCCTTTTGGGGACATTTTAATCGATAACGTCTGTCGATAATATCGACTTGTGACGTAATATGGGTCACATGGTATGGTATCGAGTAATGACGCCAGTGGTAACCCTCATCGAGTGATGATGAGAGAGAAATAGTGAGGGTGAAATACAGAGAGAGGAATTAGTGGCACATACATTCGTTGAACCACAGCATATCCAGTATCGATTTATAAGAGCATACGGGCATCACAATGCCTATATCCAATCAGTGAGGGCATCGATCAGAAGTCGGGTGATTTTTCTGTGTGAACAATAATTATATTGCATATACAATTACGCCCTTGAACCCACATACATGCAATATCTATCCATCAGTCTCACATTTAGCATAATTGTTATATTTGGATTATGCAATCGGGCGTTCTGTATGTTCAGTTAAAACTAGAAGTCTCGTCATGAAATGCGCACAGATGGCACGTTGATCTGCGCGTTAAGCTGCGCGTTATAACCATAGTAAGGATATCAAATTCTGTATATATGACCTGTGCACAAGCAATGTTTCAGCCAATGGACCTCCGGGTAACCCGGAGGTCCATTGGCAGAGACATTGCCTGTGTTTGCTATGAGTAACCAGGAGAACCTATCGTGGTTTGGATGCCATTCGGTTTGGCAATTGCGCGCAATTTTTACGCGCAATTAAGCCTAGATAAGCGCACAGTTCATGACAGGACTTCTAGTTTTAACTGTATGAGTGGCTTTTTTCTGTCAATGCCCATCAGCGTAAATTTCGGAGAGCTCATGTCGGAACTGAATATGCATATGAACGATATCCGAACTTCATATTCCGAAAGTTTCTTTTCAAGCCTCCGCCTTAACCCTCAGAAAGCTGATATTAGAACTTAATATGCGTATAAACGATAAATATGACTCCATTCGTATTCCCGTTTGACATTTCTAGCACCCATGCATTAAAAGTTTATATCTTATTAATTAATAAATTTGAGCTTGAGACGGGATTAGTAAAATTTATCGGGTCATTACTCCTGTACCCTGTCTCTCTGCCATGAAAATGAGCTACAAACTCCATTTAATATGTATTCTCGATTATGAAAATATGGTATAACTTATAGTTTTGTGGAGTTTAAAATGAAGCCTGTTCAGGTATCGATCACGTTAGTAGTATACCATATGCCCAGACGTCACACATCAGAGTGAGGGAATGGAGAGGCGGAAGTGACGTTATAGCCACGTGACCCAGTGCCACCATGTTGGGTTATCATGGGCGGCTAAGTTTCGACGTATTTACCATAGTGAGACATGGTGTCAGTGCTCATGTTCAACGCGTGTTGTTAGGGTGATGCGAGTTTCCGTCGGAACGCTGTCTTGGTTTATATGGTAGCACCTGGCTGCTATGTCACCCCAGACCTTCTTACAGGTGTAAAGTTGAAATTTCGTATAGGTGAGGTTCGTGTCCAGGGTCTGGTGGAGATGGCGTAGAGACGGAAGGCAGATCGAGTGGAACGAAGAAGTGCGAGAGGTTGGTGAAGAGGGAGCGTGTAGACTGGACAGGTGCGGCAAAAGGGATTAAGTTTGTAAGTAAGGGAGATAACATTATGATAGAAGTGACATAGGAAAGTAGTATGTTTCAAGGTGTGTTCCATTGAATTGGAGTAAATCTAATTACCACAAAGAACTTACCAATCCTTCCAAATCACCCCCTCCCCCTCCCCCCCCCCCCCCAAAAAAAAAAAAAACTACCGAAACGGACTTTATTTGGTACGGATTATCCCATTTTTGGAATGTAAGAGTAGTTTTCTGGTTCGAATTGCTGCAGAATTTTCGGATAGAATTACCCGAATGGACCCAATGATTGGTGTTTGTTTGGCTCCAATTTTTCCCAAAATCCTCTGTTTGTACCTTGTATTGGAATTCTTTCAAAATATTCTTCTTCTGCATATTACCCAAACTATATTTTCTGTCTATACAACCCTGCTCGTTTTGTTCTGGAGTATATCCCTGCAGAGTAGAAGAGCTTTTCAGTTGGGACAGGCTTGCTTATTGTTACTACAGTTAGCTTGTTTTGACGGTTCTGATAGTTCTGAACCTATTCCGAGTACCCCTGTTCTTGTTTCGTGTCATTTGACCGGATTGTCCAAACAGATCACTTTACTTTACCACTACGTCCCGGAGCACTGTCCCCTAAACTTAGAGGTCCTTGACACACCTTTTTTGTCATATAAGGCCATGGGTACCATGTGAAAATTCTTCAGAGAGGCATAATCTACATCCCTCTTTTTACTAGGCTTCATTCTAAGCTCTACCAAACTATAAGTTATACCATGTATTCATGATCGGGGATACATATTACATGGAGCTTGTAGCTCATTATCATGGCAGAAAAAACACATTACAGGAGCAATCCCTCGACAAAATTTACTCATCCCAACCCAAGCGGTTTATCCAAAAATATGTGGGGGCTGGGGTAGGTTAAGTAATTGGCAATTATGTATACTGAATATTTCATTGTGTGAAAATAATTGGTATTTTTAGTTGCCAAATAGTAGTCGATTGTCGTCCTGGCACGACGTTGTATATCGAAAACTCTATAATTTTCACTGCCAATGACCACTTAATGCCTTCGTGTTACAAAGTAACGATGGAATTGGCTCTCTGTAGTGCTGATATATGTCTAAGAGCACTCTGAAAATGCGCACATACGCGATTTTCTGAAAATTGGACAGGGTATGACTCACAAGAATTTGTTTTTCTGATGATCCGTTAGGTAATGACTATTCTACGAATATTCGCAAACCTTTTGGCCACGATAAAATCCAAAAATGCTCTCCCAACTCTCGTATTATATGATATGTGTATATTTAACCCTTAAAAAACCTGGCGTGCATAATGTTTTGCGTGAAGAAAATCTAGTAGTAAACGAGCAAACGGTATGAAGAGTCTGAAGCGAGGCTCTGTAATAAATTAATCCAACGGCTCGACATAACTGTTGGATTAAATTATTACTGCCCCCCCCCCCCAACAACAAACCGAGGAGGGGGGGGGGGGGTCGCTCATTCCGCCGTTGACAGTACTAACTGAAAGGATATCTTCCAGGGCTACAGTGTTGAAAGGTCTTATTTGAATTTATGGAATATCAGAGGTGGGAATTTCAAAGTAAACAAATTTCCCTTACTTATATAGCACCTTAATATTTCATGTATCAAACATATAGATGGGGTAGGCGCGATCTTTAGCAAATGCGAGTAGTATATATATAGAATATACCCATAGTAGCTTGGTGTACCAAATATTCACCACGAGTTGTGAACATTTGGGACACCAAGCTACTTTGGTTATGTTTTATTTATACCAGGATCGTCAGATCATTAAGAGTCGCTATTATTTTTCTCGATTTTAATGAGCAGCAGCCGTACAAACGTGCGAGTTTTTTTTGTTTACATGAATAACGGTGGGCGGTACTTCCGCTGTCAATTTTATCACCGAAACGAAATAGAAAAAGAAACAGGGCCTTTTTCATTTTGATAACATAATAACCTACTATTTTGAGATACGGATGTTTTATTAACATAAGACAATGCATGTTTGTTAATTTTTGGTCTTTTATGCGGTAAACTCATTTAAACATGTAATTGATAATTGCCTCTTTCATTTCACTCTTCGCGAGGCGACGTGGGATAAATTTAGACAAGTTCGCATTCAGGTCGACGTCACCAAAGGTCATCTTGGATGCAGTTCCACTGTAGGTGTAAATTTTAACTGCTGAAATCCCATTGCTGGTTTGTTCACCACGGTTGGTGTGTAAAGCTCAAATTTATGTCATAGGCTTTTTATATATAGTAGAATAGGTAATCATGGTATAAATACGTACTCCTTATACCGGATACCTATAAATAATTTCATACAAATCTGGATAAGAGGATAGTTGGACATCCACCTGATTCCGCAAGAGCACAAGTTTCTACAAATTTCGTTCTACTTTTTATTTTGTGGATATTCATTTAATTTAAGAATTAGACGACACAGCAGATCTTAATCCGAAAGGCAGACGACACTTTCAAACAAGTTTTTTAAAACTATTTTTTTCGTTTTTTATCCTTTTTGCATCAAAAACGCAGCTTACGACCCATCATTGAGCTCGTTCCAATGAGGGTCATGGGCCACGTTTTTGAGGCAACAGTTCAACAAGAATAATAAAAATTAAATAGTGATTTTCGTGAATAGAGCTGGCCGTCCAATTATTTATTTTGGGGGTTTAACGACACTTTCGACAGCCAGGGTCACCTCGTGTCGGAAGTTTTGGCTGTTATGTTGGGTAAAGGGATGAAGACATTTTCAGAAAGACACATTTGTTTACATCTTTATTCCAACCACTTTTCTCCATACAACTGGATTGCTGGAAAGTTCATTGGCCACAATTAGATAGGCGCCATTTTTTAGGCTGAAGAAATGCCAAGTGTTATTATAATACCACCCTGGCACCTTTGTCTTTTCGGGGTTAGTTACCAACTTGAAATACCTGATAGAACAATGGACCTAGTGTTCAAGTGACGTCACTGGAAAACCTCCCGCTGTACTGAGTCAAGGGACAGGGGACATGTCAGTTACCAAGCCAGCTGTCGGTGTTCACGAATTTAAATAACCTGTCAGCGTGCTGGAATACCTCGCCGCTACGCGACTCGGCGCCACGCACCGCATGCTGTTAGCTTGTTCAAATCCACGAGTACCTCCAGCTATGTTGGTAATCATTACATAAACAATGCTCAACGAAATTGTATCTCGATAGTTTTAACCTTCCCGACGCCACGATTTCGGCGATTGCTTTCTAAAGAAATAATTTGTCTGCGAAAAAACAATATGTAGATGATATGAAGATTTTTCACAGAAAAGCTAATTGAATATGTACAGTTAAAACTAAAAGTCCTGTCACGAATAGTGCGCTTATCTAGGCTAAATTGCGCGTTGGAATTGCGCGCAATTGCCATATCGAATGAGATCCAAAGCACGGCAGGTTCTCCTGGTTACTCATAGCAAACACATGCAATGTTTCTGCCAATGGACCTCCGGGTTACCCGGAGGTCCATTGGCTGAAACATTGCTTGTGCACAGGCCATATGTACAGAATTTGCTAGCTTTACTGGGGCTATAGCGCGTACATTAACGCGCATACCAACGTGCTATTTGTGCGCATTTCATGACAGGACTTCTAGTTTTAACTGTATAAGATATTCAGTAATTATTGAAAACAAAAACAAGTGCTAAGGCCACACAAAATAAATTAATTGATTCTCAGGCATATTTTGTTTTAAATCAGTGAGGTAGGGAGGGTTTTATTTATAATTGTTTTTTTCTTGATATAATGAGTATGGATTGAAAGGCTTTCCGTTGACTTTTCACAGAGAGAATATGCAAAACGGTCATAATTATCAAAATTAACTCATTTAATTTTAACTCTCAGAAGCCTAATTCCAACTTGGGTCACTTTTTTACTGCAAAAGAACAGTTACCCCATATGCTGAATAACTGTCAGTCTATTGTCCTTTTGTGTGGATAAAATGACTATATTTAATCCAGGGGAGGCCTCGGAATCCATCGTGGGGGGGGGGGGGGAGGTTCTAAAATTACAAAATTTCCCTGGGGAGACTCCTGGAACGCCACCATCGATAGTGTGACACCCTCCCTCAACACAATGGCTATCGGTACATACATACAGCATGTCATACTGGGAACTCAATCCCAGTTTTAAAATTAACTACCCACCCAAGTCATAACTGAAGACTCTCTAGCTTGGTCTCTGCAAACGATTTGAACCACATAGATTCATTACATAAAGTTTGGATGGAGGTCTAAGTTAGATCCAGATCCTAATTCAAAGGACGAGTAACATTCTCCATATATCGAGGGTGAGGTGAAGACAAAACCAGATAAAGTTTGCCCAAATGGATCGTGAAATAAACATCATTGCTTTTCATAAAGCCTCGAATTATGGTGCATTGAAATAAATAACGTTCTCCATAAGGCCTGGAATTATGCTGTTACATACAACGTGTCCTTTGTGTACAGTCCCTAAAATAGATACAGTAGAGCCAACTTACTTCAATATCTCCTAAATGAATAATCTCTGTTAATTGCATATAACTTCCAAACACAAACACATTTGCCATATCTTCAGTACAATTTGATCTGTTGAGTTAATTATTTACTAAGGTTTAACGACACTTTTGACAGCCAGGGTCACCTCGTGTCAAACAGTATTACGGGCGGAGGAAGCCGGAGTACCCGGTGAGAACCACCTAGCAACGGCGAGCAACTATCAGACTAAAAAAAGTAATAACTCCCCATAAGCAGCGTTAGCATTGGTTGAAGAGAAGTGCACCATCGCCCCACAGAACAAGGTAGTACAGAGCCCCACCGATTCCACGTAAGATATCGGGATTAAGTTCCCTACTCCAGGACACAACGCAGTTACCCCTGGTGGGGATCAGATTGTGGACCCTTTCGGTTTGATGTCTAATGACATAACCACTGAGCCACCGCGATCCCAATTTGATCTGTTAATATAACAATAACATGACTTTGGATGGCATTGTGGTTTATTAACGGCCCAACAGGTGTGAAATACAGCCCAACAGCTTATAAAAGGCCCGAGACGAAGGCGAGGGCCGTTGATAAGCTGAAGGGCTGTTATTCACACCTGTTGGGCCGTTAATAAACCACAAGGCTCGACAAAGTCAAGTTATTACTATTATTACCACTGGGAGAAAATTTTAACAGAGTATCTTACATGGCATTTTTAAAGTTTCCAAAATTCGACAGATCGTCCCCTACTGGCACATAGAACACATTGGAACTCCGGGAGACGAGATGATAATATCGTCTGTTGTCAAACAAACTGGTGTCACATGATTATCACATGATCAGCACTGGTACGCTTTCAATTACAATGAAGTAAGAAAACTTAAAAACAGACCCGATGCTTTCCGCTTTTAATTCAGGAATAAAGGATTACAATGTATAAAGACTTACTTACATAGAGACAGCTTCTTGTTCTTATTTGTCTAACTTTACACGACATTTTACATATTTAATAATTTACATAAACTCATAATGTTTACAAGTTGAAGCCATTTCCATTTCCGACTGAACTACGGCAAGGAACAAAATATCACGTTATGTGTCGAGCTGTTAATGAGAATTTTCACTCATTAACGGCCCGATACGTCAAGTGACCTTTTTAAGTTGAGTGTTACGTTCTTGTAATGCCCTGTGAAACTGTGTTAATGTACTAGCGAACGCCCGCTAAATCGGTAATAATTGTGTATGGATTATAGAGAATGAATGAAATAGCTGTGCTATGTTTGAAAACTTACCCTAATAATGGCAGAATCTTTTGCTCTGCCATTCCAACTCGTTATGTAAAACACCCATCGATTTAAATACACATCGCGTTCTGTGTTTATTATACATCCCATACATTAAAATGCATTTAAATAAACAAATTTTAATTCCGATTTTTAAACCCAAAGTTGAAGAGTCCGTTTGTTTTATACTGACCAAATGCATCGATAAAAAATCAAAACAACCTTTTGGGAACCAGCGTTTGTTTAAATTCGTATCGCAGTTTCTCTTCGGCTGGTGTCCAATCGCGCCTAACCATTTGGAGGATATTAATGTTAGTAAAAATATAAATACAAATTTGGGCAGATTTGCAAAACAGCTCGGAAAAACCTTTTTAAAAGAAGTTCAAAGCATGTCAAGATGTCCGAAGATTTAACGAAATTAAGTTCACCAATTTAGATATAACGGGATCCGCGAAACGAGTCGCCCACGGGGCTGCTTAAATGTTGTCGTTGTTAATTATTGTTTTTGTTTTAAATATTATCACATTTTTTGTTAACTAATTTTTTGTGAACAGACATTAATTTGCTTTGGACGTTTTCATTTTCACACTACGCGACAGACGATCGATAATTATATAACGAAATTTGAAAACTTTTCGAAGCGGAACTGATGACTCTGGCATAAATGGTGCTGGGGAAAGAAGTTCCGGCCTGTACATCACCTGTTGAATACAGAAACATTTATGTCATATGGTCATTCCGTTAAATACAAGGGTTTAAAATTTAATGGATGTGTAATAAAAAGAGCCAAACGGACACTTAGTGTTTTGGTAGTGTGATACTATAAATTCTTGTGATGAATTGACGGTAACATGGTCTGAGGTTTGCGACTTGGAGCTTAAGTTCAACCTCGACGCTTCGGGTCTCGGTTGAACATAAGCTCCGAGTCGCAAACGTCAGCGAAAGTTGTCGTCAATTCACCACAATAACGTACATGTTCCTACCAGACACAACCCATAGCCCAAAACCTACATTGTGAAATACGAGAGGCTTATTTACTAAACTTGTGATCGTTGATATGTTGCCTTGTGTAAGGCAACTTTTAACGATCACATGTTTAGTAAATAAACCTCTCGCGTACACACGACAGCACTGGAAAAATAATCAATGAACAAGATAGACTCATTCTATATCAGTTCAAATCGCAAATCGGTTTGTAATTTAAACAACACTTCATCCGGAACCTCGTGTTCTGCACGTGTGAATAATCAAGAAAAATGAAACGGCTTGCTAGTCACTCCGTTGCTGAAGCAATTACGAAACGGGCGACGTCATTTCAAATATTTCGCGTGGTGACGTCAGAGTGTAACATTTGCTACTGGCGCCGTAAACATGAAAGAAACTTCGCCAGCTCTCATCCATTCAAAGGGCGAGAATTTTACTCTTATTGGAACATTGATTGCTTCTAATTAATTTTCCTTGAAAGACCAGGTTACTTTTGTTGCTTTTAACTAGTCGAGGGCAAGTTTAGTTTTGGTGGTCTAAATTTGTTCTCCTAAAATTGTTTATTACAAATTTATAATAAAACAAATTTATATAAACAAAATATTATTTAAATTTGAGAAAATATGGAACAGGTGTGAGGAGAATGTTGACTTTTGCTATGGTACAGTTAAAACTAGAAGTCCTGTCACGAATAGTGCGCTTATCTAGGCTTAACTGCGCGTTGGAATTGCGCGCAATTTCCATATCGAATGGCACCCAAAGCACGACAGGTTCACTGGTTACTCATAGCAAACACATGCAATGTTTCTGCCTATGGACCTCCGGGTTACCCGGAGGTCCATTGGCTGAAACATTGCTTGTGCACAGGCCATATGTAAAGAATTTGATAGCTTTACTTGGGTCATAACGCGTACATTAACGCGCACATCAGCGTGCTATTTGTGCGCATTTCATGACAGGACTTCTAGTTTTAACTGTACCTTCATTTTTTGAAAACCCTGATAGCGGCTTCTAGCACTCAATCAGGTAATAAACGAAAACAGACAGCTCCTGGTGCTTGACTTTATTTTATACTGATGCTGTAGGTGATTTCTCAACAATTACTGGCTTCTTAAGTGGACCGTCATCGTGCATCTAAAAATATCAATGGAGGTAATTTTATCAAAAGTCGATTTTTATGATGAAAAAATCAGAAATAATCTTCTCCACTTACTTGTCATGTGGGTGGAAAACAGCACTATTGACTGTTTAGTGACACTGTAATCGCGGGCATAACAGAAGATGTAGAGCGTCTCAAGGGGACCAGAAGAGCTTAAGCAGCAGGTGAAAGCATCAGTATTTATTTGAGCATAACTCTAGATTGACTTCTGTCAAATGACTGGGTATGGACGGCAGGCCATGCTTTGCGTTCGAAGAAGGAGAAATTTATTTATTTATTTATTTATTTATTTATTTATTTATTTATTTATTTATTTATTTATTTATTTAGTGGGTTGAACTATACTTTCGACAGTCAGGGTTACCTCGTGTCCGACAGTTTTGCATGGTAGAGAGTACCCTGAGAGAACCATTATCATCCAAAGAAATGTTTATTGATCCCTTTCACTACAGAATTTTCTGGATTGGATTTTTGCTCTGCTTGGAACATTTTACTATTCAGAAGAGGTTTCATATCTAGAACTTTATGAATAAAGAAACTACCGATCGTTTTATCTTCCGAAAGTTCATATAGGTGTATACAAAAGTGTTTAACGTTGTTTGAAAGACAACGAACAGTTGTTTGCGATATGATAACAGCAAGACGATACCTATTGCATCTCATGTCTAACTTGAGTGTATTTATTCCACGAATCAATAACAGAGATGACAAGTAGAGTAAATAAATAAAGGATGTGACATTTCTGAACACAATTCACTAAATTCGATCTGAACCAAAGTTTACATACATAATTTGTAACTTAACCCATTTCCTACAACAGTGCCAAAGCTGAATTATGAAAACTCTTCAACCAAATTTTATCAATTTGTTTCAATTTTTTGTCTGAAAAGGGTAGTTTATGATCCATCATGGGAACGAGTTAGTTTCAATAAAGGGCTCACAAGCTACGTTTCCGGTTGATAAAAAGGAACTTTTTTCGTCCTTCGGGAAATTAGCAAATGTCGTCGGCTAGTTGATTAAGGTGAATAGTTAATTTTTCAATAACATGATTTTCGAGGTGGCTGTGCTCTATTACTGGGTCGTCATCCGTGATTAGCAGTCCAACAGTCAATAGCGCTAATAGGTGGCGGCTGCTAATCACATATGGAGGTCTAATAAAGGAACCAAACGACGCCCGAGAAAACCATGTTATTGTCATTATCAATACTTAGAAAGTAGAAGAATGATGTTCGGTCCTTTTGGATTTATATAATAATTATTGCGCGAAAAGAATCAATGTGCGCAGTTTAACCCTTTACCTAACCTGAAAAGCAGACGACACTTGCAAAAAAAATTCTTGAATGACTAATATTTTTCATTTTGTGTCTCAAAAACATAGGTTATGACCCCTCGTTGGAACGAGCTCGACGAGCTCGTTCCAACGAGGGGTCATAACCTATGTTTTTGAGACAAAAAATGAAAAAATAATGAAAATTAATTGACGATTTTTCAGAATAGCGCTGGCGGGTTTTGGCCGTTACGTTGGGTAAAGGGTTAAAGTAGAACACTTTATGTTTATCTCTGTCAACACCATCAATTGCTAAAATAGCCATTAGCGACCGGTTACGCTCAACAGTCTTTGTTTCAAGTCTATTATGTCCCCTTACAGGCTATTTAAATGAGGGCACGTTTCAGGGAACTATTCCGGTATAACCTTTTACCCAACGGAACGGCCAAAACCGGTCTACGCTGTTCTCAAAAATCGCCAATTAATTTTCAGTATTTTTTCATTTTTGTGTCTCAAAATCATAGGTTATGACCCCTCGTTGGAACGAGCTCGTCGAGCTCGTTCCAATGAGGGATCATAACCTATGTTTTTGAGACAAAAAAATGAAAAACATTAGTTATTCAAGAATTTTTATGCAAGTGTCGTCTGCTTTCATGTTAGGTAAATGGTTAAACTGTGATTTCAGAATCCTAACGGAACCGTGCGTTTCATGAGAATACTATTCCACGTAAAAACTGGCTTGATGTCACAGAGAAACGCGCAGTATGGGCGTATTGTTCCGATGAAGGCTATGCAAAGCGTGGGGAGCATAAGTATTTAGTATAGCATGTACACGATCGACCCCGATTACCCGGATTTTTGCCGCTAGTATTAAATTCCCATAGGAACAGGATTTTTGCCGGTGTAACTTTTGGCGGTGCAAAATCTCGGCACCATACATCTTGATCCGGTAAATGGTGTACGTACTGCATATATAGTATGCTATGGTATGTGATTGCATTTTATGTATAAGACAAGTCGGTGGGGTAGGTGTGGGGGGGGGGGGGGGGGGGGTACTTGAATGCTATTGACGGAAATTAAAATGAATGACGTATCGAGCTGTCGAAGTTTACCTATCGTCTGCCAGTCGCCCTGAAAATTTTAAGTAATTTTCTTCATTACTTTCAGTTAAAAGAAACCTTTCAACACGACCAAGAAATATCAGTTGTTGAGTGCGATCAAGCTGCTACCAGGAGAATTTGATAACATATCCAAGGTAAGTTACATGTAATTGACAAGTTTCGTTATCAAAGTCAGCTTTCCACAGGCATTCTGTTTGAAGTTCAGGCACTTCCACATTGAGTGGAACCCTAGTGTGTTTCAGCGGAATGAACTGCTTGTACCCTGAAGTAAATTTCAGGGACATCTCACTGGCCTGATAAAAAGCCGTGCCTTAGTATTTCACATGACGCAACAATTGTACCGACTGACTGCATTTTTATATACAAGACAAGTTGGGGTGGTGGGGGGGGGGGGGGGGGGGTGAATGTTATTCACGAAAATTAGAATGAATGACACATCGTGCTGTCGAAGTAGACGTATCGTCTAATACTCGCCCTGAAAAATTTAAGTAAATTTCATCATTACTTTCAGTTGAAAGAAACCTTACGACACTATCAAGAGATATCAGTTGTTGAGCCCAGTCGAGCTGCTACCGGGAGATTTTGATAACATATCCAGGGTAAGTTACATGTAATAGACATTTTATTGTTTATTTGAAGTCTTATGTTAAAGATTGAGTGGTCAAAGTCAGCTTTCCACGGGCATTCTGTTTGAAACCCAGGCACTTCCAACTTGATTGGAACCCCAATGTACTTCAGCGGGATGACCTTATTATATCCTGAAGTAAAATTCAAGGACATCTCACTGGACTAATAAAAAGGCGTGGCCAGATATTTTACATGATGCATCAATTATACCGACTGACTGCATTTTTAAGTATAGGACAAGTCGGAGGAGGGGTGGTGTTTCAACACCATTGTCGCTGTTAACGTGGGTAGAGTGGCTTCCTTAAGGTATAAAAGACGATGCGCACCGCGTTCTCAGTCATAATGAGGCAAAGTTTCTGGGATTCATCCTGGATAGCAGTCTCAATCTAAACAATCACGTAAACTCAGTCACTGTCAAAGCCACTAAACGCATCAATTTCCTGAAAATGATTAGAGGTAAAAATTGGGGAGCCAATAAAGAAGTTCTCCTCAAGCTTTACAAATCATATATACGCCCAGTACTAGAGTATGGGGCCATAATAACGAGTGACCTGAATAAAACCAACATTGAAAAACTACAACGGGTTCAAAATCATGTCCTGCGTGTGGCACTATGCAAACCCAAATGGACACCGATAAAGGAACTTCACGAGCTAGCAAAAATAGAAACTATTGATACGCGATTAAAAGACCTACAAATCAAAACCCTCAACAGACTCCAAGATAGTGAATTAATGGTTGAGCTTAACGAACACCGATCCCTTAACAGAAAAACAAAATAAGTTTCCATAAAATAAAAAAAAATAAAAAAATTATACAATATAAACTAAATTGCGTGGAGTCAGTAAGGATTGCCTCGCTACTCATTGAGAACTTTAGGATAGAGTCTGTGCCTCGCAACTCTGCTGAAGCGCGACTGAAATGCGTTTAATAAGACCTATATAACAAAACCCTCTACATATTCCAGGAGAGTGAATCAATGGTGAAGCTGAAAGAAGACCGAACCCTTAAGAGGAAAACAAGATAAGCCACAGTAAATTAAAATTACTCAATAGAATTAAACTGCGTGGAGTCAGTGAGGATTGCCTCGCTACTCATTGAGATCTTCAGGGTTGAGTCTGTGAGGATTGCCTCGCAACTCTGCGTGTGGGGAGTGGGTTCCGAAGAATCACACCCCTTACCCCATTCATAGCAACAATCACACAATAATCACAATACACAATAGCGGATACCTATCTTTCTCTCTACCTATAACTTTTCTAATAACATTCTCAAATTTTCTTGCAACACTCTTATCAAGAAGACGCATGGAAATGGTAGACAAAGCGTAGGAGGAATTCGTGCAACCTACCTTTCTGTTAACATACACAAGAAACCACCAAACACCAGGCAAGGAGATTGAAACAAGCTTGTCTGGCTGGGGACGAGTATAAATTTTATATAAATAAGCATTTGAATTTTAAGGGCTTGAGGGTGTGTGTCTGTGAGAGGGTGTGTTTTTTTTCTTGGGGGGGGGGGGGGGGGGCATTTGGAATTCCCGAAGGATAACCAGATACCTCATAATCACATATGGCATCCTACCTCCCAGAAGGCTTGATGGATGACTCCCGGTTTTTCAAACTAAACTGTTGGAGCTTTCTCCATTCCTTTTTTTTTAACCGCTATGGTCATATACCGGGGCCGCAACCAAACCGGTGTTGCTGTTTGGTTTTCTTTTCTCTTCTTCCCTTAAATTTACCATCGCACAACATTGTATTCTGGCTCGCAACCATGGTGGGACTCAAACCTCTACCATTGCCAAGCTAGAACCGGATAGAGCCCACTCTCTAACAGTCTTAGCTAGAACCGGATAGAGCCCACTCTCTAACTGTCTTAATGGCGTTGGGGGATTGATTATTGACAATCTATCACGCCAACGTAAACTGCCGGGAATTCTAACCGCGTGCATACCCCCGCACACCCCATTTGAGGCAATAGGAAAGCTAGGCGTGTGTGATCCAAGTGAAATAAAATAAGATTAACCGGGTCGAAAGGATTTGTAAATCCCACATCGTCCCTGCGCGCCTTCGGCGCGCTAAAACCTTTCATTCATTCATTCTCAGTCATTCACCACCCAAACGCCAAAGTGAACACATCGTCTGTGTGAAGCTCTGCAAATATGAAATTTTCTTCTATAATTTCAGGCAAGGGACATCGACAGCGCAGCTAAGATGCCTGCAGCCCCCCTTCGTGTTCCATGTGTGAAAAATCTTTCACCAGAAAAAGCAGTTTGGAGAGACATGTAAGGACTGTACACCTAGAAGAAATAAGATACGAATGCCAGAGGTGCCACAATAAAGTCGCTCGGAAAGAAGACCTGGAACACCACTTAGAGAAATGTACAAGTCAATGGAATTGCGAAGACTGCCAGCGAGAATTCAGCAATCTCATACACTATCGCCTGCATCTGAAAAACAGAGCACCAGTACCGTATTAAGGGAAAAGAAGACAAGAAGACAGAAGGTGCACCAAGAGATCAACAAAGTACTTTTGATAAAATAGACGCTGAAAAGACATTGACATCATTAGAATGAGAACAGTGTAAAAAATATTTTTCCACAGAAGCAACTTGGAGCGACATGTGAGAATTGTACATATGAAGAAGAAGATATATGGATGCCACAACTGCTACATGAAGTATTCCAGGAATGAAGATCTTAAGCACCACTTGGCGAAGTGCGAAAACCGCCGAAGAAAATTCAGTGAACTGCTTCAAACCAGTGTACATATGCAAGCAGCTCACCAGTTTGACAAGAAAGCAGGCAAAAAAAAAAAACGAAAATTGAATGGCGACCAACAGTAATGAGATGGGAAGAAGAAGAAATCCAGACCATCAATCATGGAGTGTGATCCTGTAGTATTTTCATCTGAACTACTTGACGAAGAGGCATATAATGAGATGAATGCTCTGTACAAAGTGAACTGGAATATGAAACGGACCCACCATATTACAAACAGAAAACTTCAAGACACTTCCAATTTTCGCATCAAGACAGTCGACATAACAGCTATGTCCGGCGAATTTACAGAAACAATTTTTCAACAACAAGAATGGAAGTTCAAAATCAACCTGAGCTACGGATTTATCTTAAGAAATAATGAAACCGATGTCCCCCGATACTACCACGCATCCCAGAACAATGTCAGATTCTTGAATATACCACGCCTTGTTTCGAACCAAGAAGATTTTGAAAGGTTTATGCGAGATGTTTCCCAAGAAGATGTTCTGGAGTGGGCTAGACAACAGCGATCAGATTTTAAGTGGACTGTATATATAGTGACCAACATAATATTCTACATCAATGAAAGCAGAGATCACCCAATTGGGAGCGTACAGGATTTACCTGCGTATATCATGGATAATCCAGCCATAATTGCTTTAGCGAAAGATGAGAATATGGGAACAAAACATGTCTATAACCTTTGTTTATTCAGATGCTTAGCCATTTATAGAGGGACCACCCGTCACAACTTGAACACTGAAACTAAACATCTGTTCCGACAGTATACAGATGAAGACTCAGAAACCTTTAAAGGAGTGAATCTCTGACAGTTATCGGAAATAGAGAATTTATTCAAACGGAACATCAACATTTATCAGTTGCAACTCAATGAAGATGGAGGAACAAATGCTAGTCTAGTCCGACAATCACTCTGCCGTTTTAGTGAGACAATGTATGTCAACATTCATGAAGTACATTTCCGTTACATCAGAGCCATGAATCATTACTGCAAGTCATTTACTTGTCGAAAGTGTGGCAAATTGTGGAAGTGTGCGCGGTCCATGCAACGCCACGAGAGAACATGTACAAATGAAGTATCTTATGAATATATTGGCGGGGTTTATCATGTTCCGAAAACAGTTTTTGAACTCCTAGAAGATGAAGGCATCTCAGGGCCAGATGAAAATAGATATTACCCGTACCGTGCAACCTTTGACTTCGAATGCTGTTTCGACACAACTAATCTACATATAAAAAGTGAAAAACTGACCTGGGAAACCCGACACGTTCCACTGAGCGTAAGTGTGTGCAGCAATGTACCAGAATTTAAAGAACCAGTCTGCTTTATTACGGATGGAAATGTACGATAACGGATGGGAATGCACAAGAACTGTTGAGCCGTATGATGAATTACTTGGAAGAGATTTCAAACCGGGCCTATACTCTGTTAAAATTAGAATATCAACCTTACTTTGATGCTCTTAATGCAAAGATCACAGAAACACCGAAGAGCGATCCATTGTTAAATGAAGAGGGACATTCCAGATCACATCCTTTGGAGGAGCTTCATAACCGGTTTGATGCGTATCTGAAAGAAATGTGGGATTCAACTCCGGAGAGGATGATTTCAACGTATTGAAGTGCGAGCTACTCACTTTCTTGAAAACAAAACAGGATATTGGATTCACTGTGAAGAGAAACAACAATTTCTTGTGCATTAAAACAGGACAGTTCAAATTCCTAGACACTGTGAATTATCTGGCACCTGATTTTTCGTATGTACATTTCTCAGAGCCTTCTGATGTCCATTGACGAAAGGTTATCTGCCATACGAGTAGACTGATGATTTGAAGAAACTGCAACAAGACCACTCACCGGACTATGGCACATTTTACAGTTCACTCAAAAGGCTTATATATTTCTAAAGAAAAATACATCTACTGTCAGCAAGTATGGAAAGACCACAAGATGAACACCTTTCGCGATCTTCTCAGCCGGTGCAACAATCGTGATGTCCAGCCATTCCTAGAAGCACCAGAGAAACAATTTGCCTTCTACAAAGAGCACGGGATTGATATAATGAAAGATGGAATAAGTGTACTCGGACTGACATTGAAGTATTTGTTCAACACGATCGACAATGACACCCATTTTACCATTCTTAACGAGAAGAACAAAGATTTACATCACCTGGTAAAAGACAACATCGTGGGAGGTCTTTCGATAATTTTCGACCGACATCAAGGAGAGGGATTAAAAAAAAATTAAAGCTATTCAGTATGGAGAGGAAACTAAAACGTGTGGGGAGACTTCTGCCCATAGACGGCTGGTGTAAAGAAACGCAGACTGTGTGCTAGTTTCACGGCTGCTTCTGACACGGCCACAATTGTCTACTAATTACAAAAAGAAATGGAAAAGCAATTATTTTCAGCAGTGTCCGAGAGAACCAAATGGAAGATCTTCACAAAGAGACTATTAAGAACTCCAAATGCATTGCTGATCAAAAATACAAATTTGTTGAAATTTGGGAATGCCAGTGGGTGAAATGAGAAAGGAGCCCGTGGTAAAACGTTATCTAGAGAAACTCGAGAGCAACACTTTAATAGGGACAATGAACGAGAGTGAAGTGATTTCGGGCACTATCTTCGGATTAGTTGAGTGTGACATTCATGTTCCAGTCCACCCCAGACACCACTTTGAAAAAATGACACCCATTTTTAAAAATACCACCATCAGTACAGAAGACATCGGAGATGACATGAGGAAGTTTGCCGAGAAAAACAACGTCATGGGCCAGACGAGAAGACGTTTAATCGGGAGCTGTCATGCGAAGAAGATATTGCCTGCAACGCCACTCCTGAAATGGTACCTCGATCACGGCCTGAATGTGACACAAATTTACCAAGTCATACAGTATGAACCAAAAAGGGGCTTCAAGAGATTTGGAGAAGAGGTATCACAGTGGATACGGAAAGACAGTAACCAACATAGGAAAACACGGAGATATTATTTACTGTAATGGCGAAAAAGCTTCTCGCTCAATAAACAACGGGCACTTCCGACAAATGAACCCTTTGAGCGAAACACTGTACGAGTTGGAGATGAATAAGAGCCGCACCAAGCTGAACTTACCACTTCATCTCGGCTTTTACGTGTGCCAATCCGCAAAGATGAAGATGTCACAGTTTTACTATGATTTCATTGATACCTTTGTGGATATACGTCATTTTGGGTACTGTCTCATGGATACAGTTTCTGGATACATCCCATTTTCCAAATCATCTCTGGAAGAAGTGATAAAACCGGAAAAGAAAGAACAGTTTTATAGAGAGTATCATCAATGGCTGCCGTCAGAATCATGCGATGAGCACAGAGAAGACTTTATTCAAACCAAGCTTAGAGGCGATATATAGTCAGCTACGGGACTGCTCTGCAGCAGCCGGAAAGCATTTGATAAAAGAACACCTGGGCTTTTCAAAGTTGATGGAATCGTGGGTCTCTGTAGCAAAGCCTACTACTGTTTCGGCCAGCGTAAAAGTGCAGTTCCAAAGGAATAAATAAACGCCAAAACGACCCGACGAAGAACAAATGTCTGCTTGTGTTGAAAACGCAACAGAGCGGAACAGAGTACACCGTGGACTTGTGGTGAACAATAATCACATGTATACTTACAGCCAGATAAATGATGGACTGCCATATTTTTACCCAAAAAGAAAAGTTCAAGAAGATGGAACCTCAACCCAACCACTGAATATATAGACATTGATGTACTCTGACATCAGCTGTTTTGGCTGTGTACCCTTGATGTGAAACAAATTATACATCTGTTTTACATGTCATTAATTAGTTGTGTATATTGTAATAACATTTTTATATGTTGTACAGAATAAAATGTATTGAATGTTGAAAGGCCTTCTGGTATCTATTATATAGGACGCCTATAGGAATAGGAGCCATGTAGGAGCCAAATAGGAGCCATAAAGCCGTGGTGTAGCCTTGGAAGTAAGAGGCTTAAATGCTTTTCGGGAATTCGGGAGCCTAACCACACCAGTTCAACTTGAGCAAACACGTCCCCCACCCCCAGTAGTGCCCAAACAAGCTCTACGTTTAATTTCCGAAAATCCCCACTAGCCCCCAATCCACTTGCCCCCCCCCCCCCAAATCAGTCCTTAAATGCCAAACCTTCACAAAGTCTAACGTCATTTGCATAGTAGACCTATTTTCGCACAACCAATACCTTACCCATCCCCATCCCGAAACGCAGTTAATAGGATAGTAGAACTTAAGGGATAATAGACCGACCAACAGGTCGTTAATCCTTTACTATTGTTCTAAACAACCTAGTATAATACCGCCTGGTCTGGAATTCCATACCACCAAAACCAGGAATGGAATAATACAAAGGTCGATTAGTAGTACCAAGGGCTAGCAGGGGACCTACACGGATATATACCGCCACTACCATATCACCGCCACCCCATACGAGAAGTTCGACACCCCCGACCCGAACAACGCTATGTCAGATTATATAGTTGACAACAACACTGGTCAACATCACTATCTGGTAGATCCATGTCTTTGGAAGAGGTGGTCTGGTCTTAGCACAAGAACGGAACAAAGACGACCTTACACTATAAAAAGTTGGCACTTTTTCTATTACACTCCATTCACTTTCTTCGTTTCTTAGTGACGATGCAAGTTCTTGGTATACTGAAGAGACAGTTTTAGACTTGCAAACCACAGTTTGTTTCATTGTTGCCAACAACTTATCAACTTTAATTTGGTTGAAATCTGGTGGCTGGTTGTGTTGTGTTCCAACGGAACATATATCATTCTTCGTATTCAGTGTATTCCACAGTCTTTGTTGCAGCATATCCAGTGCCCTTCGATATTTTATTCTTTTCGTGTGATCATTGTATACTAGCTGCCGTCCACCTCTGCCATTGGGGATATAAGTTGCACTTACTTGAACGTTAGCCAATTTGGTCTGTGAAAGAAGTGAGGTAGGGGGATATATATGTACCCATGCAGTGAATTAACTAAAATTCAACTACAAACATATTGTGAGCTTAACGTTTACCCCAAAATGCCGCATTTTAGTTTGGAAGAACATATTTAAGAGAAAGGTGCTCACTTAAAAAACACAAACTAGGCATTCACGGTTACCTGTAAATTAATTGAAGGCTGTCGACAAGAGATTCAAAGAAATCACCAAACTGATCACCAGTAAGATAGTTAATAGAAACAAACTATAAAAACATTACCTAATGCTGGTCACTGATAATAAATAGAGGGCTGCCGACAAAGTGAGACTAACTCCCCAGCCTGTAACTGTTACTAAAAAGTGAACGAGGTTCTGGATAAATGGTTGGTAATTGCAGGCGCGGAGGGAATATTTAAAAAATGGTGGGGGCTGAGCAGTCCGAGCGTCGTAGGCGCCCGACCTGGGAAGGTGGTATTGGGGCCATGTTCCCCGAAAATATGATCCCAAATTTGATTCTTTGTGAAACTGCCGGTAGTATTTTGAACTCCTATATATCTACGATGCTGACAACTTCCATGCCTTATTTATCGTTTATTTACATGAAGTCACAGTGGCTTACAGGTTTCAAAAAGCGACAGGGATCACCCCCACGAAGCCTTACTTAAAGGATCCACCTTCCAAAATATTTGCGCCAGTTAGGAATTTTGCAGCCCCGGAGCATAGTTTTGTTTCAAGGTGCTTGCTTTGAAATAAAGATTGTTAACTAGTACTACACATGTATAAACTCAGAATTGCTTTCCATGTCTTCCTGTCCCGCCCCTTAAAACCCCATTCTTCATCCATTTCGGCCCGAAACAAATAGACGACAAGATCACCAGCTTGTATTGTTGCCCCTAAATGTGCGTGTTTGCCTGTCAGTTCATAAGCGTTTTTTTTTCATTTAAATTTTTTGTTATTAGTTTTATTTCTTCTTTATCTAAAATTCATTTTTCTGGGGGGGGGGGGGGTAGGGTGTAGGGGTGTGTGCCCAAATTCCATTATAAAACCTGGATCTCGAGCTTTCAGTGGGAACATCAAACCAGGTCGATAAGCAGGGGGTGTGCCAAGTTGTGCCGGACACACGAGTGGGCATGGGGGTGGGAGGCAAAGTTTGAAAGGTCACTTTCAGAAGTAATCCCAAGCATATGAAGCTGGGTGATGTTTAAGTGCGCCATGATGCTCCCGAGACATTTCTCCTACCTTGGGTGGATATTGGTGATAATAACAATTTCCTCCTCGATTCACTATATATTCCGTCGCATATGGTCTACGGCGCATAAACATTCATACTCATTCACAGAAATGTCTATGGTGATTGGGCGTGCCTTTGGCACTGTCGGTAATAAATTCGTCTACATTCTTAAACACTGCAGCCTATGAATCGATTATCTTGTGTGATTTATTTGGTTGGAGCCGTCCTTAGCAAATATAATCTGTCTTGGGCTCAACTGGATTTTGAGGAATAGCAGTTTAATTGAATTCGGGTTTGGCCACTTGTAGTACAAAAACGGCCCTTGACTGAGAACCGCCAAAAGGGAATTTCGGGGACAGGCCTGCCATTTGTCCTATTTGACCCGGGCCTTCATACGTTCTGAGAATGTTCACAAAACATGCATGGCTGTGGGGTGGCGGTGGGCACGGAGCCCATCGATCGCCTTCCTGGTGGTCGACCATCTCTAAGGATGGAGAGAAGAGGGGATGAGAGGATACTACCGGTTATAGTGGTTCCATAACGGTTAAAGGTCCCTCGATGGTTAAAAATTGGGAGATGACAGACAGACAGCCAATGTTACCTCCCTACTGGGTAAACAATTTAATTTGTATTTTTTTTTCTTTTACTCGATGTATCTGCATTTGATGTTTATACCGTTAAATAAAAATATCTAAGATCGCCCAACCGTCCGCCTGCCTGCCTGCCTGCTGAAGAAAAAACAGAAAAAGCCCTGTTCCATCCACAAGTGTTGACTGCTCTGTTCAAGGAGTTGGGGAGGGATGAGTGGTGAGACAGTAGCATAGGTACAATACCAGCCACTCTACAGTATGTTTACCGCTGTTAACAAATACAGCAATCGAGAATTGGTTTAAATACTCAAACGACACACGTGACCGTAAAAATAAATTTAAGGTTTTTTTTCGCCGTTGCAGTCTATTGATTGAATCGAGTGACGTAGTGACGGTAATGTCGCCTCTCTCGACTAAACTATAGAACCTCCACCTCCGTCCATAACTGATGACGCCAGATGACGTGATACCGGTAGAATGACGGAGTTCTTGAAGAAGAAGGAGAAGGAAGGGAAGGAGGCAAGTGAGAGCGTTGAAGGGACAACATCTGTCACCCTGACCGCCCTCGCAGGAGGGGGTTTGGAGGACATTGTGTGGCCAGGAGACCAATCGAACTCATCATCTGGAGATGGAGTAGGTAGATCTGTATACGGTGCATGATGGTGTCTCGGACGACGCACCATTCAACTCTATCTACTCCGGCTTCTACGGACTAGAGCTTCGACCAGGAAGTGCGCAACACGGAATCCGTGGAGGCGTTCCTGGGCTTGGAGATTGAGGGAGAAGATCTACGGCAAATCCTACAGGAGAAACGTACACACACACAGCAAGGGGACAGCCTGGCTCCAATAAAAGGTGGCTCCTTGGGGATTTACACCAGAAGATAAAAATCACAGGAATCAGGCCCCAGCAACATCTGCAGCAACAACTTCAGTTTGGATTAGGCCGTACGAAGCAAGCCCCCCCCCCCCCCCCCCCCATAGTCCTCCAACTCCAACAACACCATCAACATCAATCTCTCCGTCACGTCCCCCACCTCCTCCTAAAAAGGACCACGAGAGACACAAACGTCGCTAAGTACCCTACCCATTCCCTACTTTGCCTCGCCCAGTCATTGCTCAAAATTCAAGTACAATTACACTGTCAGAGAGGGTGGAACGTGGCCTGCCCCACACCATCCCTGCGCGCTTTCGGGGCTCGAAACCATTGATTCGTCATAACTGCGCAAGTAGAAGGACATGCCCTTCTCGTCCCTCATTTTCGGGATCTCATGTGGCACCCCACCGCATTGTATTATGCGTATCAAGTGGTAGTCATGGTAACCTATGGATGCGACCATGTTGTGACATCATAGTCATGGTGGTGATGAGTGATGTGAGTGCGCATGCGCAGCTCAAGTTATTGGAGTGATACGTGTTTCTGTCGTCCATTTTGTATGAAGGAGGTCGACATCTTGGTTTCTATGGTGGCACATGGTTCTATGTGACTCGATAGTTTACAATAGGACAGAGATGTGTTCGGAGGGTATGTTCCTTTGTACAAGAATAGTATCCCGATTCAAAGAATTACCCAAATCAACCCAACATTTTTTCCCAAATCACTAAAAAACCCTAAACTACTGAGCCGGACTTGACGATGCCCCAGTCATTTTGGGTTTTTTGCCAGTAACAGACGCGATCGTTTGTATTATGGTGTTTCGTAGAATTACCCATGTTATGAAGGCTCGAATTATGTTATTCTGGGTCAAACTCCTTGTTTCTCCGACCTCGCCCTGCTTCCATAGAGTACTCTTCCGTTTTCTGGAGTATGACTGGGGTCCACTTGGTTCCTTCAGTCTGTTTTGTTACTAATTTGAATAAATTAACCAATCAGATCACTTACCCGGGATTAAACAACCAAACAAATCGATATGTTAATTCAGCTCCCGCCCATCCTCTTCTTCGCAGCAACGATTGTAACTATTGTCAACTTAGACAATGTGTGAATAGCACATGCAGCACATGAGCACATGGAAAATGTGCCAATATGTGCCTGTGTGCAAGTTCACAATGTGCGCACAACACATGTAGCACATACGGGTATTTTGGAGCCAGTGGAGACCACTGTTTGGGAAGTATTGGCGACCAATGTTTGGGGACCAGGCTTTGGGCACTAGTGGAGTCCAATGTTTGGGGGTCCAATGTTTGGACCTCAGTGTCAGAAATTTCATTCTCGTCGTAACTCAGTACTAGAGCTTCTGCTACCAACGATGTTACCGTTAACACCCACGCCCAATGCTATCGCCGTCATCACTGCTGCTAAATTTTTCTCTGCTACAATGAGATGAGCTTGTATACAATGTGTGAATAGCACATGAGCACATGAACTTTGTGTCAATATGTGCCTGTATGCAAGTGCACAATGTGCGCACAAAACGTGCAGCACATAGGCACATGCAGGTATTTGTGGGTCTGCAGCTACATGTAGCATTGTTTGTGGACTATTGGGACCAGGGTTTGGGACTAGTGGGGGCCAAGACTTGGGGGACCAATGTTTGGGGACCAGTGGGGGATGTTGGGGGACTAGTAAACAAATAACATAATAATACATGACACCCAGTTCCTTGTATTCTACTACTTTCAGTTGCATAATGTAGACTAGCACATCACAGTTCAAGTGGTACAAAGTCATTCTTCAAGAAATCTTAAACACCGACAGAAGCACTTAAAAGTATAAAAGACACGTGCACATCACCTACCTCTCATTCGTTCCCTCACTTTCAAAGAGTAAATACATGCCTAGCCATTGCTACAATTTTCATGGAAAACAATTTTCGAGAAGATTCATCACGCAAAAGACACGGAGGTGGTTACTGTTCTCAGAGGCGCGATAGAAATAGGATTAAACGATATCCTCCAAAATAAATTGATATTTATATAGGTGAAAATCTCATTGAAACATCAAAAGCATGAAAGGAGTAGTAAAATAGTCAGTTATCAAACACATTTAATAGTAACAAACAGTGCTTCACTTCCGGGGTTCCCACGAGGAGAGTCACAATATTTAGTATTATTACCACTTTAGCGGGCATTCTCTAGTACATTAACAAAGTTTAACAGGGCATTACAGGAACGTAACACTCAACTAAGAAAGATCACTTGACGTGTCGGGCCGTTAATGAGTGAAACTCTCATTAACATCCCGACGCGTCACGTGATTTTTGTTCCTTGCTGTCGTCCACTCGAAAATGGAAATGGCTTCAACTTGTAAACAATGTGATCTTATTTAAATTATTAAATACGTAAAATGTCCAGTGAAGTTAGCCCCATAAGAACAAGCATCTGTATATATGTAAGTATGTCTGTATACATTTTAATCCTTTATTCCCGACTTAAAAGCGGTAAGCATCGGGTCTGTTTTAAGTTTTCTAACTTCGTTGCAGTTGAAAGCGTACCACTGCCGATCATGTGATAATCATGTGACACCAGTTTGTTTGTCAACAGACGATATTATCATCTCGTCTCCGGAGTTCCAATGTGTTCTATGTGCCAGTATAGAACACATTGGAACTCAGGGGACGATCTGTCGAAATTGAAAAATGTTATGTAAGATACTAGTCCAGGCACATTAGACATAAAAATGAGAAAGTAAGGAAAAAAATCGGAGAAAGCTGATTTTTTTTATATGTTTCCGGGACACACATTGCGGATAAAGTGTGAAAAGTCCCAGCGAATCCGAGTTGAGCTTTTTTAGTTATAGCGTTTTTTTGATGAAAAAAAAAATTTAAACAAAAATTCGACCCAGCTCCATATTTCTCATTCTTATTCGTCTTAGTAGGGTGAGAATCATAAATATCGTGCTGAATTATATTGAGAATACATATCCCCAACAGAAAATGCCAACTTTGTACCAATCCTCACACTCAATGGTGAAATATTCACGAAAATGTACAAAATTACGAAAACAAATTTATTGTTTTCATACACACAACGGTACACAATGTCCATTAAATCAAATCTACGACTACTTTGGGAGTTAAATTATATATCAAAAATGGCAGAACAGCAGTGGCTTTATAATGATATATAACAATAGTCATTTATTCCATAATGAACTGGTGAAACGTGTGAAATATTAACCATACCCCCTAAACTCAAATTCAAACGGCATCGACTTTTCTCATTCAAATACCGTATTATAGCATCATTGTTTCAATTTCCATGTTCGATTAAATCACATAATGTGGTGTTCGTCTACACCCAAGATACATTGGCATGTAATGTGTGCACGCCCTTGATGTGTACTCATAAACATCTACTGTCAAAATTACACGAACTGCTCCAGAATGCGTCCGTAGGACGCACAGGAAAGCTTTGGGTACAATACTACGAGCAAATAGGTCTTCTCCAGTTGTTCTTGAGAGCAGAGCGCACAGGCGACTGGGAACTCCACACATATTGTGTTCGCAATATGATTCCAGTATTTCACGCAGGTGGTCATTTTGCATACGCAAAAAGTTCTCATCTCTATTTGCAGCAGATGAATGAGCTAACAGAAATAATGCAACAGGATGATTTGAAGTTCTTCACTAAGAAAGGTTACTTTACCATAAGGTGCTCAGATAAATTCTGGGACGGGATATATTCTGATCAGACCATAGAGCAGTGTTTAATGAGAATGTTCAAGCTCCCTGGTGGTCTCACACATGGCAGGGGAATAACCGATAGCACTGTTGCGAAACGGGTACATGGACTACCTCTTTGCCTTCCGATATGTAATGCTCTCGAAAATTTTGTTCATGTTCACACTGGTCATGGCGAACAACATCGGGATCTCCGTCAAAGTTCACAATTGACTGATGCCAATGATATCACCAAATTATTGAACTGGCTCAGAGTGCATTCCCCCTTTCAGAATAGAGATCCACTACAATTAGTCTCTATAGCGACCGGGCTTGTGGCCGACGAAACTGTGAACTGTGACCAAGTTCGCAAAATTGGTGAATGTTGCGTATCGAATGTTGTAAGCAAAACGTTCAACAGCATCAAACTACGACGTGTTGACACTGTGAAGTCTTTCGCATCGATGGCAAATAGCATCAAAGTCCGTGGAAGTAAGGTAGTGAATGACCCCACAATTCTGTTCAACCGCATCACATGTGTTATTCAGTCACAAGCAGAGATGGAAGAGTATCTCAAATATGAACTCGCCCCGAAACCACCAGCATTGTTTGATTCTGCTGGAATGAGGAAGACACAGAAAAGCACGCTCGGTAAGATCCTCAAAACATACGGTTCCGAGCAAACTAAAATCCCAGAACATTCTCTGTTTGTTGTAGATGGTGGATTTTTATTGAGGGCAGTTGTATGGCCTAAACAGTCGTCATATAAGGACATATGTACATCATATTCCAATTATCTAGTGAGACATTTTGGGGTGAACGTCGTGGTTGTTTTTGATGGTTATGCTTGTACAATGTCGACAAAGGGCATGGAACAAGCCCGTAGATCTAAAGACAGGTATTCCATTGATATCAATATCTCACCCGAGTTACCAGCCACCACACCCCAATCCGATTTCCTTGCAAATGCCAAGAACAAAACCCAACTGATCGATCTTCTAATGCAGGAGCTATCTGCTATCAATATTCAGTCCAAGCAGGCCGAGGCTGATGCTGATGTACTGATAGCCGAAACTGCACTTGACATCGCTCAAGATGACAACAATGTTGTCGTTGTGGGAACAGACACAGACTTGTTAGTCATTCTTACCTCTCGAGTTCAACCGGGATGTAATATTCACATGATGTATTCCATTACCCCAAACTTACTAGTTTCAGTTAGTGAAATAGCAACCAAAATGGGTGACCATAGAAGCAACCTCCTTGTAGCATATTCTATAAGTGGTTGTGACACTACTTCTGCACTCTTTCGAGTTGGTAAGAAGAAAGTATTCAGTACAATTGTCTCCGATGTTACTAGCGACTCACAACAGTATGTCAACACAATTTTGGCGGATGACAGTACACCAAGTGCAGTAGCCGCTGTCGGGGAACAACTTCTCCTGATCTTATACGGGAGTAAAACTGTTTCCTCTCTCGACCAATATAGATATGTCACTTACAAGCGTTATGTAGCAAAATCTAAACTGAATAAACCCATCGACCTAGCCTCACTCCCACCAAGCAGCGATGCTGCACAACAACATGTCTACAGATGTTATCTCCAGGTCCAACAATGGCTGGGCACTTCGCTTCCTCCGACGGATTGGGGGTGGTCGCTAGACAATGGACTTCTTGTACCGGCTGCAGCCACAAAGCCATGTGCCCCCGATAACCTACTGAATCTGATCAGTTGTGGTTGCAAGAGTGCTTGTACAAAAAGGTGTGGGTGTAAGAAGGCAGGACTCTCTTGCTCAGGTTTGTGTAACTGCAGTTCGGATTCTTGTAACAACCACAGAAACACTGTCTTGTCGGAAATTTCTGAGTTCGATGAATAATATGTATATAGGTCATGTCATTTCTGTATATAGCGTTGATAATAGTCAATGTAACTTAATCCATGTTGATTGATTTGTACATTCTGTAAATATTATTTATTGATTTTTGTACTTTCTGTAAATATTATTTATTGATCTAATGCTGCCAGACACAGACGTGTCTGTTCGGTCCCAAGCCCGAAAATAGTTGAGTTCTCATGCTGACGAATTTTATGCCAAAAGGGGAACTCGGCCAGAAGCAGAGGGGGTCTTCCATAATGTCTATTTTGTAAGCAATGATAAAAGTCTTCAAATGGTGGTGGATTTTTTATCGTCTGTCCAACTAACATCCCGTTCTGTACTACGACCCTTTGGGCAAATCCGTTAGGAAAATCGTCATTTTTTGCGTAAATCCGATACTTTTTTGTGAATTTTCAATAAGTTTTCGCAGAAATTGTCACAGACTGCACATTTTCCTCTAGGTAAAAGTATATTAGACATTATGTAGCTCGAAATACGCGTAAACAAAAAATACAGTTGGATAAATTCGAGGTTACAAAGTTCGTGCGATTTTTTTTGGATTTTTTTCAAACGCGTTTTCGACAAAAGGCTGTAGAAAAAAAGCTCAACTGGGATTTTAGGGGACTTTTGTCTAATCGTTCAGTGACATGTACTCGACATTCCCTGAAAAAATCAGCTTTCTCCGATTTTTTTCCCTAGTGAAACCTAATGTTCTTGGGCTATACAGGGTCAAAACTTTCTCAGACTCCCAGTGGTAATAATGGTAATAACATGACTTTGTCGTGCATTGAGGTTTATTAACGCCCCAACAGGTGTGATTCACACCTGTTGGGCCGTTAATAAACCACAATGCCCTCCAATGTCATGTTATTGTTATAATCAAACACATTTAATGGTCATTGAAATGTCAACATAGACCCAGTCAAATCATAACTCGAATATGAAACATTTTGTCTGCATTGATTTAAAAAGAATTAATATTCATGATATTTTTAATTTCAATTAGGTGGGATACTTCAGTTGGTCGAAGAATCGAAGCTTTCAGGTTCGCGTTTCCAAAGAACTTAAATATTCCATCAGATTTAATTAAAAATAGATAATCGACTATTAAAGGAAAATACAGTTTCCAATCTATAATAACGCCAGTTGTCAATTTGAAGATGACCATACAAATAAATTGATTCTGAAGGGGAGGCGAATCCTTAACCAAATGAAACTTACAGGGAGAAACAGTTTAAATTAGGTTTTCGTGGGGAAACAATTTGGGAAATAGTGGGTCTGCCAAGTATAACATATGGTACAGCAGTGGTACCCTTTAACAAACGGCTGTAAAGAGCTTGGAAACCCCGCAGAACAATGCAGGCCGATGGATAACTGGTTCGAGTAATGCCGCGACACTAGAAGCAATCGGGGGGGGGGGGGGGGGGGGGGCTTGGTGGATGAAGATCAAGGACAGGATAGACTTATTGAAACTCGGTTATCTTTGATTATTTGATAAATCTCCCCGCCAGCCCATGGTGTAAAGTAATGTTCCAGAGTATTTTCAACTCAAATACAAAGACAGGGTAGATGGTCCAAGTGAGGGAGCTAATAGAGAACTACTTGTTGGAGATCTCGGACATAGACATTGAGGCAAACCAGGGTAAAAAAATCGTCAGAGAAAGGGTCATGGAGGATGTT
Source organism: Pictodentalium vernedei (assembly GCA_031216915.1). NCBI lineage: Eukaryota > Metazoa > Mollusca > Scaphopoda > Dentaliida > Dentaliidae > Pictodentalium > Pictodentalium vernedei. Next base: position 98,895,899 of record CM062296.1, read on the forward strand.
AACCTTAATTGGCGAGAAGGAGTCAGATCAAAGAGGTCTTGGGGGGGGGGGGGGGGGCAGTGAAACAGTGAAAAGGAGTGCCAGATGTGTAATTTAGGGGTGGTGGAGTCCCTGGAACACTTTCTACTAGAATGCCCAAAATACCAGACTGAAAGAATAAGATTGATTGGGAGTATAATGGGGGAGTGGGATAAGAGAATGAAGGAGATGTGGTTAGTGAGAGACTCAAAGGAGAGAGTTGATATGCTAATCGGAGAGATTGGGAGGAATGGGGCAAGGGATGTTATCAAGAAGTTCGTCTCTGAGTGTTGGGAGGAGAGAAGAAGCGTGGGAACAGGGAGGCAGTTTGGAGTAGAGGGTTAACCATGGCCTTCTCATCCGAGAACCACGACAAATCAGCGGCCGGCCAATGTGTTATTATTATTATTGTGGCTTGAGAGCTTTATGATCGGGTGAGTAATATACTACTCAAAGTTTGCTAAGCACTACAGTTAAAACTAAAAGTCCTGTCACGAATAGTGCGCTTATCTAGGCTTAATTGCGCGTTGGAATTGCGCGTAATTGCCATATCGAATGGCATCCAAAGCACGGCAGATTCTCTTGGTTACTCATAGCAAACACATGCAATGTTTCTGCCAATGGACCTCCGGGTTATCCGGAGGTCCATTGGCTGAAACATTGCTTGTGCACAGGCCATATGTACAGAATTTGATAGCTTTACTTGGACCTTAACGCGTAGATTAACGCGCATATCAACGTGCTATTTGTGCGCATTTCATGACAGGACTTCTAGTTTTAACTGTAAGTACATCCAACTACCTGTTTTACGTTTTAGTTGAAATATTGTAATGAAAAGTGTATATATTTTTTATTTAATTATATCTTTAATGGTTTAAATATAGGAATTAAGATTTAATTTCTGTTTGACATCATTTTTTTTAGCTTTTGAATACGATAACCATAGAAAATGGATATTTTTGGAAAACGAGGACATTTTTCAATATGCCAAAAAGTTGACGGAGCGAACTGGTATGGCTTCAATATCGAGTATGAGACCCATTACTGTTACAGCTTGACAATGACGCCTTATCATGCTCCCAATCAGGTTCCCGGTGGTCCTTTGTGGGATGGTGTTCCATTCTGGGACCAGCATGGCACCAAGCACCTGGACACTTCTTGGCTGGACCGGACGGGCTGAAATTGCAAGCTGCAACTCTTTCCAGACATGTTCGATTGGGTTGAGGTCAGGAGATCTTGCTGGCCAGTCCATACGCTCAATCCCCTCCCTCTGTCGGTACTCCCCGACAACACGGGCAACATGAGGACGGGCATTATCGTCCATCAGAATGAATTTATCACCCACTGCACCTGCATACAATCTGACGTGGACATCCAGGATCTCATCAATATACCGTTGTGCAGACAATGTACCACATTCAAGGACACAGAGCTCTGTACGTCCATCCCTGCTGATGCCACCCCAGACTATGATTGACCCTCCAAATCGCTCTCCTGGTCTTCTCCATACCCTAGAACGCCTATATGTGTGGTCTAGGCAGTGCCTTGACTCATCTGTAAAGAGGACAGGTCGTCAATCTTCTCTGGTCCATCCAACTTGGTCCATGGCCCATTCTTATCGTGGCGGTGATTCTGGGACAGCGGAATGCGAATACATGGTCTTCTCGATCGGAGACCACCTCCGTGCAACCTTTCCCGGATAGTCTGCGTCGAAACATTTACCCCGGATGCATTCTGAAGGTCACCGCGAAGTTGGGTTGCTGTGGCAAAGCGGTTCCTACGGGCCTAAATAATCAAAAACCGGTCTTCAGCATCAGATGTTGCCCTGTCTCCGCCCCAACCATGCCGTCTTTCTGGTGTTCCATACTGCTGAAATATTGCCCAGGCTCTGGTGCTCGTCGTATGGTGCACACCAAGGGCTTCAACAACCCGAAGATGGGTAGCCCCTTGCTTCACCGTCCCTACAGCCCGCCACATTTCTATTTCAGATAAATATCTTCTTACATTTGCATTTGCCATATTCAATCATTAAATCACAAAGGTTTGTGTTGAAATGAAGACTGAATACCCTACACATGTCATGTACATGTAGACAGTACACGAAAACATCATGAAAATCAAGGGGTACATGTTTTCCATGACTGTCACGAAACGTCTGCCTGTCAAGAGAGCTAATGTAAACACTGGGTACCATCTCAATACAGTACTCAATCATATCCACCAAAAATATCGCAAATATGTCACAAGCAAATTTCACAATGATGTGTCAAATATTTGGTGCTTAGCAAACTTTGAGTAGTATAGATTTATCCCACCTCTGACTAATTTGGCTGTATTTCATAACGTCGAAAAAAATCTGTACCTTGTCTTTTTACAGAAAAGAACAATAGACTTAAGGTTATATTGTATATCTAATTAGGATCTGGTATTTTGCGGGGAGGGTCTCTGAACGACTAACAGATAATTAACAGCAAACCTCTTTTATTCATAGGACATAGAAATGGATATATACATAAATTAATAATATACCATAATATACAATCACTAAAGTAAACCAGTTTTTTCATAGTATAAATGTGATGTAAACCTCACTGACTTTGTCTTGATTGTAGAAATTTTGATAGATCTATAGATTGTGTTTCAGCGTCACGCAACCTTTGTTATGATAGCTAGCTGTGCCCTCATCTTGCGCTTTTTAGCACATTTAGTTTTTCTGTTTAGAGTTCAGTGCTGTTTAACTCTATCATTAATTCACTTTCTTGGAGTCTATTGAGGGTTTTGTTTTGTAGGTCTTTTAAACGCGTTTTAATAGTTTCTACTTTTGCTAGCTCATGAAGTTCCTTTCTCGGTGTCCACGTGGGCTTGCAAAGTGCCACTTTCAGGACATGGTTTTGAACTCTCTGTAGTTTTTGAATGATGGTTGTGCTTAGGTAGCCTGATATTATGGCACCATATCCTAGTACCGGACGTATAAATGATCTGTGAAGCTTTTTGGTTTGCTCTCCAATTTTTACCTCTGATTATCTTCAGAAAATTCACGTTTAGTTGCTCTCGCCGTAATAGAGTTTACGTGACTGTTGAGACTTTTGTTGCTGTGAAGAATAAATCTCCAAAAGTAGGCCTCATTGCTCGCTTCTAATTTGTGATCGTATAACTGGAGATCAAAGACTGGGAACGGGTTTTTTCTTTGCTCCTTAACCCTTCACCCAACGTAACGGTCAAAACCGGCCAGTGCTAATCACAAACATCACCATTCTATTTTCATTATTCTTTTCATTTTTTTGTCTCAAAAACATAGCTTATGACCCCTCATTGGAACGAGCTCGTTGAGGGGTCATAAGCTGTGTTTTTGATGCAGAAACATCTCACTGGTGACCACCAGTTAGATACGAACTATAATCAATATCAAAACAAACTTACCGTGGTGTGAATTTTAGTTTTTCGACGTTTTGAGAACACACCACTAATTTGTTGATATATCCTCGAATTTTAATGGCTATCTATGTCACGTGCATGCCGGCGGTAAATCTAGTACACGGTGGGTGTCACTTTAATACACGGTGACCAAGATTTGTCTTTCTAGAGTAAGTAGCCCCCATTACTATTTTGATGCATTTCCACTCGCTTCCATTTTTTTCAAAACTTGTTTGGAAACAAAATAAGAGAATTTAAGAGATTTACAACTTTAAATACTTAAAAGTGGACCGAAAATATTATTTGTAGTCCAGAAGTTCTTGTTGTTTTTATGATTTTATTGATTTTTTTATGCTGTTTTCTTTACAATTTACACAACAGATTAAAAGTGATTTTTTAACGTTTAAAGGCGCTTTGTTTACTCTTTTCAGATGGTAATGACAGTAAATGTGTGTAAATGTATGTAAAATTGTTGGTTTTTATTCAACTGTTCATTAACCTTATTTCTGAAGGTGATCGAAGGGGTAAATTCGTACGCCACACCTGGTATAAAAGCAACAGACCAGGTACGGTACCATCCCGTACCCGCTCACTTGCTGACTATGTAACTAATAACACATACCATAGTTTAGTAGCGCACTGTTTTAATAGCGCTTGAATGAAACAAGTCGCTATCTGCGATACTAAAGATTTGCACATGGCACCTTGTTACTCGCAATGGAATGGAATCGTCATTTTCTCAATCGTGTTTCTGGGCGGTATACTTATGTGTAGCCACGACTAATACATGGCCCTATAAAACATGCTTCTTCTTCCAACGCTTAGAGGAAGCTTCGTCCTAAACACATGTATCTTAAAAGCCACACATACACGACTGTGCTGAATTCAGTTGAACATAAAATATTTTACTACTATATCACTATATCTTTCTATGGATAAAACACGGAAAAAACAACTGTTGTGTCTTCGTTTACCTATCGGATCACTGTAATCATGAACATTTAGCTAAAGTGATATTACATAATATTTAAATATCAAACACACTATGGGTGAATAACGTTGAAAAACAATTCCTCACAAAATATATTTTAAAAAAACATTGTTGCTCAGTCAATCATGCAAACACAGTGATAGAAAAAGAAACCGGCTAACTTGTGTCGTTTCGGCTTCTTTTAAGCCTTCGAATTCACTTGTGTCATCTCTTGCTTTTGATTTCGGTGATTTTCGGCCGTACACATGTTTGTGATTGACATTCAAACAGCCTTGTGAAGATGAACCAAATAGCCAAGAGACATGCAAGGCCACACAGAACACTTTAACGAGGAAGCTAATAAACACATGTCAATTCGATAGGTTCCCCCTGAAACACCACTGTATGCCCAAATTTGAAATAAGAAAAGGGCCGGTTAAAAGAAATTGTCCCTTGAGTGGAACATTGCACTCTCTGCAATACTAAAACATTGCATATAGCGCTATGTTGCTTCTGAGGGAGGAAATCGTCATTTTCTCAAGCGTACTGCATGGGCACTATACTTACATGCAACCGAGACTACTATATAACCCTATAAAGTATGCCTCCCCAGCCCTGAAGCTTCGGCCTAAATACGTGCATCTTAAAGGACAACCACAAACGAAAGTGCATAATTTAGTCGAACAATTTATCTTCTACCATAAAGAAATATGTGTGTATCTGAACATCACAAGAGTATCTTCAATGCAGGGCAACTATATTTTTCCTAATACTTACCACCCTGCCTATTGATTGCGTTTATAGAGAGTAAAATCCTAGCGCTCTGTCGGAGCTGATCGCTTAACTGAGCCAGAAGAGGAGGAAATGGTTTTACGCCGGCTTGAGCTTTGGGACTCAGAAGAATGTCTCACATGTTTATAGTTACATGAAATTTTGCACAAATGTTAAGATTAATCTTTTTTCTAATAGTCTTAATAAAAGGGTTTTTGAATAAAAAAAAATCAAAGAATAGATGTAAAATTGTTTCTTTTGGTGTTTCCATAGAAAGCACACAGTTCCGATTCCAATAAACCGCATTTAAACAATTTAGAGTTTGTGTGTAGAATCATATGGTTAATTTTGTATTGTAATATTTGTTGATAAGTATCATCTAGAGCTCGAACAGTTTGACTATAAATATAGTACCACACATTTTATTCCAATATTTTCATTTAACCCTTTACCTAACATGAAAAGCAGACGACACTTGAAAACAAAATTCTTGAATAACGATACCTATATTTTTGAGACAAAAAAATGAAAATGAATTGGCGATTTTTGTGAATAGCGCTGGCCGGTTTTGGCCGTTTCGTTGGATAAAGGGTTAAAAACGTATTCCATTTTTGTGGAATACATTGTGGTTTCTGGAAAACGTTTTCAAAAAGATGGGATAGAAATGACGGTTTACCTTAATACAAGATCGAATATTATTAATATATCAATCTGCGATGTGTTTCAGTTTCCTACTATTGGATACTGCAACTTTCCATGACCTTGGTATTGCATTCACCATACCTAAGTATGTGGTGAAAGGTATATAAAGGTCATAAATGCGCTTAAATTATTTAACCTCGATAACCGATCCTGATGCGTCAACAATATCGTTGATAAAAACATACTCCTCCTGTGCTCCGGTGTCTAAAAAGAACGGTTTATGGTTTATTCCTATACTTTCGTTAAAACAATGGCTGTAAAAGGATCTCGTTGGGGGATAATGACTCGCACTCCTTCACCAAAGTCCATGCTATAAAACATTCCTCCAAAACTAATCCAATCATTCTGAGATCTTTAATGTGCCTTCTTTTCTGAAGGGCCACACATTGTTTGTTCCATTTTTTTGGAACTTATCAACATCAAGTGGTTTGCATTGTGTCATTCTTTCAGAGTCTAGTAACTGTTTAATCCATACCATTTGTAGGGAATATCAACGATACAATACAATATATTTTATTCACAATATAAAGTAGTTCAAGTATAGATGTATTTAGATGCTTTTCAAAAACAACACTATGTAACTAGGGCCGTAACAAGTTCTAACAAACATGCATATTGTTAGGAGACGGCATAGCACAGTGGCTGTCTTACTGCCATCTCCTAGTTGAAAGTGCGGGGGTGTGGCAGTACAGGTGGTAAACAAGTTTCAATTACCTCTCAAGAGTAGCAAGACATACATGTAATAAAGACGGATATACTGCATGAAATGTTTGGGGAGATTCTGGCAGGAAAATCATTACAGATCTGGTCACGGCTTAAAGGCGGTCTACACCCTGTTCTTATATTACAATGTTTATCAGAGCAGTGGTTATAAATGACCTGGTTACGCAAGAGATCACTGACCCTAGTGTTACAATCAGGACATTGTGGATTGAAACATGTCGAGGGTGTATTATAAGTTTCCAATGCATGCAACGTTATGGAGCGTTTGAATATAAAACGACTGGTTTCAGATTTAACGTCATTACTTAGGTCATTTCATAGTTTATGGAATGAGAGCTTTGGGAAATTTGCAGAGAAGCTTGTTCTAGATGTATTTCTATATAATTGTCCACTTTGTCTGGTTAGCATTCCGGTTGGTTGATGATAGATTTGGTGGAAAGTGGCAAAGCTTTCCTGTGCACCAATCACGAATGAACTGTAACGCGTGTAGCATGTAAGGCTCATGAAACTTGAGAATTTCATCTTTTAGGAATAACGGGTTCGTGTGGGAATTTTTTTTTCTATATATTTATCACACGCATAGCTCACATTAGAGTGTCTTTGTACGCGGAATTTTGACACCACCATTTTCAGATAATTATTTTTTTTTATGTATTCTTTTCGCTTACTCTCTTTTGGTATGCAAGTAATTACCCCCCCACCCCCCCCCCCCCCCCCTCCCCGCCTCTTAGTAATTGATATTTATCCGATTTTGCATCCAAACTTTAAAGAGTTTACACCTTATTCACCCAGATATTTTCAAAAGTACTTATAGAATTCAGTGTTAAATCCATCTGAACCAGGGGATTTACCGTTGCCCATATCCTTGAGAGCTATATTGCACTCTGTCATGTCAAAAGTCCCTTCTAAAAGTAAACTATCCTCTGTGTCTGTTTATTCAGATATGGATTGTTCGACCCTAAAAATAAGTTAGTAGTGGGAAATTGCATTTTTGGGCCACCCTTGAATGCAATGGGGATTATCTTCTGGGACAGCGAAAAACAAACTTAGTCAATTCTAGGTCACTTTCCGACTGGCCCAGTACGTCGTCGGCTAAGGTTAATCAAATGGGGATTTATTTTAGAAAAAATGAAACGAATTAAACCCGAAGTGACCTAGAAAAGACGATTTCAAAAAAAAAAATTCTATACACATTTTCCATAAGAATGTGTAAAAGTGTGAAGATTCCTCGTTTCAAATATGTGCGAAATGAATTGTTCTCCATCATTGCCTTCCTGCTCAGTGTTATTTCAATGATCATTTTATCGAGAATTGTAGAGAAGGGGAGCGTGGTGTCTCAGTGGTAGACCGTTGGACTTCTATGCTAGAGGTCCCGAGTTCGATCCCCGTCCGGGACTACCCGCGTTGTGTCCTTCAGCGATGCACTTTATCCCTGTTGCCTACACGGGGCACGATGATGCCATGTACCAAGGCGTACTGCACGTCGATGTTGCACATGTCTTCAACCGCTGTAATCCTGCTTGAATGGAGCTTGAACAGCGTTAGAATGTTGAGGAGCTGACAGTTGCTCGTCGATGCTCGATGGTTCTCTCCGGGTACTCCGGCTTCCTCCACCCGTACAATTGTCACGGTCACGATTTGGCATTGTGCATATGTACGTAAGCTTAACCCTTTACCTAACGTAACGGCCAAAACCGGCCAGCGCTATTCTCAAAAATCGCCAATTAATTCTCATTATGTTTTTCATTTTTTGTCTCAAAAACATAGGTTATGACCCCTCGTTGGAACGAGCTCGACGAGCTCGTTCCAACGAGGGGTCATAACCTATGTTTTTGAGACAAAAAATGAAAAAAATTAGTTATTCAAGAATTATTTTTGCAAGTGTCGTATGCTTTTCAGGTTAGGTAAAGGGTTAAACACCAATACATAAATAATAATAAACTGTAGAGAAGATGACTTTCCTTCTTCCCTTGAAAGAGACGCTAAGTGGGCTAGAAAAGACGATATCGAAAAATCTATTTTTACATACAAATTTTCCATAGGAATGTTTAAAGTCCTGCAATCTCGACGCCCATCAGATTTGTAATTTTCAAATTAGCGCAGTTTTGTACCGTCTTATTCTAATGGGGGAATTTGAAAAATAGTAAGATTTGGTGACTGTGGAGAGTGCCGCCGGCACATTGGAACCCATTATATTTTTCACCTGCTTTTTGCAGTGTCTCATCAATGGATGTAGTTGATTCGATAGAGATCTATGATAGGAAATAATTCCACCCTCTCCTTCAATCGATCGCAGTTCTCTCAGTTTCTGTTGTGTTTCATCAACAGATGCGTCGATTCTACAGAGATTTATCGGCAGATAGAAAATAATTTCACACTCTCCTCCAACACGATCGATAGTTGCTCTATCTCTTTTTTCGTGTTTCATCAACAGATGTGGTCGATTCGACAGAGATCTATCGAATGAGAGAAAATAATTTCCCCCTCTCATACCCCATCTCTCTGTCTCTCATTGCGATAAAGAATAAAATAATATCTACTTAAATTAAGAAAATATTTCGTGCGTGGTGAAGGTAGGCATGTCACATATGATTGCAAAGTCCTTGACTTGTATATTTCGAATCCGAGGTGATTGCGTCTCTCCGAGTGGGTGGGTTTGAGGGGGAAGGACATCAAAAAAATGAAATTCCAGGAAGGTAGGTCTTGACTTGAATATTTCGAATATAAGATGGTTTGTATCTCCCCAAGGGGATGGGTCTGAGGGGTAAAGGCATCAAAAACTGAAGCTTTAGAAAGGTAGGAATGTGACGTATCATTATGAAGGTCTTGACTTGTATAATTCGTGTATGAAGTGATTGTATCTCCCGGAGGGCTAAGGGGTAAGGGCAATAACAACTGAAGTTTTAAGAAGGTAGGAATGTCATATATCATTGTAAAGTCTTGATTCGTAGCGTTCAAATATGTGATAATTATATCTTCCCGAGAGGGTGGAGCTAAGGGGTAAGAACACCAAAAACTGAAATTCTAGAAAAGTAGACTTGTGACATATCATTATAAAGGTCTTGACGTGCAGAGTTCAAATATTGCGTATCCGACCCTACCCAGGGTGGGGCTCTGGGTTAAGGGCATCCAAACTCAAGTTTTAGGAATGTAGGCATGTGACATATCACTATAAATATCGTGACGTACAGAGTTCAAAGATGAGTAGATTATACCTCCTCGGAGGTGGGAGTGGGACTAAGGTCGTCAAAATCTTAGGCGGTGCAAACAACGCACTCTTCAACATGTGACAATGTGAAAGACCTCGTTTTTATAAAACAAGCTGGGAAGAATATTTTTTTTTGATCACACATATATATAAGTAAGGAATAAACAAATCATATAAAAAATATTACAGTGAAATAAAAAGATGAGGAACATATTGGACATAACAGGAGGTATAATAAGAGACCCAAGTATTCAAGAGTATGAAGTTCACGAATATTTACGCGTGATGGGAACTAGTCTCAATAATGAAGGAGAAATAAGACTCAATATCGAAACAAAAGATCTCTTTCTCCATCCGAGAGAAAGTTATCTCCAGACAAAAGGACGATGGACGAAAATGATGGTAGCGATTACGCCGATGATGACATCATCACATTAATTCATAACGTTATGGTGCATCTTTTCAACAGTATACCATATAAACTCTCATGTCAAGAGATAGAAACCGCGTTTCATCTCTGCCAGGCAACCACGATGTTGGGACTTTTAACATATCGAGACGATTTTTCCAAATCTAATGGACTCAATCAACTGTGAATGAAAGACGCTAGCTCCGATGGAACTGCCGACAATGTGGGTGCGGACACGAGATTTAAACACGTAGTTCAAGCACCTTTGTCTAGAGGAACGTTCTCGTTAAAGCGGCCACAGCAGATGAAGGCCAAGTCCATTTAAATAAGGCACCGTGGTACATGTCGCACGTTCTACCAAACGACGAGCAAGAATGACACTCTTGAAGATCATCGAATTAAAAACCATATTACCTATTGGATTTAGGATGAGAAAGTGTGATATCGCAAACGTTCCATTATCGACTCAGTTCGATTGGAGATTGAATGTAAAATTTTCTCAGAAAAACCGCGTTTCATCATGTAGGATTTCAGACGGGCAGGATCGGCTCTCGGGGACAGAATCAATCTCTGTTCGATCAGTGCAACTTGAGAAAATGGCAGGTGCTTCACAATTCCATGAGATATCCGGCCATAGATTGCAATGCCTCGTTCAAGAAGAACGTTTTTTTCTAGGATGTACGGCGATGCCACAGACTTCAGATCGAAATATCATCACGTAGACCAATTGATAAGCAATCCGAACGCAACACCCACCAAATACAAGACGCCCTATCCCCCGTTCGTATTCAACATCAGTAAACAAAACGAGAAAGTCAAGAACAGTTCTGAACATCATCATCAAAATGCTGTTCGATTAGAACGTATCTTGACGAACTGAAGCTTTCAGAGTTGTCATATCGGACAAAGTATTGACGTTCCAATCGGATAGAAGAAGAATGTCTGTCATTCAATAACTTGAACAAAACTCTTCATAGAAACTTAAAATAATATTAAAACAACTTTAAAAAAAACCAAAAAACTCAAAATAACTTCAAAAATCTTAACCCTTTACCCAACGTAACAGCCAAAACCGGCCAGCGCTATTCTCAAAAATCGCCTATTAATTTTAATTATTTTTTCATTTTTTGTCTCAAAAACATAGGTTATGACCCCTCATTGGAACGAGCTCGTCGAGCTCGTTCCAATGAGGGGTCATAACCTATGTTTTTGAGACAAAAAATGAAAAAAAATAGTTATTCAAGAATTTTTTTTGAAAGTGTCGTCTGCTTTTCATGTTAGGTAAAGGGTTAAAGTAACTTCAAAAACATGTATTTGTATACCATGACTCTCTTTTGAATATATCAGTAAAAAAGATTACGAAAAACGCGTACGTTCCGCTATCTTCAGAATACACACGCTAATTCTACATATGTGAAAACAGCTGATTCGTAAAAAATAAACGGTACTCCAAACAGTGAGGTCAAAGTTTACGTTCAAGTGTCCTGTGGTGCAACGTTCCATTAGTCATGACCAAACGCAAGCTCCCAGACTACCAGTCAGTCTAATTATGTTAAAAATACGACGCTCTTATTGGCTGTTTGTTCACCAACTTTTCGTGGAAATTGGCACGCAGAAAAGCAGTTTATGTAATGTGATGTCATTTTACTCACAAAGATATACATATATTATTTAGAGCTCAACTGATAAATATTTAAATCAATAAGTATTTAATTCGCCTTGAACCTCACCAAGTTATCACAATTAGTAGTACTACTCGGCCTAATCATAAAACTATCGCCAGCCTTTTCATATGATAATGTGATCAAACATTCCGTCAAATTAAGTCTCAATCGAGTAACATTTCTTGCATTGATTCAAATAAAATGAATGTTTATAGTATTTGTTAGATTCAACAGTCTGAAATATATCAGTTGGATGGAAAGACGAACCAACAGAAATATTACAGATGAGTAATTATAAACATGGACGATTGACAATTGACAATTACAGATTACAGTCTATAACGGTGTCGAATTCCTCACGGATTTAGACTAGTAAGAATTTAACCCTTTACTTAACATGATTTGAAGACAACACTTTAATGACAAACATCTGATACAATTTAATTTCATCTCCCGGAAAAATTAGCTTATGACCTCTTATTGCAACGGATTCGATTTAACAGACATATTTTCTGGTTTATGATTTTTTTTAAATCCCAATTTAATTCTAAATTTAATTATTAACCCGTTGGCACCTGGTGGTATATTTCAGGCTAGTTCAGAGCCATCGACTGGTCGAGTACATATTCGTTACTTGGGGGAAGACCAATCAATATTTTCAACGTGCAGCCTCAGGGCTGCACGTTGAAAAATTTGATTGGTCCACCACACAGATTCACTGAGCAATAATCCTCTTTGCGAACTGAGGACATATCAAGATTTTGGAAAGACGAACCAACTGAAATATTCCACAGGAGTAAATCTAAACATAGGCGATGGGCTGCTATTACAGGTTACAGGCCATAACAATGTCGAATTTCTTTGCAGGCGTAGACTGGTAAAAGTTGAACCCTTTATGTAACACAACTTGCAGGTGACACTTTAATAAATTCCATGTGAATTCTAAATTTAATTATTAATCCTTCGACCATTGCTCGTATTTTCCATGCAGGTTCAGAGCCGTCAGTCAGTTGAGTCTACATTCGTTACTTGAGCAGTGGTGGCGCCATGGAGGGGTATGTGGAGGTACTTACCCCTCCATTTTTTCGCCAGGCGTAGTAAAACAATAATCATTCTTATTTTGTTGTATTGAACGTTGCGGTGTAAATGGTCGGTATGCTTAATCCCATATATCCCATATCCCCAAGTGTACTAAATCAGAGAAGTTTTGAAATTATGTTTGCCACCCCCACCCCCCCCCCCCGCACCCCCTCCCGTCCACCCACACACACGCTAGCTGCAAACAACAAACAAGAGTCGAGGGTCCAAATTGCAACAAGGCATGCCGCGTTTAAACGGACTGAAACATAGTGCTTAAGAGTATTCGACGAATGCTAGAATCGACAGCGTGCAAGGCATCCGTTTGGAATTCACCCCACAGCAATTTTAAAAAATAAATAAAATTTAATATTTTAGAAGAATTCTGAAAGGTATAACTCAATGAAATCATGCAAATATGAATATCATTGGAACCGGCTTGTTCAGCCGGTTCCGATGATATCCATATTCGCATGATTTTGTTGCAAAACAGTTAAAAAGTTTCTCAATTTAGGGAGAGGACCCCCCCCCCCCACATACCCCGAAACCCACCCCAGCTCGGCGCTGCACAATCCCCAACTGTACCCCCTCACTTTTGTAACTCTAGCGCCGCCACTGTACTTGAGCCTCATGACTCCATGTTGAAAATCTTGATTTCTCCACCCACCACACAAATACACTACGCAACTATCCTCTTCTTGAATTCAGGCCATATCAAGATCAAGGACTGGAAAGTGGTCTTTTGGATTCAATGGTTTAAACTTCAACTCGTGTTGGGCCAATTGAGCATATATTTGATTCATCCTAGCAAAAAAAAAAACCCCTGAACCAACACGAATAGAAGAGACACTTGCAAAAGAGCATCTTCAACAATTTAAATATGTCATTGTGCCGCAAAGATGTAGATTATGATCCCTCATTTGAACGAACTTTACGAGCTCGTTCCCATCAAGCGTTTCAAACGTTGTCTTTGAGGAATAAATTGTTGCTTACGAATAACACTCTTCGACAAATTCTGTCACGTTAACTAAGGAGTTAACTGTAGTAGTTCTTTCTGTCACTACAAAAAACTTCGTGTACAACATATTCCTTTCTCTACAGTTTGTTGTGTGAGAACTCATCGTATACGTCTTCCTTTATCATGCACAGTTTCTCTGATAAAATGAATAATCAGGATTCGTTTCATACGATGCTGGTACATCAGATGGATCAACGTCTTGGTGATAGCAGTTACCTTTGGATGTATCAAAATCGAGCGACACGCAGTTGTATGCTGTTGCTTTGAGACATAATTCTTGGCAATCCTCGAGTGTAGTTCCCTTTTTGGTGAAGGTGTTAAGTAACCAGATAACACGCCGAGGAAATTTCTGAAATGTGTTTCCATACTTTGAACAGTCTGTAAAAAGAAATCATAATTTCTGAGACACCTCCTACAAACATTCCCTTTTCCAGCGAGACCACGACGTAACTTTGCCTTAGAGATAAGTTGGTAAGTATTCGGCGAAGAAACTGGGTCAACGACATTTTATTCGTTTACTGTTCCAATTCTTAGATAGATATTTATTATGTCTTATTGGATTTTTGTTGATATCACTTGGATATCTTTGTTTGCGGAAGTAAAAGAATATAACTGTTCAAATCAACTGGAAATCTCAGAGAGCTACACAGAAAGGAGATACACAACTATAACAAAATAGACCAAATAATATCAGGACGAGAGTGTATTGAACGTGTCACGGGTTTCGAGAATGAGTGTAATATAAACTTTACAGGAGTAGTGGAACGAGTACCACTCAGTTGCAGGCCGTAATACAATTTATTTATTTATTTATTTATTTATTTATTTATTTATTTATTTGGGGTTTAACAACACTTTCTACAGTTAGAGTCACCTTGTGTGGACAATTTTACGGGTAGATGAAGCCGGGGAACCCAGAGAACCTCCTGAGCAACTATCAGATTTTCCATCGTACTAACGCCACATAATCAGGGTTAGCATTTGCTGAAGACAAGTGCACCATCGACGTGCAGTACGCTTTAGCACTTACCCCTGGCGGGGATCAAATCGTGGACCTTTCGGTTTGAAGGACAATGTCGTAACCGCTGAGCCACCTTGCTCCCTAGTGATAAAATGTGAGAACAGAAACAGTTGTTCCAATGGGATTAACCCCACAAGGTTTCACACTTCAGCGAGGTCCATGCCCCCCCCCCCCCATGGCTACCCCCAACTACATGAATGTCAGTATGTTTCACTCAAAGTAGTTATCATGACCATGGAGCTACCGGCGTATGGTCGCAATTACCCCGACTATGTGTATTTAATCTGCAATGTTACACAGATTATAGTATTAAATTGCGTATGGGTCGTATATCATAACAAACAATTGTCACAATTGTTGTATTTTAATGGATCACTGTGAGTTGACTGTTTGAGCGCTAGGAGCTCATATTTGGACTCAACACTGAAAAGTAGGTAACGAACCTGAAAGGCTTAATTCTTCTATGGATGTGTTAATATTATCTCTGAATTGAAAGTTTCAAATTCCAATGGTTTGCCTAGCTATATTGTTTGGGAGGCTGCCTACAACACTCTCCCATAAATTGTAACAAGGGTGAGACACACGAATAAATGTTGATGTCGAAACATAATTTAACAATCAACAAGTTAACACCCTGTTGGATAAGCTTACGTTCTGCTGCCTTTGTAGAAAGTATTAAGTATTGACCGTGCAGGCCATCAACCGATTCCACTTATTTCCTTCATAATTTCTGAACGTCCATTCAACAATTTGAAAGCCCAACTAATCACTGAGGTGAGAGGCATCAGGTGAAAAAGGTAACAATAGTAAATATGATTTCAGGAAGCCAACAGTACAACTATTCTAAAAACAAATCTTCGTTTTGAGGTGGACGTCTTAATAATTGAAAGGATGGGATTCTACACTAGCAAAATATACTAGTAAGCTTAATAGGTTTGGGCTGGTGATTAGAACTCTGTCGAGACAACAGTCTCTATATACGTATTGCAAGAAAAAAAAACACATCACACGTGTCGATATGTATCGTTGATAACGCTATTGATAGTTTACGATTATTTTCATTTACACAAGTATCGTATCTTGAGCGGGAAAAGGGCGACATGTGCAATGCTAATGTATTACAGATGGCGCCTTGTCCCACTCAAAGGACGAATATGCAAACACTTGTTTTGAGGGTTTTTTTTAGGTTTTGATAAGAAGATCTACTGTGGCTTGAAAATTGCGCCCATAACGGAAGTAACTAATCACAGGAATTTATATTGATTGCTATTAAATGAACCAATAAAATTTATTTTCGAATTAATGAAAAATCTGATTGTTTTTGTAAATATGCAAATAATAGGGTTGTAAACTAGGTTTAGTAATATAACACTACGATGGAAAGCACATCGCAAACTGACATGCAGCTTGTGCTGCATCTTACGAAATGTGTTTTGTGTAGCAGACCGAATTACGCTAACGGTTGTTAAAACCGAAAGAAAGATATGCAGTGCCAAAGAAAGAGAATACAGGCCAGGGTTTGACAGTGGATACCGTGAGAGAAAAACACGATTCCCACAAAGCAAAACCTCTTTCATCGAAAATGTTTCTGGATTACAGGATGAATTTTACAACTGAGACCTACGCAAATAACGCAATATGCACGTGGCCTTGATCTATAATATCGATAAACATAAATAAGTTATTTTTATTTTTGGAAATTACTTTTACTTTTCACTGCTTCGGCCTGCTTCTTCTAGTGCAGCCATCTTCACATTAACGCCCCCCCCCCCCCCGTACCCTTCACACACCACTACCCCCCGCACCAAAAAACATGCTTTTTAATACCTTCCAGCAAAACCTGACAATCAATGAAATGTCTTTTGAGTCGATTCATTGTCGTCAAACCATCGAAGTATGTTGGGTCACTGGTGTCTGCTCCTACCCTTTACACCCACCCCACTCTATTGAGCTTAGCATCGCCCCTGGTATAAACTGGTAACGTGTTTCATTGTGTTAAATCACTCAGAGAAGTAGATGAAGATGAATCCGATATAAGGAAATTGAGGACCGAATCTGTTGAATGGTTCGGATAACAGTGAATTAAACGACGAATGTGCGGCCGAATGGATTATTTAACGCATGAAGCTGAAGGACAAAAAATCCCTTCTCCGGCCGAAAACAGACACAAAACTTACCAAATGAACCACGTGCCATGTAGGTATACCCATTCTATGGTTCTTTCAAAAGTTCGCGTAAAAATAGTTTGCCTATAGACCCACGGGTCCACTGAGCTGTGGGATTAGTCTGCCTTCAAATACAAAAACAGACTCCGTCCAATTCCCTGTCGACAATGTGTACATGTAGCAATACCATTCAGGGTGTCAGACATGCTCTCCGGTCACCAGTCTAATTTTGTTCCGAATAAAAAAGCGTTGTTTACCCACTTTTCGTTGAGTTTGCGCGCTGACTATCGTTCATTTAAGGTTCCGCGCCACAATTTTCCAAGCGTTTCCTAAAATGGCATACCATACACTCTCATCAAATGCAAATATTCTGTAACTTAGATGTCTAACCCGTACCATGCATTACATTTCCCAAATCCACTAAAACATATAATATCATTTGACTAAGTAGAAATAAATAATCTGAATGTTGATGAAATATTTTATTGTCAAAGGCAAGATTTCAACCTGCAAAATTGCAAGTAAAAATGCCGACATCAGTCATTTTCAGCCACTCAGCAGGTCCAAAGGGAACATTTTCCCACTGTCTCCTCTCACCTAACCCTGCAGCATATAACCCCTGTTTCTAAAATGTGAAAGAAAAATTCCATGTTTCCGTCTCATTTTTAGGTACATGACAGGTAACAAACCCGTGTAAAAATGGCATTTTAAACAATAGCCGATTTTTCAAAGCCACTGTTTCCCATAATCCATCTGTTAATTTAGGCCTATGAAACAGGACCAAAACTTCAAATTCTCTGGTCCACCAAATATCCTAATGTAATCATATATCTGATACTAAAAATATATCTCCAATTTAAATGACATTAGTTTCAACATATGCTCTTTGTTTAGAATTTCCCCCATGTTCAATAGTGCGAAACAGTAGAGCGGAAACTAAGGTGCCACCCCTTTACTCGCAAAAGATACAGATATAATCTTCCGTGACCAGTTATAGATATTCCAGGTAATTAGTATTTAATTCACATTGAAACAATAAACATATTAATTTAATCAATGGAACTGCGCGGCGTGATTCCTTCATCTGATTATAATTTTAATCTGTCTGTTGTTACTGTTTGTTGTTTCTGATTGTCGTTCCTGTTTGTCGTTTCTGTTTGTTGTAACATACCCCAAATGGACTTGTTTGGTAGCCCTATTCAGCGTTATTTGTTGAAAATCGGCAATTGAGTCTTAAGGTAGGTGTGGGTTGAACAGATTATGATTCGGAGCTTTCAATGGTATAAGGGAGGTATCTCGAAATGCCATCAATCGAAAAGCCATGCGTGGAATGGGTCCTATCCAGAAGTGATGATAACCATGGGTTCCCTTTTCCGACCAACTGAAATTTTGTTGACAATTTATGTGTGTGGCGCCAAGTAAACATAACACCACCTACCGCTCCAGAAGACGCTGAATGAGAATGCAGCTCTATGGTCTAACAGTGCATTTCGGATACTTTTTATGGAGTTTAATCTCTCAATTTGCATAATAAACCTGCTTCAAATATTTATAAAGGACAACCAAAATGTACAGTATGAACAAATTACAATTAATTTATCTAATATAATTCGAAATTAAATTTGACTAAACATAATCGACAGTGGTTTGTAAGCTCATTTTTGTTTATCTCAACCTATGGATATTTTTGTTTTACTTTAAGACGTCATCAATTTATTTCTATATGCAGACATAACTCAGTGTAACTAATACCTTCTTCACATGTCTGGGTAGAACGTTGAAAACTATAACCTGCAATGCATCCACAAGTCCCATCTGTTCTACATTCTGAGTGTCCCACCTTGCAATCACCCGTTACGCTACAGCTATGTCCAATCAAACCTACAAAAAAAACTCACAATGGAATATGCAGACTCTTGCCCTTCATACAGTTAAAACTAGAAGTCCTGTTACGAACTATGCGCTTATCTAGGCTTAATTGCGCATAGGAAGTGCGCGCAACTGCCATATCAAATAACATCCAAAGCAAGGCAGGTTCTCCAAGTTACTCATAGCAACCACAGGAAATGTTTCTGCCATTGGACCTCCGGGTTACCTGGAGGTCCATTGGCTGAAACATTGCTTGTGCACAGGCCATATATACAGATTTTGGTATCCTTACTATGTTCATAACTCGTAGATTAACGCGCAGATCAACGTGTAGATCAACGTGCTATGTGTGCGCATTTCATGACAGGACTTCTAGTTTTAACTGTATCTTTTGAACAATACTGATATTAAAAATACAGACATTTTAGGTAGCAAATATTCCCTATAATTACAAATTTAATGCTACTACAATTTTAATCAACTCAATATTGTTTGACAGAGCTCAATGGGATCTGATACAAATCACAGGACATGCACATTATCATGATAATTCATTTATCTAACAATTCTGTCACATAAAAAGATTAAATCTTAACCCTTTACCCAACGTAACGGCAGAAACCGGCCAATGCTTTTCTAAAAAAAAATCGCCAATTTCATTATTTTTTCATTTTGTGTCTCAAAAAACATAGGTTATGACCCCTCGTTGGAACGAGCTCGACGAGCTCGTTCCAACGAGGGGTCATAACCTATGTTTTTGAGACAAAAAATGAAAAAAATAATGAAAATTAATTGGCGATTTTTGAGAATAGCGCTGGCCGGTTTTGGCCGTTACGTTGGGTAAAGGGCTAAATCAGATATTTGATTTACTGTGCATAACAGTGATGACACTTTAGGGTAACGTTTGGTCGAAAAACATTTTTAGCTATGTTCTTATAATTATATAATTTTTTAATTTATTTTTTTTATCTTTTTTATCCGGTTTTTTCCGTTTTATTAACTCCATAAATGCCGCTTCCTTTATCAGAGTTCCCCCACCATACCTTCCATGCATTCCGATCTCTGCCATGATGAATTGAGATTTTGTAGTAAATGAGTTGCTGCCTGCGTCAGACTGTGGACAGCGCAATATTTTTGTTAACTAATTCTGTCTGCCAAGGGTAAATTTAATGACCATTCAGTTTTGATCCAAAAGCGACAGTTTTCTAGTGTTTACAAAACTAATATACGTCAGTCGGACAAATGACACTCACCCTCATGGTCACTGTTCGATAAATTGTGTTGTATGAAATGGGTAGAACAAAAAAAAAATGTTTGTGTGCCCAAAGTCTTATAACTTCGCAGTCCACAAATTAATATTGTAGATTAGAATGGCTTGAATAAGATTAAAAACACGACAAGATATAAACCGATAGTCATGTCATATGATGGCATTAAATGTCATTGTTGTATAGAAAGTATTTGACAGGCTACTTGAATGTTGAGTGAATATACTGTTTAAATTGGCAGTTTTTTTCTTGAAATGCGAATCTATTCGAACAAAGACGGCAAAGAAACAGTGAGGATAGATTTTAAAAGGTTCAGCATTCGTATCTGGTTCAGTATCTGAACCCAATTAGTTTAAGTTCAGTTTAAACAATATTTAACTCATTGCCTGAACACAATACATTACAATATAATACTTTCGTCATTAAGTTGCCACACAAGAAAGTGGAGTCGACAACAGGCATTGCTTATTTGGGTTAGTTTCCACGTTATGATTCAGTAATATGGTCCAAAATCATGACGAAATGTATTTGCATATGCATGTATAGACTAAAATAGAAGTAAAAGCAAAATTTTAGAAGGATAAAGAAAGAAAGAACAAGAAGAAATGGGGATAGGAGGTAACCCGGGCTGAGTTAATACAATTAAAACTGGAAGTCCTGTCACGAACTGTGGCTTAATTGCGCGTAGGAATTGCGCGCAATTGTCATATCGAATGGCACCCAAAGCATGACAGCTTCTCTTTGTTACCTATAGCAAACACAAGCAATGCTCCTGCCAATGGACCTCCGGGTTACCCGGAGGTCCATTGGCTTTAACTTTGCTTGTGCACAGGCCGCATGTGCAGAATTTGATAGCCTTACCATCGTCATAACGCGAAGATTAACGCGAAGATTAACGCACAAATCGACGTGCTATTTGTGCGCATTTCAGGACAGGACTTCTAGTTTTAACTGTAGGTTACACTGATGACCGAAACCAGAAAACCGATACCTGATCTGGAATACATTGCATAAAAGATGTCTACCTTCCCTTGTACATGGAGACCAGAAGCTCTACCTTCAAATTATATTGGTACTATTTACTAAATCTGCTAGATGCCTCGATATAGGTATGGGGACATTTAAATAGCGTTTTGATCACTTTTCTATTGTAATGAACACCTCATGCAATAAGACACTTGTATCTATCGTGTATAGTACGGACGCCGTGGACTAGACACTTTACATGGACGTGCAATATTATTAGATTCAAACAATAATTATAGGAATACTCATCAAAGATTTAAATAATGATGCACCGGGTACCACCCGGTGTTTCATTGATTAAAATTTTGCGGTTGATGATTTTTATTATCTGGTAAACGCATGCGTGGACATCACCAGTCCATGACGACTGCACTGTATGGCAGAGGATGGGACGTTGTATCTCTCATTTAAAAGCAGAATGGACACTCAAAAAAAATGAAATGATGGGTCGTTTCGCGTTGTCCACAACTACAGAAGAGTGGAGAGTTAGGCGGGGATTGATGAATAGGTGATCGTTAAGATTACTACAACCTAATCGCAGTCTGCAGTGATACATTTGAGACTTACGAGCCTCTTGGTGATAGAACAAGCCCGTAATAAACAATTTGTCTGTGTTAATATAAGATACAAAATTCGAAATAACGTTGTTTTCGTCGATTTTTCTGGGGAAAAGTGTTCCACAGTCTAGTTGCTGAAAGAATAAATGAACTCCGATGTGAAGCGACGCGGCAAAAAGGATAGTCAAGCTCGTACTATTGTGCATGTTGTACTCGTGACAAGCCGGCGAAGGGCGAGAAATTAACACTGATAGATATTCAGGGGCATGACCATGGTATATTCTGAAATACTTTTTATAATTATGTTTACTGGGACATGTCTATAGCGTTTCCCATCATGTTTCGGCATATAACAAGACTTTTCTGGCCGCACCGTTCACTATTCTAGCAGCCTCAATTTGATTTTTGTTTTCCAACTCCGTCGACTCTGTCTCAGTACAGTTACCCCACACGGTGCTGACATATTCGAGTGAGGTGCGTGTAAAAACCAAGTATAGCTTCTCCAGGGTTTTACGAACAAAACTAAATTTGTACTTTCTAAATTGTTTAATACGTTACCAAAGCTTTGTTGTTTTTTTCCGAAGTGGTTTCCCCAAGCCCAGAGGTCATTTGTGGCTAGTCCCAAATGTCTGTGGCTATTGACTTCTGAACTTTTAGTACCTCACATTTTGAGATGTGGTTGATGGGTTATAGATTGCTCACATGAGATTTTGTTGGGTTGAAATCAATAAGTCACTGTATAAGCCAGTTTTATATCGTTACTGTGTTACTCGTTAAGAGTTCGGCCGAACGGGTCGGTCCTCAACAAGAACGTACAAGGATGTGTCGTCAGCTCACAGGTGAATATTGCTGAAAATATCATCAACTTTGTCGTTAATATATATTAGGTAAAGAAGGGAGCCTAATATGGATCCTTAGGAAATTCCAGAAGATACACTTCCCCACATCGAGGTGTGAGAATTTAGCATAAAACTCGCTGCAAGATAACTTTCCTTAAGATATGAATGGAACCAGTCGAGGAGGTGTCCCGTAAAACCCATATTATCGAATTTGTAAAGAAACACATTGTGCCACACCTTATAAAAAGCATTACTGATGTTGCCAAAAAAAAAATTGAGCCGGATTTCCTTACGAAGGCGCGTTGGCTCAGTGGGTAGAGGTGCAGGCTGCAGACCGAGAAGTCCTCGTTTCGAATCCCACCTTCGGCCGCCGCGTTGTGTAATTGGGCAAGAAACTTCACCCCCCCCCCCTCCCACATCCATTGCCCTGGGGACACGGTGGGTTGTGTACTAAGGTGTACTGCACGTCGATGCTGCACTTGTCTTCAACCAATACTAACCCTGCTTGTGTGGAGTTAGTATGTTGGGGAGCTTAACAATTGCTCGCCATTGGCAATTTGTTCTCTCCCTGTACTCCGGCTTCCTCCACCAGTAAAACTGTCCGACACGAGGTGACCCTGGCTGTCAAAAGTGTCGTTGAACCCAAATAAATAAATAAATAAATAAATAAATAAATAAATAAATAAATAAATAAATAAATAAATAAATAAATAAATAAATAAATAAATAAATAAATCCCTTGCCTTCATCTAAAGCGCTACTGATAGTGTTGAATATTTCACTGAGCTGAAGTACCGTGTAATCATTTTGTAAAGAACCTAACTGAAAGCGAGTTAAAAGTGTATTTGTTTCCAAAAAGGTGAGAACCTTGTTGCCTATACACCCCTCGAAAAAAACCTTTGAAGTACTGATGAGTACAGGACGATAGTTTGTAACAATCGCGAGTGAACCTTTTTTAAAAAATCGGTGAAACATTCGCTTTTTCCTTTGGGGCGGGGGGTGGGGGGGGGGGGCGGAAGTACACTTGTGAATCAAAAAGTTGAAAACTGTAGTTAGGGGCTTAGTTAAGCCTGTCGGAGACGCTTTAGTATCCGCGTATTGATTTTGTCAGGACCGCATGCGTTTGAGGCTTTTAAAAACTTTGGCCTTTTTGTCATTTGACGATAACAGTCTGTCCCTGGGTCAGAAATTTGGTATAACGATGCTTTGGTGCCAAAGGGTATTTTCAGTGATTTCCATCAAGTGTGAGCTCAATTGAGGATATTTTCATTTTATTCTCCAAATTCAGCCAAAGCCCGCGTATAGTAGATGTGGTCCCATTTCTCTTTTTTGCGATATTTTTCTCAAGTCAGCAGATTATTTTTCCGTTTTGGCGTGGTGGTGTAGACGCATACGTCGGCGTTTGAGTTGTCTGATTACCATGCACATCCACAAGTGATCGTAAGGTCTGGTTGAAATTAATTTATCATGGATATATTTTATCGACCGTTACATAAGAAGATTTTCAAGTTTGTCAACAATACCAAATGGGGACTCGCCTGCTAAAATCTCACCGCAATTCATTTCATCGATGTTTCTATTGAACCCATCGAAATCAGCTTCCGCAAATATTCGCCGATTAGAAGGTGGAGACGTTCTAATGGAAATTTCTGTTTAGCAAACTGTCGAAAATGGTCTCATATCTTTTATAGTTTTCCGACAGTGTTATTGTTTCTCATTTATATCATGAAGTCAGAAATTTCCTCTTCAGCTAGTTCAGCTGTCCGAACGTCGCGCCTTCCCCATTGGGAAGCCGCGACGTTCGAATCGCTTAGCTATCTCTTCTCTCACCTCGACTAGCCCGCGCTTGTGGTTTCGAATTTTAGTTTGAATTTAAGTTTGTCTACAATCCTCTTATTTTTCCTCTTCATCCACCTTATCCTTAGTCATTGCCTTCATTGTTTGCCTCCATTGAATCCTGACCATACAAAAACTAATCCATTTTGTCTGGTAGAGTCAATTTTAGCAATTGATTGCTTACGACGAATAACAGTGAACGATTTCACAGGAAATAAAATGGCTGAGCCTGGTAACGGATCAAGGGGTGCAACTCTAGCTGAGCTCTTATCAGCAGAGGTCGGCGTCATATCAGCCGCGTTTGGGGTCATATCAGACTAGCTCGATAATGGGCAAATCTGGGAAAGAATATTATATCAAATAATTAAAATATATGCTGAAATGCCTGGCATCATTCAAATTAAGTTACATAAATAAACAATATTAAATGACAAAGTCTGCCTGATATAGCGGTAGCTGTAAAAATGGGACTTTAACCCCTTCTGCAATGTTAAAAATGCCATTTTTCTATTATGCCCTATTGTATGCTTTTCGTTCTTTGACAACGCCTCTTGTTATCAGTACTGACTAATATCGTCAGGAAAACCGACTATCGATAAAGTTACCTCCCTTGAAATTATTAGATCCTCTGCTTGGGCCCAATTAAGAAGCAAGGAACGTGTTGAGAAAACAACTATGGTATCAGGAGAAAATAAAGCTAAGTTTCCTTTTGTTACTTTCAATAAACGATTGTTACTTTTAATAAACGAAAACAACAGGCGGCACCCAGAGTTGTCTGTTGGTTTCGTTTCTTAAAATTAACAAAAGGAAACTTGTCTTTTCTTATCAGTGTAACACCTGCCAGTATTAAGCGTCCACTCTGGTTCTTTGCTGAGCGAAAGTGTTTTTACAGTAATTTGCAGGATATTATTCTTCCCAGGAAAAAACAGGCAAATCTCACCTCCTAAACTTTTTATTTTAACCCTTTGATACATTTGTACGTGTTATTACATACGAAATCAAACAAATACTTTGTGGTCATTTGTTTTGTTATTATTTTTCGATTTTTTTTTTAAGTTTTAACCTCAAATTCCTGTTTTCTCCTGAATAGTGCTCAGTGATAATTGTTGAACCAAATGTTATCGCAGCTTAAAATACTAATGTGATTCCTGCTGTTAAGACTTCTTAACTGGTTGAGTGCTAGGAGCCACTATCAGGGCTTTCAAAAAATGAGGATACCAGAGCAAAAGCCAACACTCCTTTCTTATATTTCATATTCAGTCCAACACAAATAATATTTTGTTCATATAAATTTGATGCCCGTGGGCACCCTCCAATAATTAGTAATAAAACAAGTTTTTGAATAACAAATTCAGACTACCAAAAATAATTTAGCCCTCAACCAGATAGTCACTAATGTGAAAAATATCTTGTTATTACTTTCCGACGTTTGACGTCGCATTTTGAAAAACGTTGAAGAAACTGAATTAACAGTGACATTTGAACGTCAGGATAATTAAAGTCGCAAAGGGTTAATGAAAATAACAATGTCTGTATTATATGTCTGGACGCGCACGCTAGGTATAATGAAAAGGTAAAAAAGTTACAGAACAAAAAGATGATGAAAACTTCCATTTCTTATTTTCTAATGGCCTTTCGACAGAGAATAAAAGACAAACTTTCAACTGACTGTGAAAAAATGTAAAAAGCCAGCTTCTGTATTTTTGTACTACTGTGCAGGAAAATTTCTAAAGTTTGTGAATTAATGATACACATTCGCTAACCTTTCGAAATCTGAATTTTTATCTGAAATTCTTACACCCTCGGTCTTAAGTTTAACGACAGCTTTAGGTAATTGAGGCAGCTAACTTTCCTGTAAATCTCTTCCAATGATAAAAAATGGTCAACCGTGCCTGTCGTGAGCATATTGTTCACTTATTTTTGGCATTTGCAGGGTCCTTGATTGACACCTTACGTCCATGCGCGTGGGACAAATGTTTGGGGCCTTGACACACCATTCTTTTCCTATTGCACGGGCCTTTGACACCACTGCCTGTTTATCTAGTGCCTAGGGTCTTGACATATTTGTATGTCTATTTTTTTAGAATGACGACCTTACCTATTGTTTATAGTGATGACTATTGTTTAGGGCTCCTGCCTTCCCTAACGCCCCCTTGGTGAACACCTGGAATCTTTTATTGTTCAGGAAAATGCCCTTGCCTATTGATTAGGCATATAATGCATTCCCCATAATATCGAACCTATTACGTTCCCACTAGTAATTTGTGGGAACGACAGTATTATACCCAATTATTGTGTATGTGCCTTGGCCAACAATAACATAGGAATTTCCCCTGAATAAGTACCATGTATTAGTGCGGATGATACATCGGGCGAACAAAGGTGTAAATTTATGGCTGAAAACTATAAGTATATACACCATTGCATGTCATTCACCGTTGATTGGAGGTTCTCTATGGATAGTTAGATTTTATCCACCAATAACATTGTCCAATAGGTTATGACCTTGGCTATTGGAATTGCCATTAAACTCTAACACACATGCAATATAATGTGTATTTTGTAGGAAGGGACTTCTCTTATAACATAATACTGGGAAATGCGTGAAAGAAAATGACTCCCTCTGATGGGGAATTATATAGGAATGGTCCATTATCCAGTCCAAGGCATGTCATACAGTACAGTCGCCTTGGACTGGTCACTTTCCACGCGTGGGAAATATTTTCAGGGACGCAATAATATTAGATTCCAAACACTAATTACAAAAATAATCATCAAAAATTTAATTAATGAAGCACCGGGTACAACCCGGTGCTTCATTAATTAAAATTTTGCTGATGATGATTTTTACTACCTGGTAAACACATCCGTGGACATAACTGCCCACGTGTGGATTACGACTAATTCACGGCGACTGTACTGCATGTTTTCGAAAACCATGAAACAAAACACTTCTCTTTTAAAATACGATGTTGACGTTCTCCATAGCTGCAAGAGCAATATGTTGTCAGAAGATGTCTAGTCGGTATGGGATGTTCGATGCAATTCACGCTTAGTATGGATACAGGTGGATAGACGATATAGAGTTGCTTAACACCCGATGTTAGAGAGGTTGTGAAGTGAGACGAGGCTGGGCTGGTCGTCTCTTTTGTTGAACAGACATTCTTCATTCCATAACCGAGATCCTGAGGCGAACCCCGAATGAGAGAAGCATGGGAGGAAGAAAAGACGACAGTGGATTTTTGATAAGATTACTATGCTACTCTATGAGTGTTCGTATCAAATCACTGTGTGCTACGCAAGCAAGATACTGGATGTGTCTTTCGTCCCGAGAGAGAATACAACATGAAGAAATAAAAGTGAAACTGTCAGGAGAAAGGAAACGGAAGGGTAGGGTGGTGGTGTAATAATTCAAAGACAGAATGCAAATCTATCATGACGTCATACTGGACAGTAACCTATATGTGCATGATACAGGGAGAAGAACACGACCAGCTTGCTAAGGTATAAGAACATGTTTAAGAGTATGTTGGTCCCAGTGGATTCAATCAGAGTAGGTTTCGAATGCATTGCAACACACAAAGCGTGTACTTACAGTTAAAACTAGAAGTCCTGTCACGAATAGTGCGCTTATCTAGGCTTAATTGCGCGTTGGAATTGCGCGCAATTGCCATATTGAACGGCATTCAAAGGACAAGTTTTCCTGGTTACTTATAGCAAACACATGCAATGTTTCTGCCAATGGACCTCCGGGTTACCCGGAGGTCCATTGCCTGAAACATTGCTTGTGCACAGGCCATATGTAGAGAATTTGATAGCTTTACTTGGGCCATAACGCGCACATTGACGCGCATATCAACGTGCTATTTGTACGCATTTCATGACAGGACTTCTAGTTTTTAACTGTAACATAAAGAAATCTTGTACCGCGTCAAAAATACGGCGATTCTCCACATTGTTCAATATTTCTGAACCAAACAGTAACGTTGGGTGATCGAGAGTGCGGGCAGAGCATTGATGGTATCATTACGGAAATTTACATAGACTGCGCAATGTAAGAGAAAATGTTCAGGTTTTTTGACCAATCCGCATTGACAAAAGGAGAAAAGTGATAAATGATTATTATACAAGTGGGCGTTTAGGTTACTGCTACGCCATCGCAACTTACAGTGGTGTACCTGGCTTACGACAGGTTTGATGCCATATTGAGGACATTTTGTAAATTATATGGAAAAGAATTCTCTCTGGTAGACAAGGGTAGGCCATTCAATCGGTTCGGACGTTGGGAATGAATGAGCACTGGTACAAGTTTGTGCGACAAAAAAGAACTGGAAGGTTGTGACAAGATCGGAGGTTGTGTCGTTGGTTAATCGACGAGTCAAGCGACGGTAACAATATATTGGGAAGTTACATGGTCATACATTTTGAACAACTGTACTAATTTGTGTTTGTGGCGTTTTCCTGAAAAAAGACCCCAGCGGGTCTCAGAATAGAGCAAAGACTTACTAGCACTAATAGTCGAACTAGTTATCACCCATGCTATCTGTATTTTCTCCAGATCTGCGGCCTGAGATGCAGATTAAATTTATGTTTCTTTTACAAATCGAAACGCGTCCAGGATTTAGAACAAATGCGATTAGTATGCTCGTTCAGTGTACATGAACTATTTAATATTATATCTAAATACTTATGATTAGCAATTTGGAATCAGGGCACCACCGAAATGTAATGGTGAATGCACTGTGGGGTTGCATTTGTGTTTGATTAGCATACTCTACGTTTTATGAGGGTTGAACTCCGCTAACCATGTTTTAGCCCAATATTCAAGTGTTTATAAATCATGGTTCATCAAGATCGAAGCTATCAGATATATCATCCTCGAAAAGGTGTATAGAACTAAAAAAGTTTCCGGCCATGAGGTGGATATATAAAATAAACAATTTGGGGCCGAGTATAGTAACTTGGGGCACACCCGAATTGATAGGTTTCCAAAGAGATGCTCCAGAGCCTATGGCAACTCGTTTATATATGTCCATGATATAAGACCTTAAAAAGAGAAGACGGTTGACAGATTCGATCGAACCTGTAAAAAACACCAATGTGCCTCACCTTGTCGAATGCTGTACTCACGACGCGAAGACCACTCTAATTGTTTTGCTTTCATCTAGTGCGCGACAGAATTCATCGTATAGATCTGTCAGCTGTAGAACAGTTGCGTCTCCAGGTGTGAAGTCTGACTGAAATTTACTTAAACATTGTTGCCTTCTAGAAATTGACACAAACGCCTAAATACACATTTCTGGAGTCTCTTACTAACGCAGCTTATCAGAGAGATTGGGCGATAATATATGACCAACTTTGAGGTATTCCTTTTCAGAAGAGGGGAAACATGGGCATTTTTTCTATCAGACGGAAAGTGGGAGTGGTTCAGTAAAATGTTGAACAAGATTAGGGGTGGCTCGCAGAAATAGGCTGAGCATTCTTTAAGGAGACGAGGGCTTACGGGGTCCGGACTGCATGTCTTTGAGGCTTTGATTTCATTCGCACCGTAGAGATCGCCATAATGGTGTCAATGATTTTTGGAGCGGTCGAAACGTGGCCGGGAATGGAGACATTAGAATCGTTAACTGTGGTTATGGAGCAAATTTATTCGGTCAATACTTCAGCCTTCTCTACATTGGTAGAATATATATATATTAGGATGGATTCTTGTTATTTCATTATCCATAAAGGGTTTCAGAGTCTTCATACACTGGGACGGTGGTGTGCCGTGGATGCTCAAGGTGGACTGGACTTTGGATAGGTAAGATGTTTGGGCTTTCCTAATGGCTGCTACAATTTCGTTTATGTTTGTGTTTGTATTTTTACCATGCCTGCCGGGGCCCATTGCGTTTGGCTCTGCGATATAACCGTTTTCCATGATCATGATTTGGATTGTATCGTCCTTGAAGTAATGCGTTTGGTAGGAATGCAGTTGGGTGAAATACCAATACCTTTCTGGTGAAACTGACATAATATTTCAGTATCGGTTTACTATCAGATGGAGGGCGATACTGCTGATATTGGCAAACCACATGCCCCGTTATACTGCAAAATTGAAAACGAGAGAAATATGTATCCTCTTCTTCGACCTCGCTCTTGAAAATGTGCACGAAATCCATAATCTTTTAAATAATTGAGAACACACCGTAACAACATCCACAACAAAAGGTTTGTCGCCTGCTTTCGCGGAAAATGGATTTCACAGACTCCGAAATCGAGACGCCAATGAGGGCAGGTATATATGAAACATATCATCAGTGCAGTCACCCCTCTCGGTCAGACCTCGAGCTATGCTCCTAGAGTTTACACCAGTAGAGCGCTAGACTTCATTCATAAAATATTTCTTCAGCAAATCTTGCTGAGAACCTGCACCAAGCAATATCGCACCCGCCGGCTACGCCGACTCGTACGATACTGTTTGGTTGAAGACTCGTTACACCTTCGTCGAAGTACAAATGCACCAACTCATTTATCAACGAATGCTGTTGAACACACATCGAATTGGTGACAGACACACAGAGGTAACAAGGTTGATCGATTCCACCTAGTTCAGGATAGAGATAAAGGACACATCGTAACAACATCTACAACAAAATGTTTGTATCCAGCTTTCGCGCAAAATGGATTTGACAGATTTCGAAATCGAGACGCCAATGGAGACAGTTAAGTAAAAAACAGATTATCAGCACAGTTACCTTTCTCGATCTAGGCACCAAACGTTTACAGCGGTAGACCGAAACTTCCATCATAAAAAAAATAAGTAAAGCATCTCGTTGAGGACGTTCACCAAGCAGTATCACACTCGTCGGCTACGGAAACTCGCACAATTATGGTTGGTTGAAGGTCCTTAACTCAATGTTATACAGCATACCAATAACCGTCTTTGCGCTGATAATCTCTATGTAGGGTTTCCATATCTTTTCCAGTTCTAGCACATTACGTGATTTGTTTTTTATTCCACATCTTGCAGTATAGACTGTGTGTGTGTTATCATTGTACTAGCTTGTGCGGGACTGGACATATAGAGTTTTAAAGCTGCATTTGTAGTATCCGAGTTCTACAAATAAGACGGAAAGCATACTCATCACGTATTATGGTCAAAGAGTGTCGACAAATCTTGACTAACGTTCAGAACTGTATTTCTTCAGAGGCGGGAAATCGTTGTAACCAGTGATTTGGAAATTGACAAAAAAATGCGAAAGTTTTCGTTCCATGCGTTTTGTTTTATAGCTGGATCATACTTTATACAGCAATAAAACACTACGACTTTCGGTAGTACTCGACAGCTTGTACGGCAGTCTAAACTCCGTAGTTGAATCAATCTCTTCAGCCAAAGTTTGAAATGAATGAGAAACGTTTTCGGTAATTCGTTCGATCCACAGCTCGATCTTTGGTCGAAGTGAGGTTATTTACGTGGGCAGGTACAATCAAACATGAAATACGTTCATGGTTCAGGATAATATTCATACCGCATTTAAAAAAGGACTCTAATAAAAGAAAACTACCACGAGACGATTAGACACTCCACTATTTTGATTTTGGACAAAAATATGACGCACATTTCTCCACTTGGAACTACTGTATTTCACTTACCAGTCTGACATGTCTTTTGCACAGGATGAAGTTCGTAACCAGCCTGGCATGAACATGTTCCTTTGTCTGAGCAGGTCGAATCCTCCATAATGCATTCAGCCGGTCGAATGCAGCTTTCTTGAACCAGTCCTGTAAAACAGAAAAGCCACATTGGCATGTGCGAAAAATACATGTTGTTAGAAATGAAGCACAAACGAGGTGAAAATCATAATAAAGTCGTCACAGGAAAGAACAAATACGTCATTTATAATGCTACAGCATTGCTGATGGCGTCTTCATGCACCCAAGGAACGAATGTACTCACAATAATGAGGTCGGAAAAGTTACCGTCCTCGATCAGACTTTGATCTAGTCTCAAAACATTTACATCAGTAGATCGTGTGGAGACTTCCCTCATAAAATATTGCTGTAATAACTCTTTACCTAACATAACGGTACAAAACCGATCAAGGCTATTCACAACAATTACCATTTAATTTTTATTATTTTTTCACTTGTCTCTCAACAACATAGCTTATGACCACTCAGTGGAACGAGTTCGTTGAACTCGTTCCAATGAGGTGTCAAAAGCTATGTTTTGATGCAAAAAATTGAAAAAAAAATAGTTATTCCAAAATTTTGTTGGCAACTGTCGTCTGCCTTTCGATTTAAGTAAAGGACTAATGCCGAAGAAAACACGCAAAAATAAGCTCTGTGGTGCGATGTGCTTGCGATTGCGTGTGTGTTTGTTTGTTTGTTTGTTTTTATCTTTCTCTCTGTCACTCTCGCTTTCGACTGTTGAGATTGTACGGTGTTATGGGCAGAAAAGTGGACAGAACATTGCGATTGGATCTAACTTACCTTGTCAAAGTGTCAAATTCAAGCTATAGTCTCCATATATTTAAACCAGTAGATCGAGTCCAGACTTCACTCATAAAATGCTGTATTAACCCCTTTATCTAACGTAACGGTTAAAACCGACCAGCGCTATTCTCGAAACAATCAACATTCAATTTTCATTATTTTGTTTCATTTTTTGTCTACAAAAACTCGTCACTTCGTTCCAGTGAGATGTCCAACGGTCTGTTTTGACGCAAAAAATGAAAACAATTGGTTATTCCAAAATTGTGCTGGCAAGTGACGTCTGCCTTTCGTTTTAGGTAAAAGGTTAATGCCAAATAAAACAAGAAGAATAAATGAAAATAAGCTCTGTGCGAAGTGTTTGCTTGTTTTGGTTTTTGTTGACAGTTGAGATTGTATAGTATTATTGGCAGAAAAGTGGACAGTAGATTTCGACTCTATCTTCCCAGTCCACTTTTGCGATAAATATGCTGTTTCTGTAAAACATAGCATATAGTGTCATCAAATAACTTTCTTGATTAGTAAGCAAACTTTTCAGTAAAATTTTCGAAACGGTCCACTTCAATTCTGCAACACGGATTGCTATTTCACCATTCCGCAACAAGGTAAACGAGCGTTATATTCATTTTTATCATATGACTATGACATTTTTACCCTAAATATCACTACTGTTTGACGATGTTTTCCAAACTGTTGTATCACACCGGGTGAGATCTTTCCGGATCAAAAGTCCATATCACACTCTTACGGAAATCAAAAATCCATATCACACTCCCACGGAAATATGCGAGAGTTTCCGTGAATAGTTTTCGTAACTAGGGAAGTCGTTGTTGTTTCGTCTGCCGGGAAGAATCTGGGTATCTAATTTATAACGGCCAGTGAATCGAAGTGAGCAAATTATGTTACTATTTGCGTGTCATATGATAAACATATCATCATGACAGTGTGTTGATCCGTGTCGTCGCATCACGTCTCGTTAAGGTGGCCAGATTTTCGGATCACACGAGCTGTCGCAGGCAGCTCGTGTGATTCGAAAATCTGGCCACCTCAACGAGACGTGATACTACGACACGGATCAACACACTGTTATGATAATATATATTTATAACAACCCATGTTTTGCAAATACAAGAAAATTTTCCGATTTTCTGAACAAGCAGATCCATCCTGCTCATTATAGCCGTCGTTAATGTCCACACCCTCTACAAATAAGTTAAGATCACACGAAGCGATGATGTATTGAACTATACCGGACAGAAGGAGAAGGACTTTTCAAAACAAAATGATAAAAACAAACAAAAGTTTTTCACAGGTGTGAGGTCATATGACATCCATTGAAAGACTTTCATTTCTACTGAGGTAATTTCCGAGGCAAATGAAATTAGCAGACCGTTTTAGAAACTCCAGGGATCGGAAACTTCCATTTACAGAATCAACTGGTTGGTCTTCTCCAGATCCCAAAATTTTTGAGAGTAACACACCAATCTTCCAAAAAAGTGTTCAGCATGAACATCCTCTGCGATAAAAGAAATTAACAGCTGATGAGAGCCCTCGTGAAACTTCGAGACAAATAAGAACATAGTTATCAAACCAGCCGACAAAGGTGGGTCAATTGTCGTTCTATCTCGGGATAGTTCTACAAATAGATATAAAAATAGTGTTGTGCTTGACAATATTAAAATCATACTATGAACATTTATTTCAAAGTGCTTTATTAACAAGGTGAGTTTTGATGTGCGATTTGAAAGGTTGACCATCCATAGCGTTAATGAATTTTCTTATCCAACTGATTCCACAGTTGCTGAGCTACCAATGGAAACTTTCTTCCACCGTATTTTGGAGCTTTTGGGTTTTTCACATTTAAAATAATTTCTCCAGAATATCTTAAAAAATTCTAGTGATTGGGTGAATTGGGACCAGGCTTAAAAGTCAAGAAAGAGTCTTATTATGAATGTATTTGAATGTTTGTAACATGGTTTTAAACTGTATTCTTGACATAATTGGCAGCCAATGACGTGAGTGTAAAACTAGTGGGAGACGACAGAATTTAGGTAGGGGTTTGACAACTCACTCAGAAATTTTTTGGGATCCCCTGAAGTTTAGCCAGATTCTCTTCAGTAATTCCAAATGTAAACTGCAAGAATGAAGATAGCATGAAACTGTAGCATAGATGAGAGAGTGTGCATTCTCATCACATAAATAATTCCTAATTTATTTGAGACGATAAACTGGAGGAGTTCCCTTTTTCAAACATGTTCAAATGAAACTCAGATGAAAGATTGTCATCCACATAAACACGAAGATCCCTAACATATTCAACGCATATGATCACTGAAGTGTCAAATTCAAGCTCACGGATTTGAATTTTCGTGAGCTGCTCCAATAATTAATAAATTTGGTTTTCCTGTCATACATGTAAATCATGAGCATGTGACAAAGAGGCCATGACCTTTCTTCACTGACACAGACAAGCTTTGCCTCAATTGATTTTTGTTGTGATTGCACTGAATGCGTTTTGAAAGACAGATACAGTTTTTTATCATCGAAATAACTGTGTATAAATGGAAAATGCTTCTCCAGGGCTTGATCAAGAGGCATATTGTATATAAAGTAATTGTCTCTGGCTGTATATAAAGGAATCCACAAAGCAACTCCGCAAAAAAAATAAATCCACTTATTCAGCCCAGTAATGTTGAAAAACTTCAAGAAAATCTTAAAATTTCTCTTTGACCAGGGTTATAAAAACAAAAAAAAAAAAAACAACAAAAAAAAAAAAAAAACGATTGAGATATATAGCAGCTAATCTCAGTGCAATTTTACAACTCCATCAGGGAATCGGGGAGACCAATCAATCACTCAATCAATCAATCAATTTTTATTTGACAACGCACCTATGTTTAAACAATTTGGTATCCACAAAGCAATTCTAACACGTGGTACATCGTTGGGAGAGGGAGGCAACGTGTCCAGTTTAGCCGTCATCCTGTTGCCACTCTTTGCACAAGTTCTTACTATAGGAATTAAACAGTACAACTACTTTACTGGTTCTCAGATAATTCGTCTCGGATTGTAACTCTCTCGGATTGCAACTTGGAATCTTTGCCTAATATTCATCTGAGCTACCTCAAAAATTATACACAGAATTTCCTGTAAATAATTTTAAATTGAAAATCCCGAAGACAATTTTGGCTACACTAGATACTGACAGCATGTATACCAGCATTGATATTCATAACGGAATTAAATCTATAAAATATGCGTTTTAAAAATATCTTGAAGCAAAACACTCGGATGAACAAATTTTAAATCTTTTAAAACTGAGCTTAAAAGTTAAAGATCTGCAATTTAATGGGCAAAAGTCTTCACAAGTAATGGGCTATCCCGTGGGCAAAAAATTCAGTCCTAACTTTAGAAGCACTTATGTAGCGGAATGAGAAGATAAAAGCCTTAAGCAAATATACAAAGTACATGTATACCTCAGATATTTTTATGACATTTCTATCATTTGGGTAAACTCAAAAGGAGATTTTGACAAATTTTTAGAAATTCTAAACATCAAATTGAATGCAATCGGTCAAAATCATAGTGAATTCCTCGACGAGAAGGTGTGTGAAGTCAAACAGTTCAAGGCATTTGGTCATTTAGATTATAAATTGTATTTTAAACCAACTCGTTCATCCATACAGTTAAAACTAGAAGTCCTGTCACGAAATGTGCGCTTATCTAGGCTTAATATCGCGTTGGAATTGCGCGCAGTTGCATATCGAATGGCATCCAAAG